>OX457043.1:49507928-49517928 GCA_949752735.1 Lumbricus terrestris
TTCTATCACTTAAAAACGTTACCATAATGCTTACTTAGGTTTCTGATGGTGACGTTTGTTCGCGTGGCATCGACGTACTGCCAGTTCACATCCGGTACTCCTTCTCCGTACCCGACCATGTACCCGCGTACCACCGTTTCGTCCTCAGGCGGCAGCCAGCTGACAATCACGGAATCGGGAAAAGTACGGGTACGAACGTAGGTCGGTTTACTGGGAGTCTGGTTCTCTGAGAAAAATAGACATTCACAATGTTCGTAATAGTATAATATTTAGTCGTAATATCCAAATTCTAAAGCGCCACTTAAATTCCAAGCCCAGTAATAATAATAATAATAATAATAATAATAATAATAATAATAATAATAATAATAACAATAATAATAATAACAATAATAATAACAATATAACAATAACAATAATAATAATAATAATAACAACAATTATAATAATAATAACAATTATAATAATAACAATTATAATAATAATAACAATTATAATAATAATAATAATAATAATAATAATAATAATAATAATAATAATAATAATAATAATAATAATAATAATAAGCGGATTTCGGTGGCTCTTCAACGGGGGAACGCCATCTGCCTCTCCGGAACATTGCCACCGCTCCCCGATCGACACGAGAAGGAGATTTACAATCCGGCAAAACGAGCCGTGGAACGACAGATGGAAGCGACCTGCAGCAGATGAGACTGTGTGGCACATTAATATGTCGATAGTAGCCTAGACATTAGGGTTGTTCGAATATAATAATAATAATAATAATAATAATAATAATAATAATAATAATAATAATAATAATAATAATAATAATAGGACCTTTCAAGGTTGTGATTTTATACTAGGCGGTAGTGAAGTCCCTGAGGGATCCTGTATATCTTGGGGCAATAAAAAAAAATAATAATAATAAAATATAAAAATAATAAATACAGCAATTAGTCACAATACGATCACAACAAGTGTAGGCTATTATACCTCTGACGTCAGTCTTCGTGTCCGATGACGATGAAGGCGTAAAGTTATCCTGAGTCGAGGTTCGAACCCTCAACCACCGACTCGGTTTTCCCTTTGCATCGCAGACGACCGCAAGCAGACGAACGTAGTACGTTGTTCCGACTACAAGGTCATGCAAGGTAACCGACTGACGACTTCCGTTGATCTTCCATGTCCTTGACCTTCTGGCTCCCTCCGTTTTTAATCGGATCATGTAGCGTAGGACAGGACACTGCTCCAGGACGGATTCCTTTGGAGGGTCCCACTGAAGGTAGATGCTCTGTTGATATATGTAATACACAGTTACGGTTACGTGGTTATTATTGTTATTATTGGTAGAATTATTATTATGATAATCACTATTATCATAAATATTGGGATTAGCATAATAATAATAATATTGATAATAATACTAAAAATAAAAATAATAGTAATAATAATAATAATAATAATAATAATAATAATAAACATAATAATAATAATAATTACATTACGATTCTAATAATAATAATTATTATCATTATTATTTTCTAAATTATTATTATTATTATTATTTATTATTATTATTATTATTACTATCATAATAATAATAATAATAATAATAATAATAATACTAATTATTATTATTATTATTACAACTACTACTACTGCTACTGCTGCTACTACAACTACTAATAGTACTAGGCCTACTACTTTTTATTAAAGTTGATGACCATTTTTTAGTCGTCAAGTTCAAATCTCATGAAAATTACTATGTATTTCTCTGCCAAAAAGTTGATGACCTTTTTGTCATCAGTTGTAAGTGCTTGGGGGGCTAAGCCCGAAAAAATTGACCATTTACACGGTAAATACATGACTATGGGGTTTCTTGGGACCATCTTTGTAAACAAAATCCGAGAGCTCAAATTTTCTGTGGAAGGTGATTGTAGATGTAGCATTGAACAATGAATTGGTGCATGTAGCCTACAACTGACAGGCTCAACTGACAGGCTCTGGAACAGGTAGGCCTAGCTGGTTTCTCAACATTTCGACCAGGAGACAACCCATGTCCACTGAATAAGTGCCTTTCACACAACAATGTTGTTGTCAGTTTTGCATCTTGCATCATGCTTCTCTTACACACCTTAAGTGTTTGGGCGCTTGTTATTTTCGGTATATATTCTTGTTGTGTATACCACCACTGTCTGGGAATGTACGTTTGATATATGGTCAACCTAGAAGTCCTAGTGCTATTAGCAGATAGAAACATTTATGTGCAGATAATTATATGTGTATATTATATACACATAAAATATATACGTGTGCATATATCTATGCATGCATATTTTGTATTAAGGAAACTATGTCTGTTCTCTGTCATTAGTATTATGTAGGCAGTTATACTGTCCTGTGAATGCTGTATTTCTTTTTTATTTACTTTTATTGTCTTATTAATTGTGCTACCATCATTTGGTGAATAAAATATATATATATATATATATATATATATATATATATATATTGGGTATCAATTTGAATAAGCTGGTTTCCCCAACTTAGCTTCGTTTACGATACGATTGATGCAGAAGGCTAATATTGTCACTGTCTTGGCGTTAATTAGTCCAATGATTTCAAAGTGAAATTTACTATCAGAGGAAGCTTCGCCAACAGGTCGCATTCTGACAGTGCCAGTCCAAAGCGTGTCGACAGAGGATGGCAACGCCAATCAATTTTGTCATAACAGAGTGTTGTTGAACGGCAACTAGTCATAACCAAAGCCAATAACAGAGTACGGGGGAGGGAGGGGAAACTAGCAGAGTACGGGGGAGGGAGGGAGGGAGGGGATAGAGACGGCATTTCACATCATTACTGACAGACGGCTATGGATGTTGTGAGTTGTATCTGGACAAGAAGAGGCTGATTTGAAGACAGACAATGTGTAGCGTATGGGCATTCATAAACGGGGGAAACCATTTATCATGGCTGCAATGTATCGTTTTGTATAGAAAAGCACTGTCAGTGTTTTAATTGCGCTTTTCTGTATATTGCGCTCTATACCAGTTATACTGTTTCTTTCCATCATAGCAATGTCAGCTGCTTCCTTTCCGTCATGCATGGATTGTCATGTTTATCCGCTTCCAATCGGAGCGTGTAATCGTTTCTACAAACACGCGTGTGTGACAGTGCGTGCCTCTGTGTGTGTGTGTGTGTGCGTTTGCCTGTGCTTATGTTTGTGTGTGTGCGTGTAAGTGTGTGTGTGTGTTTGTTTATGGGTGTGTGTGTGTGTGTGACTGTGTGTATCCATGTCTGTGTTTATGTGTACGTGTGTGCGAATGTGTGTATGTTTATGTCTGTATGTATGTGTGTTTATGGGTGTGTATGTGTGTAATTAGGGATGTGTGTGTGTGTCTGTGTGCGTTTGTGTGTGTATATATATTGGCGTGTGGTTGTGTGTGTTTAAGTGTGTGTATGTGTGTGTATGCGTGTGCGTGTATGTGCGTATGTGCGTGTGAGGGGAAAGTGGGTGTGCTTTGTCGATGACTTGTTTTCGAATACCTTCCGCGTATACCAGGTGCTGTTTCATATCCTCCTCCTCCTCCTCTCCAATGATGGTATCTCCGTTCGTTAGAACAAGCGCCAACCCTCCTCATACATCATCACCATGAACAGCTGCTACTTAACCGACTACGTAGGCTACTCTGTCCAGTGTAATATACAAACGACTCCAATAATTATATACAACGACGGTGCCTGCATAGCCTGCACTCTAGCGAGAAGAAGTGCTCGCTTAGAAACATCATCACTGCCATAGCAATCAATTTTTAAATAAAATATAAAACGGCCAATGGATGTGTGTTTGTGATCATGTGTATTGTTGCACGTACTGTATGTCTTCTGCATATACGTGCAATAATTGAGTGCGCATTCGCGGACACTCATTCGCAAAAGCAGACACTCATTGGCAGACACTTAATGCCGCTCCGACGCCAGACAGTTTACGTTCAGGTACTTGTGCGCCATCATTCGGTGTACTTGTAAAACTACGCGGCCATACTAGAAGCAGACTCCCATCGCAGTCTCATCCATACGGCTAATCAGCAGGAACTCTGAAGAGCTACCAGATGTTGGTGGTGGTGGTGGTGGTGGTGGTGGTGGTGGTGGTGGTATATACAGTAATCGCCCAAATGGACCATTTCCACTTGTCAGAGAGAATAAGAGAGAATATGTGGAATTCGCTCGTTTAAGACTTAGTGGGATCGCAATAACTCGCTGCTTCGTAAAGACTTCTGGTTTACGACTTTCCAAAGCCTCCTCCTCCTCCACCTCGTTCACGACTTTCCTCCCACGAACTGGAATCTACCGTCGAAGCTTTCGCGTGAGATTAGAATAATTCCACGTGCACAGCATCATCATCATCATCATCAGCAGCAGCAGCAGCAGCATCAACAGCAGCAGCAGCAGCAGCTTTTGTTTTGTGTTAAGGTTCACTTCAAGTGCTGAGAGGAGTGCCGAAAATCCCAAATACGTCGACATAATAATTATTATTTCCCCATATACGCAGCAGCTGTGTCTGATCCTCGCACATTCAAATCCTCAAGATAATATTCACGTGAGACGGAAGAATTTATAGGAAAAACTGATTGTTTGTTTTAAGCTACAAATGCTGACCTATTCCCTACTGTATTATCTGATGAAATTTTTCTATTACATCCTACCTACATTTTTCTCGGGTGGGGGGGAGGGGAGAAATGTTACATGTACCGTTTTCTAGCGGAAATGCTGCATAAAATTAATGCATGTGAACAATATCTCAAAATTTCGTCTGATTGGGAATATTGTTTTTGAGGGTGTTTGCTCCCCCCCGCAAGCGACATCTAGATTAAACACTGTATTGGAAATAAACGAATATTGGTTGATTGATTATGGACTAATAATTATTGAAGAAGCTTTTCACGAGATATTGCTTTATAAATAGTGCGCTATGGTTGCAATATGAAGACTCAAATACACAATTATATAATGCGTTCAGTTTACAATTAAACCCGGATGGATGGATGGATGGATGGATGGATCCAGAGCTTAGCGACAGCTTTTGTCTTAGACTATTTAGAAAGACCATAGGCCCGCTAATAAGAATTTCTTTGTGACGTCATCCTGCGATCGACCAATAACCATTGGTGATGCGTAAAGATTTTGCATATATAAGCGTCGGATGCTAATGCTTCTTACTTGAGATATTCAGTGATTATTTATAGTTATCTGATCGTCTTTATTGTGCTGAAAATGTTTGCTTTCTTTAGGAATTTATTTACACGGAGATCTAGACAGGTTGCTCCAGCCCCAGAGGGCGAGAACCATGACGACGATGAGGCCCCTGCTTTGCTCCCAGATCAGGGAAGATGGGCATGGTGTCCTTGTCTTCGTCCTTCACAATGCGACTCCGATGAACTCACGGAGAAGACTGCCGTTACGACGGATGCTTCTGCCGATCTGGTCGACCAACCGGATGATATACCTCCTGGATCTTGTAGGAGGCGATCAGGGTCGACGAGCAGGTCAAGAAGAGTGTCGTGGTCTTCCGAAGAAGCGTCTATTCGGATGATTCCACCGAGACCAGGCCCTGTTCTTGTTGAGTATGAGCCGGAGCCGGAAGTGTGCTGTGGCTGCATTCCAATGTCCAAAAAGCCACGACCGAGGAAGCGGATTCTGGTATGGAAGAACAGTGCTGACTTACCGGTGTAGCAGACTGCAGGCGCCCAGAGGGTGGGTTAGAGTGGGTGGGCACCTGCAGTTTTGTGGTGGGGTTGTGACCGGGAGCGGGTCGAATCCTAAATTTCCCGGGCAACGCCGGGTACCCCAGCTAGGCCTAGTATATATATATTAGATATATATGTATAAATTGTATATAGGATCTAAACCACAGAAGGGGAATACCAGACAGGCCACAGGATTACTACAATCGTTGAAGCATTTATAGGCCTAATCTCGTGGTCCACAGCAGAAGAGACGTCAAAAAGCGCTATAAGAATCCTAATCGTAATCGTAAAAGAGAGACGAGGCTGGCCAATGGCTAAATATATCTGATATGATGAATAAAAAGGCGGTCAGTGTCTGACCCATGCCTGGATAAAGAAGGAGGGCGTCGCTAATACGCGTTACAAAGGGTCAAATTTTATTATGAAAATAAAATGCATTTACATGTAGGCCTACTAGCACATAATGTAAAAACCATTAAACCATTAACCACGTCATTTTAATTTTATTAAATGACATTATTTTAGCAAAGGCTAAGAAGCCGAAAGAATATTAAGATAGAAATTCTTCGTTTCAAGAGTTCTAGACTTATGGCGCTAGAGGAGCTATAGAGGAGGGGGTAAAAGGGGGTGGGAAAATGGTGAAAGCATTGAGATTTGCAGACGACCAGGCGATGTTGGCAGGCAGTCAAGAGGGTGTACAAATGATGATGGACCGCTTAAATAGCATATCGCTGAACTACGACATGAAAATTAACATAAGAAAACAAAGGTGATGTATAAATATGTACAAAGACCATATAGGCCCGCTTATAAGTTATAGCAGTTTTGTTTGTGACGTCATCCTGCAATCGGCCAATAGCCATTGGTGCTGCGGAAAGATTTTGCATATAAAGGCGTCGGATGCTAATGCTTCTTACTTGAGATATTCAGTGATTATTTATAGTTATTTGATCGTCTTTATTGTGCTGAAAAATGTTTGCTTTCTTTAGAAATTTATTCACACGGAGATCTAGACAGGTTGCTCCAGCCCCAGAGGGCGAGAACCATGACGAAGATGAGGCCCCTGCTTTGCTCCCAGATCAGGGAAGATGGGCATGGTGTCCTTGTCTTCGTCCTTCACAGTGCGACTCCGATGAACTCACGGAGAAGACTGCCGTTACGACGGATGCTTCTGCCGATCTGGTCGACCAGCCGGATGATATACCTCTTGGCTCTTGCAGGAGGCGATCAGGGTCGACGAGCAGGTCAAGAAGAGTGTCGTGGTCTTCCGAAGAAGCGTCTATTCGGATGATTCCACCGAGACCAGACCCTGTTCTTGTTGAGTATGAGCCGGAGCCGGAAGTGTGCTGTGGCTGCATTCCAATGTCCAAAAAACCACGACCGAGGAAGCGGATTCTGGTATGGAAGAACAGTGCTGACTTACCGGTGTAGCAGACTGCGGGCGCCCAGAGGGTGGGTTAGAGTGAGTGGGCCCTTGCAGCAATCGGATCATGGTGCTACATTGCATTGTAGATGCAATACATTGTTTTGTATTGTATTGTAGCACTTTTCCGGTAGTACTGTTTTAGAGCACTTTTCCGGTAGTGTTATAATTGTAGCACTCTCCCGGTAGCATTGTATTGTAGTGTATTGTAGTGTAGCACTTCAAAGTTAAATTGTTTCAGTACTGCAGTTAAGGTTACAAAAGTTGTTGAATTATAAGTTGGAATCTCTCATTTTATTTACGCGCTGCAATTCGATCATTAAACCTAAATTTAGTTTGTAAATAGCTCGTTTTCAGATAGGTCTGTAAATTATAGAATTATAGACCCCAGCTGTATAAGGTCTGGTAAAACGACCATGCATGGATCAGCCTAAAATAATATAATATATTAATTTCATTGTCTAGTGCAAAGCATGCAGGCTGTACACGAGGTATACGCGGGTATGTATGCCTACACCGTACAGTGTGTACTGTGTACTAACCTAAAAAATATTTGTTTTTAGTGCACTACTTTATATTTCTGTAAACGAGGATTCGCGCAGGTTTAGTCTGCTGCGTGCACAACACTGCACAAGTGCACTCACCTCAGAAACAGTAAAGACAAAAGTCATCAGGACAAACACAGATAGAGAAAATAATATGTGTACCGGTAGTGGTGGAGATATGTGATAATGTTTGGTTTTTGTGAGCCATGGGTTGCTATGTATAATGCACGCGTACAATAGACGCGACAGTATTTACTAATTGGAAGGCCTAATTACTAATTAGAAAGCCTAATTACTAATTAGGAGGCCTAATTACTAATTAGAAAGCCTAATTACTAATTAGAAAGCCTAATTGCTAATTAGAAGGCCTAATTACTAATTAGAAGGCCTAATTACTAATTTGAAGGCCTAATTATTAATTAGAAGGTCTAATTACTAATTGTAAGACCTAATTACTAATTAGGAGGTCTAATTACTGATTACTATTGTTAATAATTTACTGAAAAGACTCAGCATGTTATGACGAACAGAAGTATTACTGTATTTATGAAAATGAAGTTACATGACCACAAAAGAATCAGTGGCTCTATTGTTTACTATATGTAGGCCTAAGTCTTACCGTGGCGTTCACAACCTCGACCAAAATGTTTCTCGGTTTATTCCGATCAGGATCTAGAAGTAAATCAGCGTTAATAACCTAAGTGAGTCAACATGAGTCGGCATCACTCAACATGAGTGAGTGAATGAGTGAGTGAATGAGTGAATGAGTGAGTGAGTTAGCATGAGTCAGCATCACTCAGCATGAGTGAGTGAGTGAATAATGAGTGAGTGAGTGAGTGAATGAGTGAGTGAGTGAATTAGTGAGTGAGTTAGCATGAGTCAGCATCACTCAGCATGAGTGAGTGAGTGAGTGAGTGAGTGAGTTAGCATGAGTCAGCATGAGTGAATGAGTGAGTGAGTGAATTAGTGAGTGAGTTAGCATGAGTCAGCATCACTCAGCATGAGTGAGTGAGTGAATGAGTGAGTGAGTGAGTTAGCTTGAGTGTTTGAGTGAGTGAGTTAAAGAGTCAGTGAGTTTTTGCTTGAGTATATATTTGTGTGAAGTGAACTGTATATAAACAAGTAAATTTTATAATATGATCTCTTGCACCATCTATCTATATAAATAAAAATGTAAAAAGTTACAGTTTGTTACATCGGTTCTCGGAGAGTTCTGAACCGATTCCTTTTAAAATTTTCGCAAACCGTTCCATTCGAACACCTCCGGGTTTTTTTTATGCCTTTTGGGGAAAAGCGCAATCTTTACGACCCAAAAACACAACTTTTAATTCCATGCGATTGACGTCGATGGAGTCCAGCCATTTCGAGTTTGAACCTTCATATATATTCTTCGGGCGCGTTTCAAACGCAAGCATTCTTCAAAACGTGTAGCCGACGGTCTGCTATAGCGCAATTTTATATGTAACTGTCGGTTTTGGCAAAATCGTCCATTTGCGGCCGTTTTCCGCGCGTCTTTCTACAGTGGCTACAGGGGACGGAAGGGGAGGGACGGGAGGGGAGGAGAGGGAGGAATTACGACCCAAAAACACAACTTTTAATTCCATGCGATTGACGTCGATGGAGTCCAGCCATTTCGAGTTTGAACCTTCATATATATTCTTCGGGCGCGTTTCAAACGCAAGCATTCTTCAAAACGTGTAGCCGACGGTCTGCTATAGCGCAATTTTATATGTAACTGTCAGTTTTGGCAAAATCGTCCATTTGCGGCCGTTTTCCGCGCGTCTTTCTACAGTGGCTACAGAGGACGGAAGGGGAGGGACGGGAGGGGAGGAGAGGACGGGGGAGGAAGGCGAGGAGAGGAAGGGGAGGGGGAAAGAGAGGGGAAGGGGAAGGAGAAAGGGGAGGGGACGTAGGAAGGGAGGGTTGGACAGTCTTTTCAGCCACAGCAACGCGTGGCCGGGTACAGCTAGTTTACAATAAATTATTAATTCTAATCATCGCAAAAATAATAAAACAAACGAGCATACATATATATATAATATATATATATACATGAGTTCATGCATACAGTACATAGACAATACATACGTACACATATATGCATACGTACATAGGCGGAGACCTGGGCCGAGAATTGGGGGGACGGAAAGACGCGAGATTTCCGAAAAATTTCTGACGACCGGCGAAATCTCGAAAAAAGTTATTTTCGCCGCCAAAAAAGTTGATGACCTTTTTTTTAGTCATCCGGTCAAAATCTCGACGAAATTTTCTATTTTCGCCGC
>OX457043.1:49522928-49532928 GCA_949752735.1 Lumbricus terrestris
TCCATTGGAGTGTGAATCACTTGGTATTTTTAAACAGTGAAACGCTAAGTATTTATGAAAATACGAACAACATAGCATTATAGCTATAAGACACAATTTTTATCCTTCCATACCACATCCTCCCTTCCTCCATCCCTTCCTCCCTCCTTTCTCATTCCATTGGAGTGTGAATTACTTGGTATTTTCAAACAGTGAAACGCTAAGTATCAATGAAAATGCGAACAATATAGCATTGTAACTATAAGATGCAATTTTATCTTTCCATGCCACATCCTCCCTTCTTCCATCCCTCCATTTATTTCTCATTCCAATGAATCCTACACTATGAAGCGTTAAAAATAGAGGAAAATTCGAACATTTTAACTTTCAAACCTCAATTTTACCATTCCGTACTACTATCCCCCCCCCTCCTACTCCCAGTCTTCTTCCATTTTTCATTCCAGTATTCTTGCATTATTGTGCAGTCTCAAACATTGAAACGTTAAGAATTGAGGAAATTTGAATTATTGCAACTATGTTGGTTCAATTTTACCATTCCTTGCTCTTAATGCTTACACATTTCAACATCTCAACCATGCAAATTCCACAATTCCTGACCTGCTTACTTACTTACTTACAAAATCTCAGCACTTCAACAACTTTACACATACTCAACTTTGTGCTTGTTTTTCATTTCTTCAATCATTCAATTCTTAATACTTGCATCTTTCAACATCTCATCCATGCAAATTTTATAATTCTTAGTTTGCTTACTTACTTATTCACAAAATTTCAGCAATACATCAGCTTTACACATGCACAATTCTGTACATGTTTCTCATTTCTTCTTCTTCTTCACTTCTTGAGCATTCAGTTCTAAATACTTGCATCTTTCAACATCTCAACCATGCAAATTCCACAATTCCTGACCTGCTTACTTACTTACAAAATCTCAGCACTTCAACAGCTTTACACATGCACAATTCTGTACATGTTTCTCATTTCTTCTTCTTCTTCACTTCTTGAGTTCTTACTTCATGCTTGTTTCAACACCTCAATCGCACAAATTCCGCAATTCATAACATAGTTACTTACTTACTTACTTACAAAATTTCTGCAATTCAAAGGCTGTTTACTTGTACATTCTTCTCAGTTCTTCAAACCTTCATATCTTAATTCTTGCACATGTCAACATTTCAATCACAACATTCTACACTTTCTCATTTAGATCTACTTACTTACTCACATGCATTTTCGATCCTTCAGTTTCAACCCTTTTATTACTTGGACAGTAATGATAGACGCCACTCACTTTAAAATTTGAACAACATAAATTTGACGCAGACACAAACAAACACACACGTGGAATCACTTTTGAGATGCGCAAACAGTGACGCGTGACAGACGAATACGGCATCATTTCCAACTTTTCTCATTCAACTTCACCATTATTGACTCAAATCAATAGACGTCATATAGTTTTAAAATTGTTGCGTCATCATTTTTACAAACATCGGAATACTTTGGCGAGCAGAAACAGTGGTACCAGTCACTTGGCAGAATGGGCATTAGTGTATTTCGATACCACACAGCCTAAAACGAGTGACGTCATGGAATTACCCAATTCTAAAAATAGAAACATTGGAAATGTTCATTTGTATGGAATGAGAATATGCTGACATAGCTTGAGCGGCGAATGCAGAGAGAGAGAGAGGAAGAGAGGGTCTTAGAAGCGTTTGATGTTACATTAGTTGAAGTGGCTGTGCATACGTCACACGAAGTCTTCATTCTATGCGACTTTGAACATATTGGAAGCAGATATTTGCAGAGGTGCACGTGAACAAGACACATATTTTCATACTTTGCAGTATTTGTAAGTAAGAAAATGGAATGACCATGACTACAATGCATATCAGCTGAAGGAGTGGATATAATTCTTAGTTACACAGTTTATAAAAATAGCCGAATGAGAGATGGAATGGCAGAAAAAGATTCTCATTTAATTTCACATGGATTCTAAAATGGCAGACTGAACAAGTACATACAGTGTTGGTCGATTTATTATGTGAAGCGGCAGTGTGCAAGAAGCAACGAGGATGAGAAGGAGGAGGAGGAGGAGGTGAAAGTGTGAGTCTTAGAAGTATGAGTTCCTAGTTTTCCACCTTATGCGATGCGACATTCATTGAAATTGGCTTCAAATAGATTGCAGGACTTAGTAATTTTGAATGCTACATTGGCGAACTCACAATATGTAAGACGATTATTTTGAAACTTGCATGTGCAAAGCAATGCTTGCATGGATTTTCTAGTCGTGAAATGCCAAATGTTGAAGGAAACGAGCGACACTTAACGCTCTGCTCTGTTTACGCTACAATAGGCCTACTTTACTCTACTTTGTACAGAATTGTAATTTTCGAATGCATGAAATGGTATGCGATGCAACATTCATTGAAATTGGCTTCAAATAGATTGCAGGACTTTGTAATTTTGAATGCTACATTGGCGAACTCACAATATGTAAGACGATTATTTTGAAACTTGCATGTGCAAAGCAATGCTTGTACGGATTTTCTAGTTGTGAAATGACAAATGTTGAAAGAAACGAGTAACACTCAACGCTCTGTTCTGTTTCTGTTACAATACTTTACTCTACTCTGTACGAAATTGTAAATTTCGAATGCGTGAAAGGGTAAAGTACGCAAGTCTTAGGCACCACTTTTAATTCTTTTAGTTTGACAACATGTGTGTCAGTTGAGATGAGTCATCATGTTATGTAACAATGTCAGTTTCCTATAGTAAAGTCGTGTAGGGGGAGGAGAGGGGTGTATTCACATAGTGGAACGCACTGCTTGAAATGAAGATGGGTAAGTTTATTGCAAATAGAAATCAGTATTCGTATGTATTTTCGTTTTGTAAGACGACTGCAAGTTTAGCTGAGTCATCAATTTGTGCAAAAAGTGTGTGTTTGGTTGAATACATGCATGTTGTTGGAAGGTTCAGCGAGGCGAAGTATGTCGCACTTTGAGCTAATACGCAGCATTGCAATCGCATGCACGGCCACCTTAGCAGAAATTCTTGTATCGTACAACTAAAATTATAAGTCACTCAAATTTTTTTTCACCAAGTCAAAGCGCATCCACCCCTGAAAATGCTGTGACGGGCGTCAAGGTGGACCGAGCGGCGCCTGTGGCGGCGGCGTTTCCTTCTCGGGGACGGCGGCGGTTCTTGCGATCTTGATCCGATCCACCTTGTGACGAGAAATCCATACGATTGCGCGCAGACTCATCTCATACTCATCGTTTCACAGTTTTCACACTTCCATTGCGCGCAATCGCGTGGATTTCTCGTCACAAGGTGGATCGGATCAAGATCGCAAGAACCGCCGCCGTCCCCGAGAAGGAAACGCCGCCGCCACAGGCGCCGCTCGGTCCACCTTGACGCCCGTCACAGCATTTTCAGGGGTGGATGCGCTTTGACTTGGTGAAAAAAAATTTGAGTGACTTATAATTTTAGTTGTACGATACAAGAATTTCTGCTAAGGTGGCCGTGCATGCGATTGCAATGCTGCGTATTAGCTCAAAGTGCGACATACTTCGCCTCGCTGAACCTTCCAACAACATGCATGTATTCAACCAAACACACACTTTTTGCACAAATTGATGACTCAGCTAAACTTGCAGTCGTCTTACAAAACGAAAATACATACGAATACTGATTTCTATTTGCAATAAACTTACCCATCTTCATTTCAAGCAGTGCGTTCCACTATGTGAATACACCCCTCTCCTCCCCCTACACGACTTTACTATAGGAAACTGACATTGTTACATAACATGATGACTCATCTCAACTGACACACATGTTGTCAAACTAAAAGAATTAAAAGTGGTGCCTAAGACTTGCGTACTTTACCCTTTCACGCATTCGAAATTTACAATTTCGTACAGAGTAGAGTAAAGTATTGTAACAGAAACAGAACAGAGCGTTGAGTGTTACTCGTTTCCTTCAACATTTGTCATTTCACAACTAGAAAATCCGTACAAGCATTGCTTTGCACATGCAAGTTTCAAAATAATCGTCTTACATATTGTGAGTTCGCCAATGTAGCATTCAAAATTACAAAGTCCTGCAATCTATTTGAAGCCAATTTCAATGAATGTTGCATCGCATACCATTTCATGCATTCGAAAATTACAATTCTGTACAAAGTAGAGTAAAGTAGGCCTATTGTAGCGTAAACAGAGCAGAGCGTTAAGTGTCGCTCGTTTCCTTCAACATTTGGCATTTCACGACTAGAAAATCCATGCAAGCATTGCTTTGCACATGCAAGTTTCAAAATAATCGTCTTACATATTGTGAGTTCGCCAATGTAGCATTCAAAATTACTAAGTCCTGCAATCTATTTGAAGCCAATTTCAATGAATGTCGCATCGCATAAGGTGGAAAACTAGGAACTCATACTTCTAAGACTCACACTTTCACCTCCTCCTCCTCCTCCTTCTCATCCTCGTTGCTTCTTGCACACTGCCGCTTCACATAATAAATCGACCAACACTGTATGTACTTGTTCAGTCTGCCATTTTAGAATCCATGTGAAATTAAATGAGAATCTTTTTCTGCCATTCCATCTCTCATTCGGCTATTTTTATAAACTGTGTAACTAAGAATTATATCCACTCCTTCAGCTGATATGCATTGTAGTCATGGTCATTCCATTTTCTTACTTACAAATACTGCAAAGTATGAAAATATGTGTCTTGTTCACGTGCACCTCTGCAAATATCTGCTTCCAATATGTTCAAAGTCGCATAGAATGAAGACTTCGTGTGACGTATGCACAGCCACTTCAACTAATGTAACATCAAACGCTTCTAAGACCCTCTCTTCCTCTCTCTCTCTCTGCATTCGCCGCTCAAGCTATGTCAGCATATTCTCATTCCATACAAATGAACATTTCCAATGTTTCTATTTTTAGAATTGGGTAATTCCATGACGTCACTCGTTTTAGGCTGTGTGGTATCGAAATACACTAATGCCCATTCTGCCAAGTGACTGGTACCACTGTTTCTGCTCGCCAAAGTATTCCGATGTTTGTAAAAATGATGACGCAACAATTTTAAAACTATATGACGTCTATTGATTTGAGTCAATAATGGTGAAGTTGAATGAGAAAAGTTGGAAATGATGCCGTATTCGTCTGTCACGCGTCACTGTTTGCGCATCTCAAAAGTGATTCCACGTGTGTGTTTGTTTGTGTCTGCGTCAAATTTATGTTGTTCAAATTTTAAAGTGAGTGGCGTCTATCATTACTGTCCAAGTAATAAAAGGGTTGAAACTGAAGGATCGAAAATGCATGTGAGTAAGTAAGTAGATCTAAATGAGAAAGTGTAGAATGTTGTGATTGAAATGTTGACATGTGCAAGAATTAAGATATGAAGGTTTGAAGAACTGAGAAGAATGTACAAGTAAACAGCCTTTGAATTGCAGAAATTTTGTAAGTAAGTAAGTAAGTAACTATGTTATGAATTGCGGAATTTGTGCGATTGAGGTGTTGAAACAAGCATGAAGTAAGAACTCAAGAAGTGAAGAAGAAGAAGAAATGAGAAACATGTACAGAATTGTGCATGTGTAAAGCTGTTGAAGTGCTGAGATTTTGTAAGTAAGTAAGCAGGTCAGGAATTGTGGAATTTGCATGGTTGAGATGTTGAAAGATGCAAGTATTTAGAACTGAATGCTCAAGAAGTGAAGAAGAAGAAGAAATGAGAAACATGTACAGAATTGTGCATGTGTAAAGCTGATGTATTGCTGAAATTTTGTGAATAAGTAAGTAAGCAAACTAAGAATTATAAAATTTGCATGGATGAGATGTTGAAAGATGCAAGTATTAAGAATTGAATGATTGAAGAAATGAAAAACAAGCACAAAGTTGAGTATGTGTAAAGTTGTTGAAGTGCTGAGATTTTGTAAGTAAGTAAGTAAGCAGGTCAGGAATTGTGGAATTTGCATGGTTGAGATGTTGAAATGTGTAAGCATTAAGAGCAAGGAATGGTAAAATTGAACCAACATAGTTGCAATAATTCAAATTTCCTCAATTCTTAACGTTTCAATGTTTGAGACTGCACAATAATGCAAGAATACTGGAATGAAAAATGGAAGAAGACTGGGAGTAGGAGGGGGGGGGATAGTAGTACGGAATGGTAAAATTGAGGTTTGAAAGTTAAAATGTTCGAATTTTCCTCTATTTTTAACGCTTCATAGTGTAGGATTCATTGGAATGAGAAATAAATGGAGGGATGGAAGAAGGGAGGATGTGGCATGGAAAGATAAAATTGCATCTTATAGTTACAATGCTATATTGTTCGCATTTTCATTGATACTTAGCGTTTCACTGTTTGAAAATACCAAGTAATTCACACTCCAATGGAATGAGAAAGGAGGGAGGAAGGGATGGAGGAAGGGAGGATGTGGTATGGAAGGATAAAAATTGTGTCTTATAGCTATAATGCTATGTTGTTCGTATTTTCATAAATACTTAGCGTTTCACTGTTTAAAAATACCAAGTGATTCACACTCCAATGGAATGAGAAAGGAGGGAGGAAGTGATGGAGGAAGGGAGGATGTGGTATGGAAGGATAAAAATTGTGTCTTATAGCTATAATGCTATGTTGTTCGTATTTTCATAAATACCTAGCGTTTCAATGTTTTAAAATAAACTGTATTACAAGATTCAATGGATTGAGAAATGGAGGGAGGAATGGAGAATGAGTGCAAGGAATAGTAAAATTGAGTCATTATAGCTCCATGCACGATTTTGTTTTTGACAATTTTAGCGTTTTAATGGTTGAGAATATACATTCATACAGGAATAGGTGGTGGGAGGGAGGGAGAGAGGGAGGGAGGGAGGGATGGTACTAATCGATAAAAGTGAAAAATCTTGGGTTTTTGGAAAAATCTGGGTTTTTTTTTTCCTAGGTGGAAAATCTTGGGTTTTTTCTAGGTGGAAAATCTTGGAGTTTTCTGGGGTTTTTATTTGGGCCTATCCTGCACCGGTTAGTTTTTGAAATTCGTCCGCGCCGTTGAGATTCTTATCACACTCATTACCCGAGGGCACATCATTAACGACCTCTTAATCACCTAGGTATGTACACAGACAGGCAGACGGACAGGCAGACGGACAAAGAGCCGGACATAATTAGGATACTAACTCACTGGGTTGGGATACTACCTCACTGGGGGGTGGCCGATGACGTCATTGGGGCGTGACTAATGACTTTTTAATTGCTGAGGCAGTCTTTTAATGACTTTTTAATTGCTGAGGCAGTACTCTCAGTATACCCTTGAGGTAGTAATCTCACTATACCCACTACTGTGTAGGCTACATATAAAATTTATTTAGGCCTACCGTCGGTTCAAGATAACTAATTAGAGATGCTCCCGACCAAAGAATGGCCAAAGAGGAAAGTCTTGAGCAGTTTATGGAAGAGTTCGACAGGTTCCACAGGAATGTGGATGTGGACTACACAAACCACGATTGTCATGCCTCACAATATATATGAGCACCAAAATGTGCAAGGTGGCGTTTATCGCTGCCATGCACTCAGTTTCGTCGTCCAGACACAGTTTGGCTAGCCCAACTCTTCATTACGGTACGTCGAGCAGTCAATTTTTTAAAGCTAAGATCCACTTTATGACCGGGGCGAATTTCCATCCTCCTGCTCTAGTTTTCTTTAAAAATAGTAGAAGCCAGATTCTCGGTATAAAGAGCTATAGCTATAGCTATAGCAGTCATTGTCGTCAGACCATGGAGAAAGAGCAAAGACATCGCCATTGGATATGGATGTATCCAGATTTGACAAAGGCCTATGACAACAGAGGTTTTCCATAATACAGCAATTCTCGCCATTCGTCGGCCCTCGGTCTTTTATCGATTTTTTCCTTTAATCTCAAGAACTAGAACTCGGTTATCTCTCGAAAGAATGGTCGCAGTCACTTGCAGACGTGCTCTAACTCTATATAGCCCACACAATGCCACACATCTAGGGACTGACTGGAAGTGAACAGTTTGGGAGGGTTTGCGAGGTCCGTGTAGTTGAGTACAGTAATAAGAGTAATAAGGTTGTCACCCAGAAGTCGTGTGTCAATCTCCAGCTAGACTACGAGAACCTAACTCCAGGAAAAGAAAGAAGAGATTAAAGAAAGAAGAGATTTAGTTTTCGGATTGGCCCTCCTGTTAGCATCACAAATCGGCAACTATCACAACATATTTACCAAAAATTAAACCCTCAAGTCAATTAATTACTTTAACCTTTAACTCGCTTTACACAAAGTTTCAAAATTTAGTGAACCCATGCGGGCCACTTGAAATCGCCTCGCGGGCCGCATGCGGCCCGCGGGCCGCACGTTGGACAGCACTGGTCTACAGGTTGAGCCATGGCAAGTAGGTCTACAGGTTGAGCCAAGCAGGTCTACAGGTTGAGCCAAGTAGGTCTACAGGTTGAGAAAAGTTGGTCTATAGGTTGAGCCAAGTATACTATAGGTCTACAGGTTGAGCCAAGTAGGTCTACGTGTGAGCCAAGTAGGTCTACAGGTTGAGCCAAGTAGGTCTACAGGTTGAGCCAAGTAGGTCTACAGGTTGAGCCAAGTAGCTAGCAGTTGGTCTAAAGACTGAGCCTAGCAGCTGATAGAAGACTTTCAGGCTGAGTTGAGTAGGTCTGCAGGCTGAGCAGGTTGAGCTAAGTACATGTATCTGTAAGTAGGTCTGAAGAGAGAGCTAACTGATGAACTTAGCTGCTGTCTGTACTCTCACAGTGCCAGTCCCAAGCCTGGATAGAGGAGAAGGGCGACGCTAATAATTATTGTGTTTTTTAAACCACACAGTGACTGTTAACTGCAGCAAACTAATGAACGTTACGGAATCGAATCGCTTCTCTATCCAACACAGGTCAAGGGAACCAGCTTATTGAGAGGCGTTAACCCGGATAGATTTCAATGGGGGTCAGTTAGGTAGAAATTTAAGGCGAATACGGAAGACGATGTTTGGAATGGGAAATAATGAAAGGTGGAGGGAAGATGAAGAGCTGGCGAAGAAAACATTGATGTACCGTACACTAATCATTTGGCGTGTGTCCTACCCGTCTCCCACCGTCCCACGCCATCTATATGGCCATCTAGCGAACACTTGAATCACTAACGGCATCTATATGGCCATCTAGCGGACACTTGAATCACTAACGGCATTTATAAGGCTATTTGATGATGATGGTGCTCTGCCCCCGAAGGCAAGTTCATTGGCTTTACGCCCCTGGGGATGAGATGAGTGAGGTGGTTTCCCGTTGCCTTCCTCACAGACAATGATGGGTAAGCAACTTGCCCAAGGTAGCTCCGCAGGAGCTTGCGCCCCTGCGTCCCACACGTGCTAGCCCGAGATATCTAAATGTCTGAATGTCAACTTCCAGCCCGGGGTTTGAACCGCAGTCCGTTGCAACCAACAGACGTATGCCGCTCTCGCTTACCGGTATAGCTAACTAGGCCAGTTGGCTATCTAGCGAACACTTTAGTCACTAACGGCATCTATATGGCCATCTAGCGAACATTTGAATCACTAACGGCATATACAGGGTGCGCCAAAAAAGACCCCTAGGTTTTTTGCCAATATTTTGGCCAAAAGTAAGAATTTCGAAATGAAATTTTACCGGCTTATAGACAATTCATATTTATACCTGATGGCCAGATTTCATCAAAAATATTTCAAGCAGAACAAAAGTTATACCACTTTTAGGGAGGCCACCACCGTTTTTTGGCGCACCATGCATATGGCCATCTAGTTGCACTCTGCCAGTGCCAGTCCCAAGCCTGGACAAAAGAGGAGAGCGTCGCTAATGGTCTTTGTTACCACGCAGTGACGTTAAACTGCAAATACCACCCAACTGCATGGTCGGCAGCGAATGTTAACCCACACTAATGAGAGTGGATAAACGAGTTGAGATGACACCTGTATTTCTGCAGGTGATTTACAATATTA
>OX457043.1:49537928-49540428 GCA_949752735.1 Lumbricus terrestris
TCGGTGGGTGATAGGAAGGATGGAAAGGCACAAGCATGAGGAGCAACGAAAGACTTAAGCAAGCGGAAGAGGTGACGGACTGAACATTGGGAGTAAACAAAAGGAGATGAGCTCGTGAAGAGATAAAGGTGCGTAAGAGAGAGGAATCGGACTGCATGGGGAAATCCATTAATATATTACATGACAAAGGCAGAGAGACTCGCACTATCACGCAGACAGACAGGCAAAGAGACAGACAGACAGACAGACAGACAAAGAGACAGACAACGAGACACACAGAGAGACAGACAGGCAAGAGAAAGCGAAACACAGTGGTGTGTGTGAGAGAGAGAGAGAGAGAGAGAGAGAGAGAGAGAGAGAGAGAGAGAGAGAGAGAGAGAGAGAGAGAGAGAGAGAGAGGGGAGAGACAAACAGACATACAGACCGACAAAAAGACAGAAAGACAGAGAGACAGAGAGACAGAGAGAGAGGTGAGTGAGAATAAGACTCAGAGAGAAAGAGAAAGAGACTGAGAGAGAGGGAGAGAGAGACAAACAGACATACAGACCGACAGACAGACAAAAAATAGAAGGACAGAAAGACCGAGAGGGGTGAGTAAGAGTGAGACTTAGAGAGACAAAGATTGATAGAGAGAGAAACTGAGAGACAGGCAGACATACAGAAAGAAGGACGGACGAAGAGGACCGAGAAGTGCTGGAGGAGAAAGCAAGGATGTAGAGCGTTTGGAAGGATGTAGATTTATAATAATAGTGTACGGCAATGGCAAGGTGCTTGAAAGACGGAAGGTGTGGACGGTGCAAACAAAGGAGAACTGAAAGAGACAAGGAACGGGGCGTAAATTTATGTGGCTCATGGCGGACAGTGGGTGAGTGTTTGGGCTAGTGGGTGAGTGAGTGAATGGGTGGGTGAGTGGGTGGGTGAATGGGTGGGTGGTGAGTAGGGGCGACCTGGTGTCTGATAGATGGGTCCTTCGCGTGACCAGAATCTGACCCGGGGACACTCTGCTGCTGGGTTCGCCTGCTGTACCCTTTGCGGGATGGGTGCCTGACAGCGCCAGCCGAGCCAAGGGAAATGTAAGGGGATGACTGTGTCACACTGTGGCTAGTAGGGGGAGGGGGGTTCGGGAAGGGAAAGAAGCAGGATGGACTGATCATCATTGTGAGTACCCAGGGCTGTATGGACGAGGGTATGCTCGAGTAGACAGTGTGTACACACCTCGCAAATATTTTGTGTGTATCATACGTGACATACATACATATGGAACTGTAGCGTGTCTTCTTGACGTTCTCTGCCCTCAAGGCAGGTTCGTATGTCCAATGACGCCACGCTTCTCTGTTCTGTACCTTTCTCTTAAGTTCACTGTATCCTTCCTCTGTCAGCATCCAGTCCAGCAACATTGGATGGGTCCTTCGCGTGACCAGAATCTGAGTCACGCCACATGTGTAGCGTGACTCACCTCTAATTTTGCCACTACGGTCCAGTCAGTACCGTAGTACGAAGTACAAACCTACCAAACGTCCGTGTTAACAGCCTCAGTGTGTACACTTCACGAAATGATTGACACCTGTCATATCATGCATATACTCAGGACCGGTTTTTCGAGTTCAGGCACGCCACAAACATACATTATGAATGGTATTAAAATCTACATAATATGTAAATTATACCACCATGTCACGTGGTGAAATTTCCACTCTGAAAACCGTTGTTCCCCATGAAATTGTTTCCTGGATATATATGCCACTAATACATGTGTTAAGACGGTACAGAAGATGATGTGATTTTATATCCCAACTTCTGATGTGTCGGCCCTTCTGAAATAACCAACACTGTTGCAGATTGCAGGTTCGAATCCACCTCAAGCCGCCATGTAAGGACCTTGGGCAAGTCCTTCACTCGCAATTGCACAGCGCTTCGGCGTGAAACTCCGATGCAGTGTCTGCGCTGTAGTTGGGAGCGCTTCTGAGTATAAATATTGAAGGGATGCTATAACAAGTGCATGCACACACATGCACACACGCTATTATCTTCTTTGGATCAGATAATCTGCTGAATGCGCATCAGGAACGTAGGTATATATATCTTGTATCATACTTTGTACGCTAAGGTCTGACATTGATGTGTAACTTGCAACATATGAAACTTTCAAGCTTCTGCAAACGCCATAATTAAAAATAATGTTCTGAATAAGAGGAGAAATAAGAGTTGCTGGTTGGATGGACGGACGGACGGACGGACGGAAGGACGGAAGGAGGATGGATGGATGGACAGAGAGAGTGCACGAAGGATGAACGAGAGGCGAGAAGAATGGAAATAACAATGAGAAAGAGGAGAGAACGGATGAAGAGAAGAGGAGGAATAAGAACAATGGGGCGGAGGGTATTTAGGAGGAGCATGCACGAACAGGACGGAGGTAATGAGGGTGGGAAAGAGGAGCCGGAAGAGTTGGAAGAGAAGGAGGAGGAGAGGCAGGGTCAAATGCATGGATGAAGGCGGTGGA
>OX457043.1:49542928-49545428 GCA_949752735.1 Lumbricus terrestris
CATACATACATACATACATACATACATACATACACAGTCAAGTCGGAGATGCGTCGCAGTCAGCGACATCTTCCGATGATATTATTCCCTCCGGACAGACAGATGGACGGCGGAAAAGACGGAAGAGGAGAAGAAATAAGAAGAGGAGGAGGAGAAGGATGAGGAGGAGTAGGTCCTGTGCCTCAGCCTCCGTTTGGTCGGTCGGGCGCTGTCCATTGCTGCAGCTGTGCGGCCAGCCACCATCGCCGTCCACTGCCTCCAGCGCCGCCGCAGCAGCAACCCCTATTCTCTCTCTTCTCCACCGCCTCTTCCTTCTCCACCTCCTACTCCTCCTCCACCTCTTCCTCTTCCATCTCTTCCTTCTCGATCGGTCTTCGACTGCAGCAGCAGCAACATCGTCGTCGTCGTCGTAGCCCAGCGCTCACACACCCCCTCTAACCACGGCTTCCTTGATTTCTGGATGAACCGACCGGGGATAGCCTACAGTCGCCCGGACAGCCCGCCCCACTCGAAGAAATTCGGAATCGTCCTAAGATGCGGGTGGGTGAAGCCCACAACCACCGGTCTCAACATCAACATCAGCAGCAGCAGCAGCATCAGCAGCAGCAGCAGCGGTTGCAGAGGCAGGATCATTGGATGTCGCGCTACTACTATGAAGATGATGATGAGAGAGCATTCGGGGATCTTTAGCTGCGCTATATAAATAAATAAAGAGCAGATCGGTTTTTCTGTCGGATGGGGTCGTCTCAAATGATGAAGATGATGATGATGGTGTTGATGATGCGGTTAGGAATCTGGCATCTAAGGTGAGTAATCGTCGTTGTGGTAGCGGTGGTCGTGGTGGTAGTGGTGTTGGAGGTGTCCTCTATTCAGGACGCCACTGTCCTCCGCAATGTTCTACAACGCCGGTGCAGGATCCTCGTCCTCCGGTCGCAACTATGGAGGTCCGGAATACAAGAAGAAGCGGGAGGCAGCGCTCAAGCGAGGAACCCGTCGCAGCTCCTCCATGGCCAACTCCGTTCAGGCCGGGTCCTCGCGGTCGTCGGCGACCAGGGAGTCGTCGAAGCGTCGTAGCCAGGACCAGAGCGTCGTCGTCATGTGTCCCCCGAACACCGCCTATCGCTCCCCGTCGCCCTCACCATCGACCGTCCAATCCCCGTCGGCCCTACAACCCACCGCCGCCGCCCCGCTTTGCTCAAACGCCGCCCCTGAAGATGACGCCATCTCGGACAGCGGAAGTCAGCCGTTCGTCTCCTGGTGGACAGCCGACCGACTCGATCCCTCGCCGCCAGGGTTCCTCGACCTCGTCAGAGCTTCGCGGCCGCCGCACCTCGGAGTCTCCGCCGCTCCTCCGTCCGACTGCGCCTCCTCCTCCATTCACTCGAAAGACACGCCAGCGGCCGAGTGGAAGCGCGTGACCTTGAACGTCGGCGGGGTCAAGCACGAGGTGCTCTGGACGACGCTGAACCGGATGCCACACACCCGGCTGGGGAAGCTGCACGCCTGTCGAACCGCCGAGGATCTGACGGAGTTGTGCGACGACTACAACCTATCGACGCTGGAGTTCTTCTTCGATCGTCACCCACGCTCCTTCGCCTCGATCCTCAACTTCTACCGGACTGGTAAGCTGCACCTGGTCGAGGACATGTGCGTCCTGTCGTTCAGCGACGATCTCGAGTACTGGGGCATGGACGAGCTGTACCTCGAATCGTGCTGCCAGCACTCCTACCACCAGCGCAAGGAGATCGTTCACGATGAACTCCGGAAGGAGGCGGAGAGTCTGATCGAGTTGGACGAGGATCCGTTCACGGAGGGACGGTGCACGGAATGGCAGCGGAAGGTCTGGGACCTGCTGGAGAAGCCGCAGACGTCACTCGCTGCGCGGGTAAGTCAGTTCTGCACTCTTCATCATCGGAATGAATCAGGGACTTTTATCCCGTTATACATCAGGGCTTTTTTTAACGTGCAGTTGTACACAAAATGTGCAGTTCTAAATCGATTTGTGCGGCTGTAGAAGCAATTCTGCCACAAGTTCTGTGCAGTTAAAACTAGCAAAAAATGGTCAATGTCCTCCGATTTGAAGTAATTTACAATAGAGAATGGGAAGGAAAAGAAGGGGTTGTGCAGTTCTAAAAATTCCTTTAAAACAGCCCTGTTATGCATGCAGGGAGGGTTCAACTTGATCCACAGTGAAAACAGATTGCATCAGATCAGAAATGACCCAAAACTCACGTCGGGAGGGGGTTGCCGATCCGGGAGGAGAATACCGGTCTGGGAAAGTATGGCCAACCGGCGAGCGTATGACCAACCCGGGAGGGGAAGGCCAGCTCGGGAGGGAAAGGCCAGCCAGGGAGAGTAAGGTCAGATTCTGAAGGGGAAGACCGGTCCAGGAGGGTAGGACAGCCCTGAAGGGGAAGGCCGGTTCGGGAGGGTAAGGTCAGCCCGGGAGGGGAAGGCCGGTCCAAAGTGAAAAGCCAGCCAGGGAGGGGAAGGAAGGATA
>OX457043.1:49550428-49590428 GCA_949752735.1 Lumbricus terrestris
CCCTATATTCCGGATTTATTAAGTCTAGAATATTGAAGGTGAACTTTATGCTCAGAGGCTGTTGGGTGAATAATGGTATAATAGCAACCTACGACCTAGAACAAATGAGACTGTAATTAATATAAAGATATAATTTAAAATAACATTTCAGTCAATAAATGCAATTCAAAGAAAAGAATCTTATCTACCTATTTGTGGCGTATTAATTATAATAATATTATGTGTATTTCTTATCTTTCCACATCGTCCTTCTGGTGGATGTAGAAATGCTTTTCAACTTCCGCAGGGAATGGATTGAAGGGAAAGTTGAAGAAGGTCGCGATCTTCTCACTTGCCGTCAGTCCAGATTTCTCGGTAGTTGCTTGTCGATGGGTACTGTAGCTTGAAACAGTAACCCAGCGTGTTTCTCCTTCTTCCTCGGATTTCGTCGAGCATAGGAATTCACCCGTCGCTCAACCGATTCTTCCTCCTCGTCTTGCTGCAAATGTTTCACCACGGATCGCTTCAGAGTTCGATCCCAACTTCAACGTTCGACCGATTCGCAAATCGTCGCCAAGAGTCACACTGCTTCGCAAAGTTCACTCGCTTCGCCTCGGAACTTCGCTTCAAACGTCTCAAAGTTCGACAGTGGGACAAGTCGACAACGTGTCGCTCTCCACACCCATAAATCAAGTTCCAGATATTCGAATTACCAACGACTGGCTCCGTATTTGCCGACAGACGCCATCGCTCGAAATATCTTTTCGACCCTCTCCTTGCTCAGCTCCATCGATGTCTGGGTATCGTTTGGCAAAATGTTTACCGTCTGCTTTCGTTAACGCTGCTTTCCGCCACTCCGTAATGTTGAGTCAATTGTTGTAGCGCATGTTGATTTCATTATTATTAATAATTGTTATATTAAGCCACAAATTATGATTAAATATATTTCTAAATACGCCACCAATTATCTAACTTAATTCTTACCTACATTAATCATTATACATAGCATTGTTTAATAGGTTTTGTTTGACAAGAAGCATTCAACCGCTACAAATGCCCCTCCTTCAAAAGTCTGTTTACAGGCTTTATCAAACTCACCTACTTGACAAACTAACCTAATAAACTTCTTTAACGTACTTTAGATATCATACAGAACTACTATACTTCACTTACTTATTTACAACTATACATTTACCTTATTGCAACCTACTCTACTCTAATCCTCTACTCAGGTAGTCGGCCATAACATTGTTGGACCCCTTGATGTATCTTATGCTAAAGGAATAATTTTGGAGGGCCAAACTCCATCTCATCACCCTTGCATTTTTCATCCTATTCTCTCTCATGTATTGCAATCCGCAATGATCTGTCTCGATTATGAATTTCTTTCCACATAGGTATCGATCGAACCTACTAACTCCCCACATGATCGATAAGCATTCCCTTTCCTCTACTGAGTACCTTCTCTCACGTTCCACTAGTTTCCTGCTGGCATACGCTATGGGATGATTGATCCCCTCGTACTGCTGCATTATTACACATCCTACTCCGTTTCCACTTGCATCCGTCTGAAGAATAAACTCTTTCTCAAGGTTTGGTAGTTTCAGAATTGGTTCCTTTGCCAATTCACTCTTCAACATCGTAAAACTAGCTTCCAGTTCTCCGTTCCATTCAACTACTCCAGGTGCCATCTTCTTTGTCAGATCACTCAACGGTGCCATGATCTCTGCACAGTGTGGTATAAATTTACGATAATAATTTATCGCTCCAAGAAAACTCCTGACTTGTTTCTTTGTCTTTGGACGTGGCATGTCTACTATTTTATCTACCGATTTCTCCTTTGGACTTATGTCATCTTTGTTCAATGTATGTCCCAAAAAGTCAATCTTTTCATATCCTATTGAACATTTCTTTGGCTTCAATGTCAAATTCGCTTGTCTGACTCTTTCGAAAAATATTTCCAATGTCTTCAGGTGTTCTCTCCATCCTTTATTATGCGCTAGTATATCGTCGACATAACTTTCAAGATTTTCTGTTCCGTGAAGAATCTTCCTAATTAATCGGTTGTAACTTGACGCACTATTAATCAATCCGAATGGCATAACATTGAATTTGTATATTCCATTGGCACATACAAATGTAGTGTAGTCTTTCGATTCTGGACTCATAGGGATCTGCCAATAACCCTTGCAGAAATCGAACTTGCTGTAGATTCTACTCCCACTCAACTTATTAAAAATATCTTCGTTTGTCATCATAGGCTCAGGATCAAATATTGTCAATTTGTTTAGCTGTTTGTAATTACAACACAGTCTATTACTTCCGTCTGATTTCTTGACAACCACCAGCGGTGCTGCATAAGCTGCCTCTGATCTTTCTATCACCTTATTGTCCAACATCGTCTGAATCTCCTTATCTATTTCTTTTTGCAAATGGTATGGTGTTGGATACGCTCTTTGTCTTACTGGCTCTTCACTCGTCAAATGTATTTCATGCTTCACTAAGTCTGTTCTCCCAGGCTTGTCTGTGAAAATATCTTCGTATTTCTTCAGTAGTTTCCTCAATTCTCCTTTTTGTTCTTCATCCAAATTAGGATTTATATCTACATCTTCATAGGTCTCTGTTTGTTCACTCACATACAAATCCAATATCTCTTCTTCTTCATCTTCTCCTACTTTTCCATCATATACCACTGCTGAAATGTATGCTACAGTCTCGGCATCTTCTCTTTCATGATATTTCTTCAATATATTAATGTGATATGTCTTTATCTTTCCTTTCTCAATTTCAACTCTGTAGTCATAGTCTCCAATCTTCTCTCTCACAACATATGGCCCTTGCCACTTCACTAACATCTTGTTCTTACAACTAGGCAATAGTAACAACACCTTATCACCTATTTCCAACTTCCGGTATCTCGCTTTCCTGTCATAATATTTCTTGTTTTTAGCATTCGCTTTGTGTATCGCCTTCTGTGCCATATCACAAGTCTCCTCAATCCTTTCTCTTAAATCCTGCATATACGTATACACGTCTTTCACTTCTTCTTCCACTGTCTCATTGGTCCATAACTCCTTTAATATTTGCACTGGTCCTCTGCACGACCTACCAAATATTAGTTCGAATGGTGTGAAACCGTGACTCTCATGTACTGTGTCTCTCAACGCAAACAGTAATGGAGCTATATAACGATCCCATTCTTTCGCTTGTTCACCAATCAACTTCCTCAACGTCGCTTTGATTGTTCCATTAAGTCTTTCCACACATCCATTGCCCATTGCATGGTATGGACTAGTCATGGTGTGTTTTATCAATAGCATCTTATTCACTTCAGCCATGAGTTCAGAAGTGAACTGGCTTCCACGATCAGTATGGATCTTCTGAGGCACTCCCATACGACAATAAAATCCGAACAAAGCTTCTGCAACTTCCTCAGTACTAATTCCTTTCAATGGAATAGCTTCCGGATACCTAGTACTCAAATCTATGATGGTCAATATATATCGGTAACCCCTTGCAGACATAGGGTTAACTTCTCCGATTATGTCTATGCATATGTGTTTGAATGGTACATCTAATACAGGTAGATGACCCATAGGCGCCTTGTGGTTCACCTTCTTGTCCACTGACTTTTGACAAATGTCACAACTCAACACATATCTCCGTATATCTTGTCCTATTCCAGGCCAATAGAATTCATTTAGGATCTTATCATGTGTTTTCCTCATTCCTAGGTGAGCTGATAACAATGAATTGTGTGCTACGGTTAACACTTTATCCCTCAATGGTTTAGGTACCATTAGTTGCCATTTCACCTCATCTTTCTGTGCTTCTTTGTATCTTTTATACAACAATCCCTTCTTTATCACATATGGATTATCTTCTATGTTGTCTTTGTTATCATCCCATTCAATTGCTCTTTCCATTTGTTTCGTCATAGTTTCATCTTGACTCTGCAACTCCTGTATCTCTTTTACTGACACATTCAAGTTCGGCATCTCCGCAACTTTCAATGGTCTATATTTTGCTACCTTTTTAGCTTCTGCTCTTGTTTCCACAACTGCTACTGTCATTAATTTTTCATCTTGATTCCTTATCGCATTGTCATAAAATCTCACTGTTTTCTTTGCACCAACAGGTCTTTCTTCGTGTCCTGTTTTTCTAATCAATATTCCTTTGTTTTCCACTTCAGTACTATTCTCATTTATTTCTTTTGGCTCAGGATTTGTCACATTCTCAGTTCTCTCATCTTTAACCATGTACTTCAATCCTTTGATTTTCCCAATTATTACTGGTTTTATCGGCTGTTCCATCACCATCGCTTGTACTTCACCATTAAAGTGTTCACTCTCTATGTACACTTTAGCCAACGGGAAACACCTTAAACTTCCGTCAACTAAAACACAATGCGTTTCTTCACCAGTCAATGCTTCTTCATTTATCAAAGAACGTTTTACGATACAGCAACTCGCACCTGTGTCGTATAAGCATCCCACTAAGTTTCCGTTAACTGTTACTTGGTATTCACTCTTGTCTTCAAGACTAATACATCCATCATTGTCTTTTATCACCATTGCACTGGCTGCCATGTACATTGGTGGTATTTTACTATGTTCACCCTGTTTCATCTGTTGTTCTCCTCTTGTAACTTCAACCACTCTCTGTATTTCACTTTCTGGCTTAACCAAGTGTGCTCGACTTTCAAATATTTGCACTGCTGCTGCAGTGTGTTTAAATGTACCCCTGTTCTTCTTTAGGCATTGATATGCCTTATGGTTTTGTTCTCCACAGAAAAAGCAAGTAATCTTATGTCCGGTTGCAGCTTCTCTTTCCCTGCTGAACCCTCTGTTTTGATGTGTACCCTGATTTATCTTCACATCGCTTCTACTCCTGTTTAGGTTGTACCCAGACTGTTCCTTGGGTCTGTGTTCGAACGGTCTACTGTTCAACCTGTCGCCATGGAATTTCACATCTGGTTTTGCAAAGTGCTCGCTGTATTTGTAACCGTGTGCTTCAATGTGTGATTCCGCACAAACTAACATGTCCTTCAAACTCATCTTGCCTTTCTCCTTTATAAACATACGAAGTTCAGTACTGCATGTCAGGTAAAACTGGTCTTTCAACAAGAGATCTTCCACTCCTTCATAAGTTCTCTCAAATCCCGCTTGTGCTAACCACTGTTGCATATACCTCCTCAATCTATGCACAAAACTAGAAGGTGTCTCTCCTGATTCCATTTTACTGGTTTTGAACTTGTTTCGATAACCACCTTCTGTCAGTTGAAATCTCTTCAAAAGCTGAGTCTTCAAACACTCATAATCTTGCACTTCATCTGCAGACAACCTTTGGTATACTTCCAGTGCTCTGCCTTCCAAATGTCTCGCTAACGTTAACGACCAAACTTCTTTTCTGATTTCATATGCCACACATGTTCTCTCGAATCTCAACAAGTAGGCATCCAAACAATCCTTGGACTCGTTGAATATAGGAAATTTGATATTCCTGATTCCTTTATTGTTTTCTCGGTGATCTCCCTGTTGTTGACCATCACCGATCCTCATGTAGTCATTGTCGTGCTCTCGGTTTTGTTCCCCTCTTGAATCAATTTCACGCATTCTCACTTGTGCTTCAAGTCTCTTTATTTCTAGCTGGTGTTCGCGCTGTTCTCTGGCTTCTGTTGCCAAGCGATTTTCTCTCGCTTCTATCTCAGCTGCTTCACGATTCAATTTGGCTTCTGCTTCAGCACTCCTGATTGCTTTCAATTCCAGTTCAGCCTTCTTTGCTTGCATTGCAGCCTCTGTTTCAGCTTTTCTCGCTGCTGCTTCTGCTTCGGCTTTTCTCGTTTCTGCTTCTGTTTCAGCTTTTCTCGTTTCTGCTGCTGCTTCAGCTTTCATCTCTGCTTTTCTTGCTTCTATCTCAAGTCTCTTGACTTCTGCTGCTGCTTCTATCTCAATTTTCTTTAATTCAGCTTCAGCTAGCTTCGCCTCTTTAGCAATCTCCCTCTCAATTACTCTCTCTTGCCTTAGTTCCGCCTGTCTCTCTTTTATGAAGGCTTTCATCTCATCTCCCTCCATGTTCATCTGTTTGGCAATTTCCAACCAGGCTTCGAAATCAGTAACAGACATGCTTACTGTCTTACTTATGATTTTCCACTTGACACAAATATAGGCTTCAACGTGCACTATATAAATTTCTAACAGATAGAAATTGTTCAATTCTACAACAAGAAATTCAGTTCCACAAAAGCTAATATCTAAAAGTTTACACAACCTATTGTGCACTTTTCAATAAGCAATGTACTACTTCAACTCAGATGCCAATCAGTTCAAATTGTCTCTCTAATAATCACTAGCAACAATTGTTCAAAGTTTGCCACTATAACAATACTCAAATGACATTTTCAACTGTCTAAAATATCCCGGCGTGGGCACCCACTATTGTCACTACCCCCTATATTCCGGATTTATTAAGTCTAGAATATTGAAGGTGAACTTTATGCTCAGAGGCTGTTGGGTGAATAATGGTATAATAGCAACCTACGACCTAGAACAAATGAGACTGTAATTAATATAAAGATATAATTTAAAATAACATTTCAGTCAATAAATGCAATTCAAAGAAAAGAATCTTATCTACCTATTTGTGGCGTATTAATTATAATAATATTATGTGTATTTCTTATCTTTCCACATCGTCCTTCTGGTGGATGTAGAAATGCTTTTCAACTTCCGCAGGGAATGGATTGAAGGGAAAGTTGAAGAAGGTCGCGATCTTCTCACTTGCCGTCAGTCCAGATTTCTCGGTAGTTGCTTGTCGATGGGTACTGTAGCTTGAAACAGTAACCCAGCGTGTTTCTCCTTCTTCCTCGGATTTCGTCGAGCATAGGAATTCACCCGTCGCTCAACCGATTCTTCCTCCTCGTCTTGCTGCAAATGTTTCACCACGGATCGCTTCAGAGTTCGATCCCAACTTCAACGTTCGACCGATTCGCAAATCGTCGCCAAGAGTCACACTGCTTCGCACAGTTCACTCGCTTCGCCTCGGAACTTCGCTTCAAACGTCTCAAAGTTCGACAGTGGGACAAGTCGACAACGTGTCGCTCTCCACACCCATAAATCAAGTTCCAGATATTCGAATTACCAACGACTGGCTCCGTATTTGCCGACAGACGCCATCGCTCGAAATATCTTTTCGACCCTCTCCTTGCTCAGCTCCATCGATGTCTGGGTATCGTTTGGCAAAATGTTTACCGTCTGCTTTCGTTAACGCTGCTTTCCGCCACTCCGTAATGTTGAGTCAATTGTTGTAGCGCATGTTGATTTCATTATTATTAATAATTGTTATATTAAGCCACAAATTATGATTAAATATATTTCTAAATACGCCACCAATTATCTAACTTAATTCTTACCTACATTAATCATTATACATAGCATTGTTTAATAGGTTTTGTTTGACAAGAAGCATTCAACCGCTACACATACATACATACATGCATGCATGCGTACGTACGTACATACATACATACATACATACATACATACATACATACATACATACACACACACACACATACATACATACATACATACCTACATACATACATACATACATACATTATGATATATCTGTAGCGAATTATATACGCTATTATCTATTGAACTAATTTATTACAATGTTTAATCCTTAATTATAAGTAAGAGTTAAGCTAGTCAATTTAGTACTGGCGTTGATTTAATTTGATGTGTAATAATTTGGCGAAATAAATAATAATATATAGCTTAGGGGCGGTTACCAAGGAACTAGCGTGTCAACAGCGCGTAAAGTTACGCAACGAAAACGTTGTCATGGGATATTAAGTCAACAAACCAATGGTAGCGCTCGGAAGCGAATATAACGATTTTAGTGCAACGTCACGTAACGGTTGAAGAAAATGTTTGATTCCGATGCTGAACGCTAAGAAAGAAGGACGTATCGCTATGGCGGACGTTTCTTAAGTCATATTTAGCGGCACGGATGAACGGTAGTTGAATGCGCTTTCGTTACAAAGAAGGCATTACAACTAGGACGTTAAATAGCGGAGTTGAGTTCATTTGAAGGAACTCGGAACTCTCGTGTTTTGTTTTTCGTCGTACGTGTGATGTGGTGAACATTTGGAGATTGGCAGAGAAACTGATATTCGTTTGGACGATATCACGTTGGTGGACATTGGTTGTGTTCGAGTGCGTTCGTCTGTTAAGCGACGTATCTCACTTCATCAAGTAAGAAGATTTGGTGCTGGCGATATCTATAATCAACGACGTTGTCTTTCTTCATCCTGGAGCAAGGTCTTCGTGGTTGTATTATTATCCGCATCATATATTCAAGAGCACTTGGTTGCATTTCTTCAAACAAACTACAAGTTGCTCAACTTCACTCATAGGAAAAACTTCATCTGTCGAGAAGAGATAAGCTATTAATAATAATATAAATAATCAACGCCAAATTAAGTAGATAGGTTATTTGATTGTTTGTGCATAACGATATTTTAATAGAATACACTTTTCATAGAAGTTATTGGTGTCTTTTTAACCAGGATAGTAAAGGTCTAGTAATTTACTCAATACCTGTTAAACGCAGCAAAACAGCTTTTAAATGGGAGGCTACAATGATGGGGGCCAAGCCGGGATATTAGCAATTAATTGTTAGTAGAATTGAACATTACTGACATTTATTTTAAAGAGACAAAACTGATAAAATGGAATGCTATTTTAATGTTGTTAGGCCCAGCGCAACATTGCGCAGCGCGTGTCTTGATTAAGCATTAGATTAGGTGCGATAATCTTATTGCTTGTGTGACGTATACCAGACAATTACTGCAAGCGGTTGTGAAATTGTTTAGCGCATAGTTGAGCGTTAAATTTATTACTACTTAACAAAAGTGAGTAAGTAAGATGGCTGTCACAGAGTGGCAACAATGGATTGATATGGGACGTGCACAGTCGTTGGAAGGTGAAGAATTGAAGGAATTTGTCAGAGACAGACAAAACGAATTACGCCAACAGAGGGCGGAAGAACGAGAAGAAGCGAAGGCTAAGTTAGCTGATGCCAAAGCAGCCAGAGAAAATGAATTGGAGCTAGCGCGAGAGGCGACTAGATTAGCCGAAGCTAAGGCTATTAGAGAGGCAGAGTCAGCGCGTGAGGCGGCTAAAATTGCTGAGGAAAAAGCAGTTAGAGAAAACGAAATAGAAATGGCGAGGATGGCTGACGCGAGACTTATACGCGAAGCAGAGATGAACGAGGCAAGGCTTACGCGAGAAGCAAATGACGTCAGACTGGAAAGAGAAGCAACTGAGGCGAGGCTTGCAAGAGAAGCGAGTGAAGCTTTGGAGCATAAGAGACTCGAGATTCAAGCGAGATTGAGAGAGATAGAATCGAGAGATGGAAGAAACAGGGATGATGGAGATTCCTATATGACGATGGGTGACAACCTCCAAGGAAACCAAAGTCATAAGGGAATGAAGAATATTAAATTCCCAATATTTAACGAGGCAAAGGACTGTCTCGATGCGTATCTTCTTAGATTTGAGCGGACGTGTACGACATACGAGATACCAAGAGATGTATGGTCACTGATGCTAGCACGACATCTAGAATCGAAAGCATTAGAAGTATACCAGCGTTTGTCGGCTGAAGAAACACAAGACTACGATTGTTTAAAGAAGCATCTCCTGAAAAGATTCCAATTAACAGAAGGAGGGTATCGTAACAAGTTTAAGACTAGCAAGATGGAACAAGGAGAGACTCCTTCAAATTTCATTTACAGATTGCAACGGTATTTGCAGCAATGGTTGCTTCAAGCAGGATTTAAGCAGACCTACGAAGGAATAGAGGATCTGCTGCTAAAGGATCAATTTTTCCTCACTTGTAGTAATGAGTTGAGGATGTTCATTAAAGAGAAAGGAAAAATGAGCTTAAAGGACACATTGACATGTGCAGAATCCTACATTGAAGCTCATGGGTACAGATATGCCGAGAATTCTGTGAAACCTCAAGGGAGATTCAATAATGACAGAGGTAATGGAAAGTCATTTGAAGAGAAATCGAGAGAGAAATTCCAAGGAAATGTAAACAGAGGAAGAGTTGAAACGCGACAGAACAAAGAGACAAATCACAGTGGAAATGTGAATAGAGGATTTAGTAGAGATAGAGAGCAGGCAGCGGAACACAAGATAACTTGTTTTGCGTGCGGAAAAGTAGATCATAAAGCATTTGATTGTGTGCATAAAGCCAAAGGGTTTGTTAAACACACAGCTGCAGCCGTACAGATTTACGAGAATAGGGCGTACAAGGCGGTACAGACGATTGAAAATACGAAGTCAAATGAAGTTGACAGAATAGTAGAACGCCAGGATAGGAAAGATAAAGAAGAAGTACCGAAACACATGGCAGCAAGTACGGTAGTTACAGAAAGGAAAGATGGTTGCATTGACATTGAAAGTATAGACGAATGTCAAGCGAAAGTCAATGGAGTAGACGCCAATTGTCTTTACGATTCTGGAGCGAGTACATGTATTGTGAGGAGATCGCTGATCAGGGATAGTGATTTGACTGGGAAGGAAACGCACTGCGTCCTAGTTGATGGGAGCTTAAGGTGTTTTCCTACAGCCCATGTAAACATTGAGAGCGAGTATTTTACTGGTGAAGTTGAGGCAATGGTTATGGACGAACCAGTAAAGCCGATAATTATTGGACGCGTGAGAGGGTTAAAATATACAGTAACGAATGAGAACACGGATAAAAATATGATTAATTGTGACAAAGGAGAGAAAGTGGATGAGACGATTGTGAGTGAGAAACAAGAAAAAGTTGGGTATAAAGGTATACTCAAGAGAGTTGTGAATGCTAATTCACGTTGGCAAGATGCCAAGAAGACAGTAAGATTCGAGGGTGATGAAATGAGCACAGAGTATGATGACGTAATAGAGAAGGTTGTAAGTGATGACGTCATGAACAGTGACGCACATCAAACGACAGCAGCGATAGAAACGAGAGCTGAGTCGAAGAAAGTGGTGAAATATAAACCACTCAAGGTCACCGAAATGCCCGACCTAAATATAACCACAAAAGAAATAAAGGAATTACAGAAAACAGATGAGACATTGAAGAGTTGCTGGGATAAAGCATCTGAGTGGAATGGCGATGAGAAAAGTACAGAAAAAGTGCTGTACGTAAAGAAAGATGGATTGTTGTACCGGAGATGGAAAGAAGTATTGAAAGATGAAGCAAAGTGGCAGTTGATGGTTCCGAAACAGTTGAGAAACAAAGTTCTAGCTGTAGCACATAACTCGCTACTGTCAGCTCATCTAGGCATGAAGAAGACTCACGATAAAATTGTGAATGAATTTTATTGGCCAGGAATAAACCAAGAAGTTCGGCGATATATATTAAGTTGTGATGTATGCCAGAAAGCAGTAGATAAGAAGGTGAACTACAAGGCACCGATGGGACATCTTCCAGTGCTGGACGTGCCGTTTAAGCATGTCTGTGTAGACATCATAGGAGCCATAGAGCCAATGTCTATGAGAGGATATCGTTATGTATTAACGATTATTGACCTAAGCACCAGATATCCTGAAGCGATACCATTGAAGGGTATTAGTACCGAGGAAGTGGCGGAAGCCTTATTTAACTTTTACTGTCGGATGGGCGTACCACAAAGAATTCATACGGATAGAGGAAGCCAGTTTACGTCAGAGCTAATGGCCGAAGTAAACAAAATGTTGCTAATCAAGCACACGATGACGAGTCCATACCACGCGATGGGAAATGGTTGTGTAGAACGTCTTAATGGAACGATTAAGACTACACTGAGAAAATTGATAGGTGAACAAGTAAAAGAGTGGGATAGGTACTTGGCACCACTACTTTTCGCATTACGAGATACAGTACACGAAAGCCACGGATATACGCCTTTCGAATTAATTTTCGGAAGATCATGTAGAGGTCCAGTACAGAAACTGAAGGAACTGTGGACAAATGAAAAAGTGGAAGACGAAGTGAAGGATGTGTACACATATATGACGGATCTACGAGAACGCATAGAAGAAACGTGTAACATGGCGCAGAAAGCAATTCACAAGGCTAATGCGAAGAATAAAAAATACTACGATAAGAAAGCACGATATAGAAAACTGGAGATCGGAGAAAAAGTCTTATTGTTACTACCTAGTTGCAATAATAAGATGCTTGTAAAATGGCAAGGACCATTTGTTGTCAGAGAGAAAATCGGAGACTATGATTATAAAGTCGAGGTTGATGGTGGTAAACTGAAGACTTACCACATTAACATATTAAAGAAGTATCATGAGAGGAATGAAGAAGAATTGTCAGGTTCTGAGACAGTAGCATACGTGTCGGCTATTGTACACGATGGCAAAGAAGGTGAAGATGAAGAGGATGAGATATTGAACTTGTATGTTAGTAAGCAAACTGAGACGTACAAGGATGTCGATATTAATCCACAATTGGAAGATGAACAGAGAGGTGAATTAGAGAAATTACTGAGAGAATATCAAGACATATTTACAGATAAGCCGGGGAGAACGGACATGGTGAAACACGAGATTCATCTTACAAGCGATGAACCTGTTAGGATGAAAGCATATCCAACTCCGTATCATCTACAGTCTGAAATAGATAAGGAAATTGAGATAATGTTGGAGAATGGGATTATTGAAAGATCAGAAGCAGCTTACGCAGCACCACTTGTTGTAGTAAAGAAGGCAGATGGAAGTAATAGACTTTGCTGCAACTATAAACAATTGAACAAAGTTACAGTTTTTGATCCAGAACCGATGATGTCGAACGAAGATATCTTTAACAAACTTAGTGGCAGCAAAATATACAGCAAGTTTGATTTTTGCAAAGGCTACTGGCAAATTCCGATGAGTGAAGAGTCAAAGGATTATACGACTTTCATTTGTGCAAGTGGGTTGTATAAGTTTAATGTCTTACCTTTTGGATTAGTAAATAGTGCATCCAGCTATAATAGACTAATAAGGAAGATATTACATGGAACTGAGAATCTGGAGAGTTATGTTGATGACATCTTAGCTCATACAGAAGGATGGACTAAACATTTAAAGATATTACGGGAATTTTTCCAAAGAGTGAGAAATGCTCACCTGACTTTGAAACCAAAGAAATGTTCGTTAGGCTATGGTCGCATAGATTTCTTGGGCCATACATTGAACAACGACGACGACATCAGTCCTAAAGGAGAATCAGTTGATAAGATTGTGGACATGCCACAACCGAAGACAAAGAAACAGATAAGAAGTTTCTTGGGAGCAATAAATTACTACAGAAAATTTATTCCTCATTGTGCTGAACTGATGGCACCATTAAGTGATCTTACAAAGAAGTTATCACATAATAATGTCGAGTGGAACAAAGAGTTATATGAGAGTTTTAGACAGCTGAAGGCAGCACTGGCTAAAACACCAATCCTTAAGTTACCAAACTTGGAAAAGGAATTTGTGATACAAACAGACGCTTCGGGAAAAGGAATAGGTTGTGTCCTGATACAGCAGTATGAAGGGATAAACCATCCAGTTGCGTATGCGAGTAGGAAACTATTGGAGAGAGAAATGAGATATTCAGTTGAGGAGAGAGAGTGTCTAGCGATAATGTGGGGAATAAGTCGGTTTGATAGGTACTTGTGTGGAAAGCAGTTTGTGATTGAGACGGACCACTGTGGACTACAGTACATGAAGGAAGGAAGGATGAGAAATGCTAGAGTCATGAGGTGGAGTCTTGCACTTCAAAATTATTGCTTTACAATACGATACATTAAGGGAAGCAGTAATGTAGTTTCTGATTATTTGAGTAGAGGACTTACTTAAATAAGTAAAGCAGTAGCATGCAATGAGTAGATATAGATAAGATGTAATTCAGTTATATTGTGTTGCTTTGTAAAGGCAGAGTAAGAATGCAGTTGAATAATTAGCTAATAGATAATTAGGTAAGTTTTAAAAGCCTGATTACAGACTTTTGAAGTAGGGGTATTTGTAGCGAATTATATACGCTATTATCTATTGAACTAATTTATTACAATGTTTAATCCTTAATTATAAGTAAGAGTTAAGCTAGTCAATTTAGTACTGGCGTTGATTTAATTTGATGTGTAATAATTTGGCGAAATAAATAATAATATATAGCTTAGGGGCGGTTACCAAGGAACTAGCGTGTCAACAGCGCGTAAAGTTACGCAACGAAAACGTTGTCATGGGATATTAAGTCAACAAACCAATGGTAGCGCTCGGAAGCGAATATAACGATTTTAGTGCAACGTCACGTAACGGTTGAAGAAAATGTTTGATTCCGATGCTGAACGCTAAGAAAGAAGGACGTATCGCTATGGCGGACGTTTCTTAAGTCATATTTAGCGGCACGGATGAACGGTAGTTGAATGCGCTTTCGTTACAAAGAAGGCATTACAACTAGGACGTTAAATAGCGGAGTTGAGTTCATTTGAAGGAACTCGGAACTCTCGTGTTTTGTTTTTCGTCGTACGTGTGATGTGGTGAACATTTGGAGATTGGCAGAGAAACTGATATTCGTTTGGACGATATCACGTTGGTGGACATTGGTTGTGTTCGAGTGCGTTCGTCTGTTAAGCGACGTATCTCACTTCATCAAGTAAGAAGATTTGGTGCTGGCGATATCTATAATCAACGACGTTGTCTTTCTTCATCCTGGAGCAAGGTCTTCGTGGTTGTATTATTATCCGCATCATATATTCAAGAGCACTTGGTTGCATTTCTTCAAACAAACTACAAGTTGCTCAACTTCACTCATAGGAAAAACTTCATCTGTCGAGAAGAGATAAGCTATTAATAATAATATAAATAATCAACGCCAAATTAAGTAGATAGGTTATTTGATTGTTTGTGCATAACGATATTTTAATAGAATACACTTTTCATAGAAGTTATTGGTGTCTTTTTAACCAGGATAGTAAAGGTCTAGTAATTTACTCAATACCTGTTAAACGCAGCAAAACAGCTTTTAAATGGGAGGCTACAATATCGCATCTGAGATATATATATATACGTATATAGATATGTAATATTATGTATATATATATATAATTATATAAATTTTCATAGGCTTTTTTTTATTGATTAGGACCAGCATTCTTCAGATGTTTGTATATAAAAAATACACTTGGCTTATAAGCGTGTATGCATGGGATATTATATGAGGAGCCGTATATTCTTTCTTCGGCTGCAGGCTGATTGCATTCTTCTGTCAGACGTGTGTACTTGGTATTTTTTCGAGAGCTGCACTTAGCTGAACTGTTGAATAAGGAAATTGGTATCGATCTCCTCTGCTTGATCGGTATTGTATTCGTATCGATCCCAGTCAGAGGATCCCTTCCCCCCGTGGCTTAGTTCAACATTTCTCTAACGATTATTGTCGCATGGACGGCAGAAGGACCTGGGGGGCCCCGGGCCCTGACTGACGAATGAAGAGCTTTTTTCTGTCGTTGTATGTTGTGTCTGAATTAACGTTCGAGTTGAATCAACATCTACTGGGCTGAGGACTCGACTCTGTCAACCTTGCAGTCCCCGTTATCTATAGTCATTGTCGGTCTTAGAAGCATGCAGTCCAGCCATTCATTCATTCATTCATTCATTCATTCATTCATTCATTCATTCATTCATTCATTCAATTGTTCAACCATTCACAAAAACATATCTGGCATCATAAGGAATAAAATATCTGCTCAATGCTTCTTCATCCAATGTCAACGATGCAAGATGTCTTCCTCCTCCTCCTCCTCCTTCTCCTCCTTCTCCTCCTCCTCCTCCTCCTTCTCCTCCTTCTCCTCCTCCTCCTCCTCATCCCAATAACCGGGAAGCAATCCTCATTTGCATTCCGCATCGAGCTTCTCATGGTTTATATTTCTGCGTCGTATCCTCTTTTCCTCCCTCCCTTCTCCTTCTTCTCTTTCCAGTTTTCTCTCTCTGTCTGCGTGTCTGTTTATCTGTCTGTCTGTGTATCTGTCTGTCTGTTCATCTGTCTGTCTGTCTGTCTGCCTCTGATTCTTCCCTACACCCTCTTCCTCTCTCGCATTTTCTCTCTCCCTCCCTCCACTCATTCTCATTATTCTCATTCCCTCGCTACATTCTCTCCCTCTCTCGCTCCTTTCTTCCGCCCACCCACCCACCCACCGCCAGCCACTCGAAACCCGGAGAGGAAATTCCCTTTCCGGGGGTAATGGAAGCCCGTGCGATATCTGATCAGTCCACTTTTATGACGTCTTGGGCTGACGACGACCGTGCGGGCGGACTGCACGAACGCCTGCCTGCCTGTCCGTCAAACATTTATGCAGCGCCCGAGCGACTATCAGGCATTTATGCAGCGCCCGCTCAGCCCGTTTCAAGCGATCAATGGCCGCCCTGAACAGTGCTTCGACGTCCATCATTGATTCGTTCGATTCCGCGCAATCAATCGTCGGGCCGTGCTCGGAGGCATCTGCGGTGTTCCGTTGGAGGGAGAGGGCGAGCGGGCGCTGGGGATCGATCCCCGATGATTGCCGGGTCTTAGTTCAGTGACGCCTAAATGGCCGTGGATGTAGTGACTGCAGCCCGACTGATTGGTTGGCTGGATGGACGGTTGATTCATTGATTGACCGATTGATTGATGATTCAGACACTGAATCACGGAATCGCTAATTCATTCGTTGGTTGATCGGTTGATTGATCCCTATACAGATAGATTGAATGGCTGAAGGAATGATTTAATGACTTATTGATTGACTTGATTGCTAGCTGATTGACTTAATGACTTAATGACTTAACGACTTAATGGCCTGCTTATTGACTTAATGACTTAATTATACTTCATGACTTAATGACCTACTTATTGACTTAATGACATAATGACTTAATTACTTCATGACTGAATGACTTACTTATTGACTTGATGACTTACGGCACGACTGAGTGACTTACTGGACGACTTAATGACTTACTAACTGACGTAGTGACCTACTGATTGACTTATTGTCTTATTGACCGGTTAACTACGGTGATTAGGTGACTGATCCACTGACCCAACAATTGACTTCATAACTTAATGACTTACTTATTGTCTATAACTATAACTGACTGACTGACTGACTATCTCACTCACTTGATCGTTCATTGATGCACGGATGATTACACGGATGATTAGATGAATGAGTAAATGGATATGTGATTAGATGAATGAGTGAATAGATATGTGATTAGATGAATGAGTGAATGGATGATTAGATGAATGAGTGAATGGATGCATGATTAGATGAATGAGTGAATGGATGATTAGATGAATGAGTGAATGGATGATTAGATGAATTAGTGAACGAATGATTAGATGAATGAGTGAATGAATGGATGATTAGATAAATGAGTGAATAGATGGATGGTTAGATGAATGAGTGAATTAATGATTAGATGAATGAGTGAATGGATGATTGGATGAATGAGTGAATGGACGGATGATTGGATGAATGAGTGAATGGATGATTAGATGAATGAGTGAATGGATGATTAGATGAATGAGTGAATGGATGATTAGATGAATGAGTGAATGGATGATTAGATGAATTAGTGAACGAATGATTGGATGAATGAGTGAATGGATGGATGATTAGATGAATGAGTGAATGGATGATTAGATGAATGAGTGAATGGATGCATGATTAGATGAATGAGTGAATGGATGATTACACGAATGAGTGTATGGATGATTAGATGAATGAGTGAATGGATGATTAGATGAATGAGTGAATGGATGATTAGATGAATTAGTGAACGAATGATTAGATGAATGAGTGAATGGATGATTAGATGAATGAGTGAATGGATGATTGGATGAATGCGTGAATGGATGGATGATTAGATGAATGAGTGAATGAATGATTAGATGAATGAGTGAATGGATGATTAGATGAACGAGTGAATGTGTAGCGATATCCTTGATCACACCCATACGTTCTTACCCTGCTATACATATTGTTGAATGTTAATTACACATGTTAAGTTAGGAAGAGGCCCTAGTTAATGATTAATTAATGATTTGATTCAGAACTTTCACATTGCTCTGTTTAATTAATTAACCAGTACTAGAACCAGTACTTAGGGGCAAAAATATATATTAAACAGGGGCAAACATTTCGAGATATAGCAACATTCGGTCAGTCAGCCAATGGGAGGCGAACAAAAGGATCGTCTGCTACGCCTGCGCAAAGAGCATCTAGGGAGGCTGGAGAAGAAGGACGTAATGGCGGAGGTTTGAGCGATCGCAAGAAGTTGGTAATTGTTGTCGAACATTATCGTGTGATTTCGTGACATTCGGGACGATTGGAAGCCGAATAACGAACGCTTAGTGTCCTAAGGTGTGGACTATAATGAAGGTCAACGAGCGTAACGTACGATCGATATAGCGCTGTACTTACCGGTAAGAGCGTGTATGCATTGCAGTTTACAGCGTATACCTTAGATCAACGAAGTTACATCTCGTGACATTGCGAAACGATAAATAATCTACAGAGACTACTTCGAACTGTAAATGAAAGTCGCAGTAGTTGGTAAATACGATAAGGAACAGGAACTGTTCAAACAGTAAGCAGCGACCGCAAAGAAATTCAACATTCGAGAAGAAAAGTCCGACAATTATCCACAAAGGAGAAAAGATGCCAACAGCCTGGAGATCAGCCATTGATGAGAGTAAGATGAAGACTGGCCGGTGGTGAATGACTACAAGAACTGAAGAATTCAACGCGGGAGGGTAGATATTAAAATTATATCCCTCAAATTACTGTAATCAGTACTGGTTTTAGGTAAGGCTATTTAATAGAAGATTGTGTTAAATCAAACATTATCCCAAACCCTTAGAGAAAGGTTTTGTGTGCTGTACATGTTGACATATATTAATATTCATATGCTAATATTATTTTTTATATAAAACATTCGACTTGTTGATTGGTGACATATAGGTCAATAACCTACATTGCAGCGAATAGGAATATAGTATGCTAATGAGTAACATGATCTCCGCTCTGAGATCTGGAATATAATTCCACCCAAACAATCGAGCCATAGTGTGGTCTTAGCATTCCGTTACAAAACTGGGGGCTTCGTCCGAGGGATCTAGAACAATTTTAGACTGTAAATCTAAGGGATCTAAGAAGTATTAGACTGCATAGTTTAATTACGATAGAAATTAGTTTGACTCACGTGTGTATAAGCTTCAAGCGCCGTTTGAATATTAATTAGGTGTGACGTAGCTGGTAGTTCAATTATACTGACTGTTATTGGTTGACAAAGAGGTCAGGTCTAAGGTTGAACTGATTCACCGCGAAAATTTAAATAGCGCTTTAGAAAATTTTCTAGCGCAGAATTGTCTATAAGATAATTAAACTTTGACAAATGGCGGCGGAATTCGCAAAGTGGATTAAAGTTGGATCGGACCTTGGTTATTCGGATCAAGGGCTTAGGGATTTTGTCAGAGAGAGACAAGAAGAGATCCAAGCTGACAAGAGACGTCAAGAAGAGATAGCTGACAAAATACGCGAAGAAGAGAAACGAGAAGCTGACAAGAGACGCCAAGAAGAGATAGCTGACAAAATACGTGAAGAAGAGAAACGAGAAGCTGACAAGAGACGTCAAGAAGAGATAGCTGAAGCTGACAAACGACGTAATGAGGAATTAGAGTTACGAAAGCTAGAAATGGAAGAAAAGAGGAGTTCTGAAGAGAGAGAAGCCAATCTGAAGAGGATTGAATTAGACAACCAGAAAACGATTAGACTTAAAGAACTGGAACAAGAAAGACGACAAGGCGATAGAGATGATTGGATTGGAAATGGTTATAATAGGGAAACCAGTGGACAGAATAATAATGCCAAGAATGTGAAGATGCCAGTATTTAGGGAAGACAGAGATTGTCTTGATGCTTATCTACTACGCTTCGAGAGGACCTGCATGGCATATGAAGTCCCAGAACGAATGTGGGCATTAACACTAGTGAAATCCTTAGACGGAAAAGCATTGCAAGTTTTCGAGAGGTTGGAAGTAGATGAAGCACAAGATTACAAGAAATTAAAAGAGGAACTGTTGAAACGATTCCAGCTCACGGAAAATGGGTATAGAAAAAAGTTTCGCTCTTCTAAACGTGACACAGACGAAACTGTAACTCAGTATATTGAGAGATTGAGACGATATTTGAGGCAGTGGTTGTCAATGGCTGGATTCAAGAATGATTATAAAGGATTAGAGACACTGGTATTGCGTGATCAGTTCTTAGTGACATGTGATGATGAGATGAGATGCTTTCTCAAAGAGCAGGGTAAGGTGAATTTGGAAACGTTGCTAGAAAAAGCACAGAATTATGTGGAGGCTAGAGAAATTAGCGAGAGGAAGCGGACACCTATTCACAAAGAAAGGGACACTGAACCTGAAGGTCGTTTTAGAGAATTTGCAAAGAGCAATAGTGAGAATAGAAGTAGTAGTCTTGGACGGAATAGGAACAGGGAACAGGACAGGTACGAAGATAGAGGTCGGTTCAAAAATGAATGGGATTTTAGGAATAGTAAACGGAGGGAAGTTGGTAGAGAAGATCCAAGAGGAGGGTGCTTTCATTGTGGATCTACGTTACATTATGCATCAAAATGCGATAAGATGGGACCAGGCGCAAGGTCGCATACGGTCGCCACTATGCAGTGTTTTGAAGATAGAGAAGAGGAAGATGTGGAACATGAGGTTACCATATCGTGCTATGAAGCTGAAGGAGCAGAAACGATGGGGGCTTATACGAGCATGGCGTTGGTGAATGGGAAACAGGTGAAGGCACTAAATGATTCGGGTGCAACATGTGTTGCCATTAGAAAGGGTTTAGAGAAACCTTACCAGTATACTGGACGTAAAATGGTTTGCAGATTTGCTAATGGAACCAAAGTAAAATACCCAACAGCTCTGATTGACATCAAGAGTAAAGAATTTGAAGGGAAAGCAGAGGCATTAGTGATAAAGAACTTGGTCAAAGAGCTGATAGTAAATCCCGGATTATACGAGAAGAAACCAAAAAGAATCGGGTGTATAAATGAATTCAGGGTCAAGGACGTTGGAGTGAGTACCCATGAGGATGATGTCACAAGGGGCGATTCTAGTAAGGAGGTAGTCGCTGGTGATGTTGAGGAGACAATGCGTAAACGAGTGACGTTCGAAGAAGATTATTTGCTAACAGGTGAACGTGACACACTTGAAGAAAAGACGGATGGTGGTCTGGACACAGCATTTAGGTCCAATATCATAGAGGAGTCGAAGGCAGAGGGGCCTGTGAGAGGAATAATAGCCGGGTACGATACACGTACACATGACAAAGATAGGAAAGAGCGAAAAGGTGAAACAGTAAAGAAGACCTTTAGAAATGAACCACTAAGATTGGTAGAAACACATGATAGATACTTAATCACGGGCAGAGGCAGTGAATTAAGTGACAGTCGTAGAAATCAGAGTAAATGTTGGAAAGAAAGAGTAGACTGGAGAAAGGAAGAGAACAGAAATAAGCGAAATGTGAACCAGTCTAGGAGATCGAATGAATGGAGATACGGAGAGTACGAAGAGAGTCCAAATGTGGATAGTAGAGATATAAGGTGGAATAGGAGGAACACATACATAAATAATTGGAGAAATAATAGACCGTGGTACAGAGAAGAACCAGCTGATCAGTCTGGAGGAATACAAAATAAGAGTTATGGAGGTTACAATGATATGAATAGGTGGAGAAGTAGGTCATGGAATGACAGAGAAAGGTCATATCCTAAAGGTAGTGTTAGGTATAGGGCTAACGAAAATGTGAGTGTAAGGAGTTTTGAGGAAAAGTAATATGAAGGACGAGCTGTCCAAAGAAAAGCAGAAGTCCTGCAAACAGAAGTTAATAGTAGTAAGTATAGAATAGTTAAGTAAGTAGATATGTAAATATAATACATTATGAGGTTAAGTTGAGTTATTGTTGAAGGTAGGTTAGCGAGTTATGTTGAGTAGAAGGAAAATAAATAAGATAGGATCAGACCAAAGGAAGAGACTGTCGACAAGACAAAGGAGATGCCTAAACCGAGAAATAAGAAATAAACAAGGAAGCATGCCAAGATAACAGTCGAATGGAATGATGATCTAGAGACATCATTTCAGAATTTAAAGAATGCTTTATAAGAAGCATCGATATTGAAACTACCTGAGATTGGTGTGGAATTCACTTTGAGAACGGATGCGTCCAATACGGCGATGGGATGTGTGCTGATGCAGAGTCATGATGGGGTTATGCATCCAGTGGCTTATGCAAGCAAGAAATTTAGTGAGAGTGAAAGGAACTATTCTGTGGAGGAGAGAGAGTGCCTGGCGATGGTTTGGGGGATTAGAAAGTTCAACCGCTACCTGTATGGACAGGAATTTGTGGTAGAGACTGACCACTTAGGACTGCAATACTTAAAGACTGGTAACATAAGAAATGCTAGAGTAATGCGCTGGTACCTAATGCTTCAGAACTACAGCTTTAGAGTTAGATACCTCAAAGGTAGTGACAATGTAGTGGCTGACTATTTAAGCCGAGGATTAGAGTAAGTAGAATTAGACATGTAGATAGGAGAATCAGTGTAAATGCAATGTAAATTACAAGTATAGGTACGGTAAAGGTGATACAAGTTGAATTATCACAATAGATGTTAAATGTTAATGTTGAGTAGGTTGTTGCATAGTTACATAGCTATAGCTAGTGTAAGTGCTAGTGTAAATGACTGAGTAGTAGGAGTAGGCTATTATAAGAAGTATGGGTAGTTTTAATAAGGATATTGAAAAGAAAATTTGTAGCAAATTTTAATTTGTGGGGGATTGTTGTAGCGATATCCTTGATCACACCCATACGTTCTTACCCTGCTATACATATTGTTGAATGTTAATTACACATGTTAAGTTAGGAAGAGGCCCTAGTTAATGATTAATTAATGATTTGATTCAGAACTTTCACATTGCTCTGTTTAATTAATTAACCAGTACTAGAACCAGTACTTAGGGGCAAAAATATATATTAAACAGGGGCAAACATTTCGAGATATAGCAACATTCGGTCAGTCAGCCAATGGGAGGCGAACAAAAGGATCGTCTGCTACGCCTGCGCAAAGAGCATCTAGGGAGGCTGGAGAAGAAGGACGTAATGGCGGAGGTTTGAGCGATCGCAAGAAGTTGGTAATTGTTGTCGAACATTATCGTGTGATTTCGTGACATTCGGGACGATTGGAAGCCGAATAACGAACGCTTAGTGTCCTAAGGTGTGGACTATAATGAAGGTCAACGAGCGTAACGTACGATCGATATAGCGCTGTACTTACCGGTAAGAGCGTGTATGCATTGCAGTTTACAGCGTATACCTTAGATCAACGAAGTTACATCTCGTGACATTGCGAAACGATAAATAATCTACAGAGACTACTTCGAACTGTAAATGAAAGTCGCAGTAGTTGGTAAATACGATAAGGAACAGGAACTGTTCAAACAGTAAGCAGCGACCGCAAAGAAATTCAACATTCGAGAAGAAAAGTCCGACAATTATCCACAAAGGAGAAAAGATGCCAACAGCCTGGAGATCAGCCATTGATGAGAGTAAGATGAAGACTGGCCGGTGGTGAATGACTACAAGAACTGAAGAATTCAACGCGGGAGGGTAGATATTAAAATTATATCCCTCAAATTACTGTAATCAGTACTGGTTTTAGGTAAGGCTATTTAATAGAAGATTGTGTTAAATCAAACATTATCCCAAACCCTTAGAGAAAGGTTTTGTGTGCTGTACATGTTGACATATATTAATATTCATATGCTAATATTATTTTTTATATAAAACATTCGACTTGTTGATTGGTGACATATAGGTCAATAACCTACATTGCAGCGAATAGGAATATAGTATGCTAATGAGTAACATGATCTCCGCTCTGAGATCTGGAATATAATTCCACCCAAACAATCGAGCCATAGTGTGGTCTTAGCATTCCGTTACAGAATGGATGATTAGATGAATGAGTGAATGGATGATCAGATGAATGAGTGAATGGATGATTAGATGAATGAGTGAATGGATGATCAGATGAATGAGTGAATGGATGATTAGATGAATGAGTGAATAGATGGATGATTAGATGAATGAGTGAATGGATGATTGGATGAATGCGTGAATGGACGGATGATTGGATGAATGTGTGAATGGACGGATGATTGGATGAATGAGTGAATGGATGATTGGATGAATGAGTGAATGGATGGATGATTAGATGAATGAGTGAATGGATGATTAGATGAATGAGTGAATGAATGGATGATTAGATGAATGCGTGAATGGATGGATGATTAGATGAATGAGTGAATGGATGATTGGATGAATGCGTGAATGGACGGATGATTGGATGAATGTGTGAATGGACGGATGATTGGATGAATGAGTGAATGAATGATTGGATGAATGAGTGAATGGATGGATGATTAGATGAATGAGTGAATGGATGATTGGATGAATGAGTGAATGGACGGATGATTGGATGAATGAGTGAATGGATATGTGATTAGATGAATGAGTGAATGGATGATTAGATGAATGAGTGAATGGATGATTAGATGAATGAGTGAATGGATGATTAGATGAATTAGTGAACGAATGATTGGATGAATGAGTGAATGGATGGATGATTAGATGAATGAGTGAATGGATGATTAGATGAATGAGTGAATGGATGCATGATTAGATGAATGAGTGAATGGATGATTACACGAATGAGTGTATGGATGATTAGATGAATGAGTGAATGGATGATTAGATGAATGAGTGAATGGATGATTAGATGAATTAGTGAACGAATGATTAGATGAATGAGTGAATGGATGATTAGATGAATGAGTGAATGGATGATTAGATGAATTAGTGAACGAATGATTAGATGAATGAGTGAATGAATGGATGATTAGATAAATGAGTGAATAGATGGATGGTTAGATGAATGAGTGAATTAATGATTAGATGAATGAGTGAATGGATGATTAGATGAATGAGTGAGTGGATGATTAGATGAATGAGTGAATGGATGGATGATTAGATGAATGAGTGAATGGATGATTGGATGAATGCGTGAATGGACGGATGATTGGATGAATGAGTGAATGGATGATTGGATGAATGAGTGAATGGATGGATGATTAGATGAATGAGTGAATGGATGATTGGATGAATGAGTGAATGGACGGATGATTGGATGAATGAGTGAATGGATGGATGGATGATTAGATGAATGAGTGAATGGATGATTGGATGAATGAGTGAATGGACGGATGATTAGATGAATGAGTGAATGGATGATTAGATGAATGAGTGAATGGATGATCAGATGAATGAGTGAATGGATGATCAGATGAATGAGTGAATGGATGATTGGATGAATGCGTGAATGGATGGATGATTAGATGAATGAGTGAATGAATGATTAGATGAATGAGTGAATGGATGATTAGATGAACGAGTGAATGGATGATTAGATGAATGAGTGAATGGATGATCAGATGAATGAGTGAATGGATGATTAGATGAATGAGTGAATGGATGATCAGATGAATGAGTGAATGGATGATTAGATGAATGAGTGAATAGATGGATGATTAGATGAATGAGTGAATGGATGATTGGATGAATGCGTGAATGGACGGATGATTGGATGAATGTGTGAATGGACGGATGATTGGATGAATGAGTGAATGGATGATTGGATGAATGAGTGAATGGATGGATGATTAGATGAATGAGTGAATGGATGATTAGATGAATGAGTGAATGAATGGATGATTAGATGAATGCGTGAATGGATGGATGATTAGATGAATGAGTGAATGGATGATTGGATGAATGCGTGAATGGACGGATGATTGGATGAATGTGTGAATGGACGGATGATTGGATGAATGAGTGAATGGATGATTGGATGAATGAGTGAATGGATGGATGATTAGATGAATGAGTGAATGGATGATTGGATGAATGAGTGAATGGACGGATGATTGGATGAATGAGTGAATGGATATGTGATTAGATGAATGAGTGAATGGATGATTAGATGAATGCGTGAATGGACGGATGATTGGATGAATGAGTGAATGGATGATTGGATGAATGAGTGAATGGATGATTAGATGAATGAGTGAATGGATGATTAGATGAATGCGTGAATGGATGATTAGATGAATTAGTGAACGAATGATTGGATGAATGAGTGAATGGATGGATGATTAGATGAATGAGTGAATGGATGATTAGATGAATTAGTGAACGAATGATTAGATGAATGAGTGAATGAATGGATGATTAGATAAATGAGTGAATAGATGGATGGTTAGATGAATGAGTGAATTAATGATTAGATGAATGAGCGAGTCTGGTCGAGGAGAGGTGAATATGACTGAATGCAATGAATAGCCCTGATGCTTTCTAGTTTTTATTCCGACGCACGACAGTGGTGGTGGTGGTAGATGTTGTGGTTTTGGTTGTTGTGTTGGTGGTAGCGGTGGTGATGGTGATTGTGGTGGTGGTGATGATGGTGGTGGTGGATGTGGTGGTGTTTGTAGTGGAGGTGCTGGTATTGTGATGGTGGTGGTTGTGGTGGTAGTGATTGTGTTGGTGGCGGTGGTGATTGTGGTAGTGGTGGTGCATTGATGATAGTGGTTGATGTGGTATATGTGGTAGTAGTGGTGGTAGTGGTGGTGTTGGTGGTGTTGGGCTATAAGAGAATTGAGGCAGAGCTGCGTATGGCTTTGATGCTGTCTTGCACATGAGGTTCTTCTCTCGGCCGGTGACCGTGTATTCTCCTCTCCCTGCGTCCGACAGGCACTTGCGCTGCGCTGGCCTCCTGGCGGAGCGGAGATAGTGCGGGCTTGTGACGGCCTTGTGTGGGGAGGGCACCAGAGAGCCACCGAGCGGACCGTGCCTCCGACTATAGGCGTAGATGACAGGCGATCAGATTTATACGCCGTGGCGATCCGAATAGGGTTGACTGGAAAGCGGGACTAGGGTGCGGAGGGAAGTAACGGCTGAGAGAGAGAGAGAGAGAGAGAGAGAGAAAGAGAGAGAGAGAGAGAGAGAGAGAGAGAGAGAGAGAGAGAGAGAGAGAGAGAGAGAGAGAGAGAGAGAGAGAGAGAGAGAGAGAGCGGGAGGGCACGGAATGGTGGTGCATGAGAGAGGTGGGGAAGAATAGAGGAAGAAGAGGAATAATGAATGGGTATGTGTATTGTGTGTATTGTGTGTGTGTGTGTGTGTGTGTGTGTGTGTGTGTGTGTGTGTGTGTGTGTGTGTGTGGAGTATGCAGAGGAGATGGGGAGCAGTGCATGGATGAGGGATGCGTTTACAGGAAAGCAGTGGAGAGGGAGCTATGTTGTAGAGGAACTGAAGAGGAGGAGGAGGAGGAGAAGAATTAAGAGGAGGAATGGGAGGAGGAGGAAGAAGAGAAGAATTAAGATGAGGAATGGGAGGAGGAGGAGGAGGAGGAGGAGGAGGAGGAATAGGAGGAGGAGGAGGAAGAGGAAGAAGAAAAGAAGGAGGAGGAAGAGAGAAGGAGGATTAGGAGGATGAAGAGGAAGAAGATGAGAGGAGGAAGAGACGGAGGAGGAAGAGTATAGGAGGAGCAGGAGGAGTCGGAGGAGGAAGAGAAAGCGAGTGGGATGAGAAATAATTAGAGAAAGAGTAGGCGGAATAGAGAGAAGTAACCAGTGTTTGATCTCTCCCCCTCAGACTCTGTGGGTAATCCAGGTTTTGAAGGGTGGAGGGGTCAAACGAGTGTCTGTAGAAGAAAGTATAATTATATTATGTAAGTTTACTTAATTTGGAATCAGCTTATCCTTGTTGCCCAAGACGGTGTTGAATTGCTGGCCATGCAGGACACGATAATTATATGCAGAAATCGTAACAAATGGTAAACAAACCAAGCCACCAGTTTGAAATTTGAAATATAGCACTGGAGATAAGACAGTTAGTTGTACAACAAAGATAGTATATGCGCAAATATTAAAAGTAAATTACACTCATTGTAGTAATGATATATATATATATATATATATATCATATATCATATATCATTTAATCATAACAATGATAACAGTAAATAATAACGTTATAATCATATAATTAAAGTAAATAATACCACGGTATATTATCATGGGCGGAGTTTGGTTTCCGTTCTTGGAGGGGCTAAAGCCTTCATGGGGGGGGCTAAGCTCGGGAAAAGAAACCATGTACACGGTAAAAAAAATAAATCTGGGTCTTCTTGGGGAGGGGGGCTTACTAGCCCCTAGCCCCTGATAAACTCCGCCCATGTATTTTATAGCAGTTCGTTCAATACAATAATGTAAACAGGAACTAAAAACTATTATCGTTTTGTCAAATTTTGGGTGAAGGTCAAACGTCAGTTCTGTAATTTTATTTGTAAAAAATATCAATAGTAATTTTTACTCGTACCATTTTACAACTCCTCGCACTCGATCCATACCATGCCATGCCATCCGTGTAATCGCTTCTCGTTCCTTATCCTCCTCCCCTATTCTACTTTTTCTTCTTTTTTATACTCCTACTCCTCTTCCTCCTCTTCCTTTTTTCCTCCCCTTCCTCTTCCTCCTCCTCCTTCTCCTTTTCCTCCCCGTCCTCCTCCTCGTCCTCCTCCTCCCCGTCCTCCTCCTCCTCCTCTTCCTCCTTCTCCTCATTCTGCTCCTCTTCCTCCTCCTCCTCTTCCTCCTCCGCCTCCTCCTCCTCCTCTTCCTCCTCCTTCTCATCGTCCTTCTCTCCTCCTTCTCTTCCTCCTCCTTCTCCTCTTCCTCTTCCTCCTCTTCTCCTTCTTCTTCTCATCCTCCTCTTCCTCCTTTCTTCTTTCGCTCATCCTGGCGAGCGATCTGTGGAGACGAACATCGCTGGAAAATCGATCGAGAAACACGCAATTCACATGCAGTTAGTCGAGCAGACAGACGAACAGACAGACAGACAGACAGACGGACAAACAGACAGACAGACAGACAGACAGACGGACATACAGACGGTCGGACGGACAGACAGACGGACGGACGGACGGACAGACAGACAGATGGACGGACGGACGGACGGACGGACGGACAGACAGACAGACAGACGGACGGACAGACAGACAGACAGACGGACGGACGGACGGACGGACAGACAGACAGACACAGCCACACAGACAGACGTACACACACACAGACATACGTACACACAGACAGACACACAGACAGACCTACACACACACACACAGACAGACACACGCAGACAGACACGCACATACAGAGACACACAGACAGACGTACACACAGACACGACATACGTATACACAGACAGACGGAGACACACTTTCAATAGAAAGACACATACATACAGACGGACTGTCACAGACAGACAGACAGACAGACATGCGCCACTGACTAAAGATAAAGGCATAAACACACATAAACAGGCACACACCCAGAAACGGACTCACACGCAGACAAGCGCACGTGCGTTCAGCCGAGAGAACGCCTTTCATTAATTACTCGATCCATCTGAGTAGTTAAGAAGTAATTAATTGCCGATCTAATTAATTAATTATTAGAACAACGCAACGACAATTAAGCGTCAATCTCCTTGTACCTGGACAACGGTCTCGGATGACTTAGTCTTTGCCACGCTTCGCTGCTCTTTATTATCGTGTTCAGCGTCCTTTCTGTCGGCACCGACTTTTTACGACGCTATATAAATCGTCTTAATCATTGTCATTGTTGTCATCGTCATCGTCATCGTCATTGTCATCATTGTCATCATCGTCGTCATCATCATCGTCATCGTCATCGTCGTCGTCGTCGTCGTCGTCATCGTCGTCGTCATCGTCATCGTCATCATCATCATCATCATCATCATCCTCATCAGCATCACTGAGAAAGCAAAATTAGGCCTATTGTGACGTCACTTCGATCAGAATACAGATCTATAATCATATAATTACATTAATTTTTGAGAATACAAAACTAGACCCATTGTAACGTCACTCTGATTATAATACAATTTTATTGTTACATAGATTCAGTCAAAGAATTTTAAAAATTGGCCTATTGTGACATCACTTCGATAATGATGCTAATGTACTATTATACTATTATTACTAGGCTATATATTGTGACGTCATTTCAATTATTATACAGTATAGATATTCATTTTGCGAATGCAAAGCTGGACCTTTTATGACGTTACTTCGATTTTGATACAATTCTACTATTAAACAATTTCACTGAGTAAACTAAAGAGACCTGCTATGGCGTCCTTTCGATTATGATACAGATCTACTATATCATATTATTTCATTTTTATAATACAAAACTGGGACTGTTTTAACGCAACATCGCTCTGATTATGATGCAAATCTATTATATAGTTAAGCTTGAAAATATAAAACTAGATCCATTGTGACGTCACTTCGATCATGATACGGACCTACTATTATGGAAGTTCATTTTGAGAATAAACTATGCTTATTGTGACGTGACTTCGATTATGATACAGCCTACTATTATAGATGAGTATACACACGGTCTATTGTGACGTCACTTCGATTATTACACAGATCTACTGTAATAATTATTTAAGTTCTTTTTCAGAATCTAAAACGCGGCCTACAATTGTGACGCCACTACGATTTCAGTGCAAATCTACTATTATATAAATTCACTGTGAATTCGAAATTAGGCTTATTGTGACGTCACACAGATAGTGACACAGATCTACTATCGTATAATTTCATTTCGAGATAACATAACTGCAGAGGTCAGCAAGAGACAAAACTAGACCAAGTCGACGAAGTCGATCGAGTCGATCGTCGCGCGACCCAAGTCGATAAATAACTGATGCTAACTGACTGTGACGTAGGCTATGCGCTGCACTGGAAAAATAATGTTGCTTGGCAGATCAGAAACATGTCTTCCCACAAAACTGCAATAGTACATTCTTGCTTTGTATTGTATTGCATTGTATTGCATTCTGTAATATTAAGGCTATAAATCGATTTGTAGACCTATAAAGGATTTCAAGGTTCCCATGAATTCTCCAAGTGCCACTTAAACGAATGACGTCATCCGACCAGCAGCTCCAGGCTCTATGCGCCATCCGTACTCCTTTTTTGGACGACGCTAGGGATGATCATTGTGGATGTCTCTCCTCGACGTCACGCGTTTCCAGATGCTGTGTAGCCGAGTCACCGTGAAAAAGTCCACGAATTCGAAACTTAAAGAAGTCCGGTAATTGATGGAAACGCCTGTTTACTGCGCGAGGCGTCTATCGGCCTCGCTGCCGCAAAAGTTATTATTTCGCGCCCTAGAAAAATTACGCCACCAAGCGACAGCCGAGAGAACTAATCAGCAGACGAACGCTGTTTTTTTTGCTGCGTTCCCTTTGGCGGTGAGAAGCGATGGTTATTTTTCGTTTCATTTCCGGTGTGGGTGATTTGGGTGTGGGGGATTTTGGGTGGGTGGGTGGATGGGTAGGCAACGGTGAGATTAGTTTCTATTGCGTGGCCAGAAGGTCGGTTAATCTGGAAATTACAGGATCAATGGGTTACCTTTGAAGGCTTATTGATCGCATAAACCCAACGAAGCAGGTCCAGGTATGTAGGGTAGACCGACTTAATTACGTGCCTCGGCCGAATGGGGTGCGGTGGGGCAAGGTGAGCCATACTTCAAAGTGGAGCTGCATGAAGGCTCGACAACATATCGAATTGTCTATGCTGCAAGGGCGCTCTATAAATTTTTAGATGTGATATATAAATCACACGAACATATTATATAGATGCACGCATGCGTACAGACATGCGCAATTGTCTAGTCACGTGTTCCTTAATCAACAAGAACACAGAACCATTTCGTGACCATCTGGTCGTTGAACTCTGAATGGCAGATGGGTCATGACCTTTCTCTCAACAATGCCGCATAGTCCAGTAACCCGATAACACCAACCCGTTTTTGTCTGATCGCATAAAATCCAGAGAAGGGGAGGGTCGGCATCCTTGATCCAAATGCACCGTTTATAACTTTATATAGTTATTATGGACTTTCTTTATACTTATTCAATATCGTCAGCATGCAGGCAACCGTTAACCGGACTGTTCAAAATATTAATGAAAAATAGAATGAATTGTGTTGAACTTGTATTTTAGCAGTCTATAGTTCCTGCTCTGTAATATGAAGTAAGTAAGTAATTATGCAAGTAAGTAAGTAAGTACATAAGTAAGTAAGTACTAAGAAAACCTGCAATAGTCCACAACATGAATCGTGTCTCGCACGTGTTTTGTTTTATCCGAACGACGCGTGTTGAGAGTCCGTCAGTGCCGGAAGGCATCTAGCAATAAGAAGTGATGAATATTAGGTAGCCTAACTATGTTCATGCAGGCCCGCATTAGGGTGGGTGAAAAGGGCTGCAGCACCCGGGCCCGCACTTTTGAGGGGCCCGCACACGGCCGAATAAACGCTTAAAATTAATGTGGCGACCCTGCTTCTGTTCAGAAAAACTGTGGGGCAAATCCCACAGAATCACAACAAAAGGGCACGAGAAACGTCGCCACTAATTTTATTGGACATGATGATGTTCATTTTCATTGATAATGTTCAATTGATTTGTATGTTATGACGAACTTTCCTTGTTATGCAACATTGTTGCGTCACTAACTTCGTTATGGGAACGTTACTGCTACGACAACAGTTCTGTACTTATTATGGTGATGTCATCTCTTTGGCCAGCAACACTATTGTTACGTCATTATCGTTGCGTGGCTATGGAGATGGATGATTCCGTGTGATATGACGATCTCTTTGTTTTGCAAACAATATTTTATGAGTATTTTATTGATCTTATGAGTATTTTATTGATCTTATGAGTATTTGATTGATCTTATGAGTATTTTATTCATCCTATGAGTATTTTATTCATCCTATGAGTAGACTATTTAAGGTCCGATGGTTCCTCCTTTATCAACAAACAACAGATAATAATATGCGGTTGCATTGGCAGCATTATTTTTTGTCCAGATATAGAAATAGCCTACGCTCGATTTCCCACCAGAAAGCTGTGGAAAACTACTCTTGATACTGCCCGGTGTCTCCATAATATTATCATTACTATGAATGTTTTTTCTTAACGCCTTCTACTACGCCTTTGATTAATGCATATACGGGCATCTTTCACTGGCGCTACAAAACCACTCCATTATGAGGTCAGCATCAGAGAGAATATTCTGCCCAAAATGCGGGTCAAATTAGTGTTTACTGTTTCAGACATTGTTTTGTTGAACATCGCGTTAACATCATTTCCAATTTGCTGCTCTGCAGATATAATACTTCTAAATAATCTATGAGGTTTTTTCTTGCCATCGGAGCAGCGCTGATAAGGGAACGTGTACGACTACTTCTTTGAAACGAATATATATATGCTCCGAGAAATGCGTCAGTACTCTTGCCGCTTAAGTTTAGCCATGCTGTTTCAAGATATGTTTTGAGCAATGTATGAACGCTCTGAAGGTTTAATGGATGTAAAAAAAAATCCTGTAACATTCTTGCCACTTTAATGTGTGTCGTCTAAAGAAAATGGTCCTCTGAAAAACGAACATTTGTTGCCACCATTGTGTATGCTATTCGCAAGACAATAGCACTCTGAACAATAAGCATTCTTGCCACTATTGTGTATTCTGTACTCAAGGCAATAGCAGTCTGAACAATGAGCATCATTGCAACTCTAATGTATATATATGCTGTTCTCAAGACAATAGCACTCTGAACAATGAGCATTATTGCCACCATTGTGTATGCTATTCTCAAGACAACAGCACTCTGAAAAATAAGCATTCTTGCTACTATTGGGTGTGCTGTTCTCAATGCGATATTATAAACAATTTTGTGATCATACTGGTCACCACGCTAGTGTCTAATCGTTCCAGGCATGACACTACACAAAGTGTCTGCTGGGGCGATCAGTGCAGACTGACGTGCGTGCGTGCGTGCGTGCGATCGTGCATCCTTCTAATGGACGCTTCGCAGTGTGCACTTTATCCACCGCGCATGACAGACCGCGTCGTCAAGGAATCGATAACCATAGCGACGGTTGCCTTGGTGACCACCGGCCGATGAAAGTGATGGGTCACGGGTCAGTGCGTCTGTCCAGTGAAGTCGATTCTTCCGGCTGAAAGGATTCTCTTTCCGGTGAGGCGGATATGCATGGCGCCACTCGAATTATGCAAATTATGCAAATTATGCAAATTATGCAGATTATGCAAATTATACAAATTATGCAAGCTATGCAGATTATGCAGATTGGTTTACTTTACGTTCGATGAGACGCTTTAGATTGTGTTGCGCCTCTTCGGTGGACGGAGGACGAATGAGATACTTTAGATAATTTATATAGGTCAGATGTTTAATTGGGTCATTGAAACTGTTCTTCCGCGGTCACGTGCTGCAATGGCGCTATAATTATCAAAGCTGCAGTTTAAAAGGTTTCTTTGGAGTTAATTGCGTTGGCTGTCCGCGTGACCAAAAACTGACTATTCCCTCGTTCTACCGGGTCGTCGTCGAATCGTAAGCGCAGTCGTTTCAAGTTGGCGGTCAGCGTATTATGCTGTGTATTGCGTCCTTGTAACGGCAAGCGCGTTGTAATTGTCGTATTCATTATCACCTTCTTAATTATACCATAATCATCATTGTCATTATCATTATTATTATCAACATCATCATCACCAGCAGCAGCAGTAGGGCCTAGTATCATCATCATCGTCATAATCGTTTATTCGGGGAAAACCGGGCATACCCGTACCCGTGATAACCCTACTCGTACCCTACCCGTGAAATGCGTACCCGACCCGTACCCGACCGTACCCGACCCTCGGGTACGGGTATACCCGCAGGCCTCGACTTCTCCTGCGTTCCCTACCTACGCGTATAGTCCGTTGGAGTTCCACAGTCCGGAATTTTTCAATATTTGATCCGAATATTCTGTAAAATATTAGCTGCGCACAATATCCGAATTCGATACTCGACAATATACATTAAAGATGCTATGGATAATTCTGCATGCTTGCTCTGCATTGCTCGGCGGTTTCTAGAATCTGTGATGAGCATTTTCTTCTAAGATTTTGTGAGTGGAAAAAACAACATATTCTTCTTCATGCTAAGGAGACAGTATTTCATGGAATCCTTGAATCCTTCCCGTTCTAATACGGATCCCTTTCCCCGCTCTCTGCATTTCGAATGTCGTCGCTGCAGCGAACAGTAAAAAACAGGAAGAGCAGCTACGGCCATTTCGCGCGACATTCCGACGGAGTTATATACGTGACGAGACCATCGTCGTATCTAATACTGAGGCTCTGATGATCACGTGTGAGGGTTCGTGACGTCAGGTGACCGCTGGGGACCAATCAGCGTCAAATTCCGTCAGTGTTAAATCCATTATGCAGAACAGACGGCTGAGCGGAATCTATAACCGACTGTATCTTATAAAATCGGCTCTATAACAAGTGCTCAAACACACACTTATTTATTTATTTTTATTTTCCATTTCTATAGCGCCCCTTAAAACTCACTACTTAGAGGCGCTCCGACTACAGCGCGCGCACTGCATCGGAGTTCCGCGTCAAAGCGCATGAGCAATTGTGAGTGAAGGAGTTTGCTCAAGATCCCTACAAGGCGGCTTGAGGTGGATTCCAACCTGGACCATTCCGGCTCCATGGCACCGACGACACCACTACACCACCACGCGCGCCACACTAAATACACAGACCTACGTCGACGTGCTCTAGTCGTTCCTCTCTATGAACGGAGTTCAAAGCCTGGGACACCATCATCGACGTCGTCGTCGTCGTCGTCGTCGTCGTCTTCTTCTTCATCATCATCATCATCATCATCATCATCATCATCATCATCATCATCATCATCATCATCACCACCACCATCATCATCATCATCATCATCACCACCATCATCATCATCATCGTCAGAATCATCATCTGATAAGTTGACAGTAAGCAGCTGCAGCAACTGTCTAAGTCTAAGAACGTCGTCTAAGCTTACAATTGTACATGATTCCGTTGCGGAATCTGGTTACATCTGTAGCCACCACAATATAAGTTGGCCATCTATCGGCCGCAATCGAAAGTAAACACACCCGTCCTACGAGGCTCCATAAAGAACACTCTCGAGATATCTGTATCATCCCCACCCACCCCCTACGCGGGGGATTGAGGGAGGAGTTGCACGGGTACACGGCAGCTGCTTCTGCTGCTGTTGCTGCTGCAATCCGATGCCTGCTACGTCCATGCATCTCGTGGCATTCAAGATATGCATTATATTCAGAGAGATGGCGACGTCGTCTAATGCGGCGCTACATCAATGTTATGCCGCGGTTACGACACAAATTCATACAAGCGAAAGCCCTCATCATGTTCGTCTTTATATATGTCCTTTCATCTTTCTGCGTGTGTCTGTCTATCTGTATGTCTGTCTGTCTGTCTGTCTGTCTGTCTGCCTATTTCTGTTCATCTGGTACTCTGTCTCTGCCTGCCTTTCTCTATTAGTCTCTGTCTCTCTGTCTATCTGTCTGTCTGTCCTTCTGTCTGTCTGTCTGTTTTTGTTCATCTGGCACTCTGTCTCTGCATGTCTTTCTCTGTTAGTCTCTGTTAGTCTCTGTCTGTCTGTCTTTCTGCTTGTTTCTGTTCATCTGGCACACTGCCTCTGCCTGTCTTTCTCTGTTGTTCTCGGTCCGTCTGTCTGTCTGTCTGCGTGTCCGCATAAACATGGTGAGAATTGCCGGGAAGCTGTGGGGCTGTTCGCTAGTCTTTCTTGGGACTCCACAGTTAGGTTCTCTTTCCACACTCAAATTCACGTATACATGTACATTGCCTTCATACTGGAACAGTCTTCCATTAACAATTCGCGATATATACTGCACTGCACTATTATTCCATTGACACATTCTCAAAGTCACTAGGTCGCACTTCTTCACAATTGTCTGCAGGGCTTTTTTAACGTGCAGTTGTACACAAAATGTACAGTTCTAAACGGATTTGTGCAGTTGTAAAAGCACTTATGTACAGTTAAAACTAGCAAAAACGGTCATTGTCCTCCGATTGGAAGTAATTTACAATGGAGGATGGGAAAGGAAAGAAGGGGTTGTGCAGTTCTAAAAATGTCTTAAAAACAGCCCTGACTGTCTGCAGGTCTGCAAATTTTTAGCCATATAGCACAAAGCGTCCTCATTAGGTTACATTGTAACTTGCAAGGCGCTATGTAAATGTTCATATACAAACATTGAACAATATGGGCCTAAATGTATAGTTGTATACATCATAATCTTACCTCAGTAATTTTTTTCTCAGATTCTCATACTGTGCATTTAAGTCTTCAGAAGAAATGTGATACATGCAAGAAAACATTGATGCTGGATATTTCAAAGCACTGCATGGCATGATTAATAATAATCTAATAATAATCTTTTCCTTAATTGAGCGCCTGCAAGACGCACTGCGCTTTACATTTACAAGTTATGCAGTAATCTTAATTAAACTTAACTACCAACTGAACAGACAGCTTTGTAATTACAACGGCGCTAATAGCAGCCTACAAAGCATGTCCGCCCAACGGGGGCTCGAACCTGCTACCTCTCGCACTCTTGGCCAGCGTGTTAACCAGCGTGTTAACCATTACTCTATTTGTGGGACAGTCACACTGACATAAACTATGCATGTGACCCAAACACACATATACTGCGCTGAATCAACTATTATAGGCCTGCAAGTATATAATTATGTCAGCATAATTATTATGTAGGAATTAATGTAGGCCTAATATTGTTCGAATATAGGACAGTGTTCATCATTGTGCACTACTGCTCTTCTGAGTTTTGTAAGGATGGCATTATCAAATTTCAGTCGCATTGTATTGCATAATTAATGCAATACGACTTTGTCACATAATTGTATTGTCCTCCTTTCAAAGTTCCAACGTATACTACATGCAAATGCGCGTGCACGTAAGATGAACAGCAGTTGTATGACTGTATCTTCTGACGCAGTCACGTGGTCCACGCTGGTTCCCTGTTCTAAAAATAGCCTGTAAACTGGTTCACGGGCCACCGAAAGTGACGTCACACCTAAACCAGAGCAAACCTGTGGAATCGGGCAATTGCAAGTGAAAGACTTGCTACGGTCACAGAGGCCTTGGGAAGGCTGAAGCCCGCCTTCGCCGTCATGAAACATGTAGGCTACACACACCATTAAATTATTCTCTTGAACCAAATCATGGACGTTGCATTGGATGCAGGACCAACGTTTCAGCTGTAGGCAAAGAATAATATTCGATGTGCATGAGTGAAGGCAAAAGAAAATAATTAGCTTAACAATCTCTGCTTAGTAATAATAATTAATTAATTAGGACGGGCATTTATTACTCTGAGCAATCCGGACACAACACTGAAAGGACACGCAACGAAAGAAAGAAGGAGATCAAGGGTAAGAAAAAGTGAGAGGAAAAGAAGATGAGGGAGACAGACGTGAAGACAGATCCAAAAACACACACACACACACACGCATAATACACAGAAAGAGACACAAAGACAGACACACAGATGCAGGCAAACGGATAGACTGTAAACATAATTAACCTAATTACTTCTGCTTAATTAAGCTAAAGCTAAGTACCTATTACTGAACAATCTTGGCGTCAACAATGGAGCGACATGCGACAATATAATTATATTAAGGATCTTCTTGAGAATTCATGACAATGGCAAATCATGATTTTTTCGCATTGTTTTTATGCTAGTCGCAGTGAATCTGCCCGTACTGGCGAAATGACTTTCCTGCTCTTTAAAAGGCTATAATTGACCTTGACCTTCATAAGACGCATGTCAAGGTCAGCTGAAGTTTGGACGCCAGTTTGACTTGGTCATCGAAATAACGCCCCACCCCACCCCACCCAAACACCACCTGAGAGCCCAACACCTTCGGAATCATACGACTTCTGCTCCGGTCTGGTTCGGAGAGACATCTAAATCGATAAGTCGTGAGGGGGCGACTTGGAACGTCTGATGATGGTACGAGCCGTGGATGCACGGAAGGATTTCAAAGGACCACGTAATTCAACGTCTGCCATTGCGACTTGCAGCGGGCGTCCTAACTCCTAAGGCAATGCAGAGCGCGCTTGGCGATTCTTCGTTACGCTTTATATATGTATATATATATATATATATGCCAAAGCGCTGACCGTGTATATATATATATATATATATATATATATATATATATATATATATATATACTGTCAGCGTTTGGCGTATACTCGGGTCGCCTTTTGGCCTTAAATAATAACGGTAGAAGTAATAAAAACGCCGGCAGGCGGCGGACGGCCTTGTCACGTGGCCCAATTGCTTGGTGGTCACCGCATGAGAATGAAGATGAAGATGATGCGGTGATGACTTGATATCGACGTGATCATGATGTGGCTCTAAATAATCATGACGTGGCTCTAAATAATCAGGATGTGGCTCTAAATAATCACGATGTGGCTCTAAATAATCACGATGTGGCTCTAAATAATCACGATGTGGCTCTAAATAATCACGATGTGGCTCTAAATAATCATGATGTGGCTCTAAATAATCAGGATGTGGCTCTAAATAATCACGATGTGGCTCTAAATAATCACGATGTGGCTCTAAATAATCATGATGTGGCTCTAAATAATCATGATGTGGCTCTAAATAATCATGATGTGGCTCTAAATAATCAGGATCTGGCTCTAAATCAGCGGTTCCCAACCCGTGGCCCGCGGGCCAAAAGTGGCCCGCAGCCTCAGAAAATGACCCTCATCGCTCAAAGAATTATCAAAAATATAATGAAAAAATT
>OX457043.1:49595428-49645326 GCA_949752735.1 Lumbricus terrestris
CTTACACAGAACGTGTCAGAGAGTGATCTATGGAACAGACACATGCAACTCACTGTATCTAGGGTGCGGCGCCTCGGCGTGTTAACTCAGGCTAGTCACGGCAGTTCTCATTCTTTTTTCTTTTTCCGCGGCTGGGCTGGGAGCGCCTCTGAGTAGTTTCTTGAAGGGGCGCTATATAAATTCTAATAATGAATGAATGAAGGGGAAGCCAGTCCATACCGCCTCCAACCATGCATGTATAGAAAGAGCGTGGTCAAGATTGTATGATGATAATACATGCAAACGGGATTGAGGAACATTAGTATCTGCTGTTGCCAGACACTATACCACACTGCGATCTGCATGCTGTTATAATCATACATTCGGGATGCATTTAATAGCCTTGTCATCAGACATCAAACCATAATTTTTAGCATCTTCTGTTATCTCAGACATGAAAATGCATTAGTATATCTGCTGTTAATGCTTGCAGACATTAAGCCACGTTGTAGTTTCTGTTATTACCAGCAATGAGGCCACACTACAATGTATAGTATCTGCTATTAACAGATGAAATATTAGTTGCCCATATATAGAGTGGATCATCGGACGGGTCCGCGGGACATGCGCAGACCGATAATATGCAAATGAGTTGTTGGTTGGTCCACGCAGCCGCAGTATATATAAATATAAAATATAGGCTAATATATAGATATATTAATATAATATATATATATAATTTATATATATAGTCTCTGTGACGGGACAAACGACGGCTGATCGATCTATATATATCTATCGATCATCAATCGATCCATTGATTGGCGATTCCTTAGAGACTATCATAGTTTCGTAGGCGATTTTTCGATGCAAACAGCAATGGAATATAATCAATATACTACATGTATGTGAGATGTGACATACTATTGTTGTATTATTGTATATAGGCCTGCATTGTGGTTCACGTATTATTGGCCTGCATTGTGGTTCACGTATTATTTAGAATATGCAGAGTGTATAGCATGCACGAATAGCTGCGTTGTGATATCACCAATAGTCATGGATGACCATGCAATACAAAAATAGGTATACATACCTATTGACTTCATACAATGTATGCATTCATACTAAAATATACATTTAATCGTGTATAGACCCATACATATACATTATACATACAGGATATATGTGTATATACAGGATACATAATTATATGTATATACAAAATAAATAGACGTTGCATGATGGTCCATCGTCGTCGTCGTCATCATCATCATCATCGTCGTCGTCGTCGTCATCATCATCATCGTCATCATCATCACCACCACCACCACCACCACCACCACCACCACCAAAACCAACGCCATCATCATCATCATCATCATCATCATCATCATCATCATCATCATCATCATCATCATCATCATCATCATCATCATCATCATCATCGTCGTCATCGTCATCGTCATCGTCATCGTCATCGTCATCGTCATCGTCATCATCATCGTCATCGTTATCATCATCATCATCATCATCATCATCATCATCATCATCATCATCATCATCATCATCATCATCAGTTCTTGGTGCCAGACATTTGGTGGCGATGGGTACAGATGAATGACCTCCATTGTCCTCTGTGTGCATGCACGTCATGAGGTCCATTGTTCCCCTTAGTGTGTATGTCGAAGCTGTTTTACGTCCTACTCAAAATAACTGTTATTTTATCCATCCGTTCAGCGTGTATTGTTTTCGTCTCCTTTTGTTTCTTTTTCCTTCGATTGATCTTCGATGGATGTATGTTGGCCTACACTGTGCAATGTTTGCATTGTTTCGATTTATTCGGTCAAATTGTCATTCTCTCGCTACGAAAACTTTACTGATGCGCCTTTCGTTATCTCAATCTGATCGCAGTGTTCATAATAATTATAGATTATATTATACAACTGACATTAAATAGACGTTGATAAATAATAATAATAATTGATAAATAGGTATTAATAAAGCGCCTAATAAGAACACTTCTGTATATTTTATTTATTTTTATCTATTTATCCGTTCTATAATTGCGGCCAGTCAAGTTCACTACTAAGAGGCGCTCCCGGCTACAGCGCGGGCACTGCATTGGAGTTTGACGCCGAAGCGCCAGAGTGAAGGACCTGCTCAAGGTCCCGAGGTGAATTCGAATTTGGAACCTCCGACTCCAAAGCACCGACGCCACCACTGTGTTTAGGCGCCCTTGTAACGGCATGGCTGTGGTACGGCGCCATAAAAATTGTCATTGTTACTATATGTACACCAACGCGACTCAGTATATATTGGAGTGTGCCAATATTATATATAACTATATAACTATATATATGAACTGCATGTGCCATGAATATATATATATATATATATATTATATATATATAACCATAACAATTTATAAAAATTCTATACATTGTATAATTTTATATGGATGTATTTTATACACATTGCATACTAAGATGACGTTTGATGAATATTTGATCTTGACAAACTGATAGACTGTTTTTGGTGTTGATCAGATTTGATTGCTCCTCAGCCGGTTTTTGTGTGTATGTGCTTTCGTGTGTGTGTGTGTGTGTGTGTGTGTGTGTGTGTGTGCGGGTGTGTGTGAGTTTATGTAAGTGTTGGTGGTATGTGTGTGTGTCAATGTGTTTATATGCTCAAATCTGTCTGCATGTGTGTGTGTATGCATGTACATGTATGATGCATGTATGTATTTGTGGTTCTAATTATCATCATCACTGTCGTCGTCATCATCATCATCATCATTGTCGTCGTCATCATGCTAATCAGTGGCAGCAGTAGCAGCAGCAGCAGCAGGCGCGAACAACCACAATCACCTCTACAGCGAATCATCACCACAAAGATACCATATATGCACCTTGATCTCACAGACATCACAACCACCACACCAAATCACCCCTCCTTCTCTACCACCACCGCCACCACAGTCCACCACCACCATTCCAAGGTTCACCATGCACACCAACACACACACCACCGCTACCACCACCATCACAAAATACTTCATACATATTCATATCATTAGGCACATTCGGTTACATATTCATATTCAGCAACGTAGTTCCGGTCGTCGGTTCCGTGACTACGTAATAAACTTCCGGCTGAGGCGTTTCCACGGCCCATCGCCAGGGGTCCACTAAGCGCATGCGCACGCAAGGGATCTGTAGCACTTCCGGTTTTGGCGCGAATTTGTTCGGAATCGAAAGTGGAAGGAAACAAATCATTGGCTTCGTTATAGCGGGTTTAAGCTGAGCCATACACTAATAATGGCGCTAGATGAAGTAACCGGTGTTAATACAACTCACCAGTGAGAGCAGTTACATCCATTCATCCATTTACGATGCATACAGGTACATACATACATACATGAACCCTGCAGCCATGCACCAGAACCTCCACCCACACCTTCATCCATCCATCCGTCCGTCCGTCCATCCATCGCATCCAATCATTCATTCATTCATTCATCCATCCATCCATCCATCCATCCACACATCAATACTTCGCATCCATTCATTCATTCATTCATTCATCCATCCATTAATCAACACATCAATACTTCGCATCCATTCATTCATTCATTCATTCATTCATCCATCCATCCATCCATCCATCAACACATCAATACTTCGCATCCATTCATTCATTCATTCATTCATCCATCCATCCATCAACACATCAATACTTCGCATCCATTCATTCATTCATTCATTCATCCATCCATCCATCCATCCACACATCAATACTTCGCATCCATTCATTCATTCATTCATTCATTCATTTATCAATCCTTCACATTCATCCATTCATCCATCCACGACTCATCACACATGCATGCATCCGCCCACACATTCACCCATCCATGCATCCATCCATCCATCCATCCATCCATCCATCCATCCATCCAATCATCAATACTTCGCATCCATCCATTCATTCATTCATCCATTCATCAATCCCTCGCATCCATCCATCCATCCACCCAGTTGTGCATCCGCCCATCCATTCATTCATCCATTTATCCACCCACAATTCATCCCGTCATCTGTTCATCCGTATACAACCGTCCAAGTGCACTGCTTGCTTTGTGGGTATTTTTGTGACGCCCTGGCATGGCATTAGATCACAATTCTGTCGATGAACATAGAAGCACCGGTTCCAATAATGGGTGTGTCTGTCTGCATGTGTCTGCCTGTGTCTGTCTCGCTGTACTTCTCTCTATATCTGTCTATCTACTTCTATGTATCCATCCATCCATAGGCACACCGATCTGTCTCTCTGCCTCTATGCCTGTATGTTTCTCCGTCTTTTTGTTTGTCTGTCTGTCTCTTTATATCTGACATGTCTATCTGTCTGTCTGTCTGTCTGTCTGCATGCCTGCATGCCTGCCTCTCTCTCTCTCTCTCTCTCTCTCTCTCTCTCTCTCTCTCTCTCTCTCTCTCTCTCTCTCTCTCTCTCTCTCTCTCTCTCTCTCTGGCTGTTGCAATGGGCGCCGTATAGTTTCGAATAATTCCATGGAAATCCGTGGGATTTTCCATGATTGGGCGGACGTTTGGTAAACAAATCGGCAACAAAAGCTTCGAATGTTTGGCCACAGTCGTCGCCACTTTGGAAACGAGAAGTCCCATAATGCTCCGCGGTGACACAGCTTTTCAACTCGCCCTTGTACGCCCCAGTTTCCCCTCCCTTACAATTTCACCCCGCTTCCCTTAACCCCTTAATGTTTTTTATTGCTCCGTGTATGGGGTGAAAACTGCGGGTGTGTGCCACGTGTCTGCTTTTATATCCTCCATATGCCTCACTGTCTGCCTCAATATGTTTCGGTCTGTGACTATCTTTCTCTGCGCATTTCTGCTTCTCCTTCTCTCCCTCTCTCGCTTCCTCTCTGTTCCTCTTTTTCTCCTTCTCGCCCTATCTGCATACTTATCCTCGTTTCCGTTCTCGTTGTTCACTCAAAAACCATATATATATTTGTTTGTATGTGCACTTGTTATAGCGCCCCTTCAAGCTCATCTACTCAGAGGCGCTCCCGAATGCAGAGCGGGCACTGCATCGGAGTTTCACGCCGAAGCGCTGAGCAATTGTGAGTGAAGGACTTGCCCAAGGTCCTTACGCGGCGAGGTGGATTCGAACCTCGAACCTTCCGGCTTCAAGGCAACGACGCCACCACTACACCATTATGACCCATCCATCCATCCATATTCATCCATCCATCTATCCATCCATCCATCCATTCATCAAACTGCAGTCCATCCATTCATTCATTAATAAACCCATCATCCATCCACGCACCCACCCATTCATCTATCCACCCTCCATCCACCCACCCATTCATCTATCCACCACCGATCCAGCCACCCACCATCTCACCCACCATTTCATCCTACCATCCAATTATCCATCCATTCTTCATCCATAAACCCATCCACCAACCCACCCGCTCACCCCTTCCACTTACACTGGTACCCTGAAGACCCTCTGCCACTGGGATCGATAAGTTTGTTCCCTTAAGCGACCATCCAATATCGACCAACCACAACGACGCGGTCCTTCTCTGCTCCTGCTGCCATCTATTCACAGATAGTGTGCACCGCCTCGCGAAACTTACATTGTCCGCCGCCATGACAGTGCCCTCCTCTTCCTATACTATTCATAGATCCATGCGCATAATTATATTCGGCGGCCACCGATGATTTATAAATATGGATCCATACACTGAAAAAACATCAGACGCATATTGAACACTGCATGCGACCATGATGCATTGCGCGACACCGATTAAGTATTATGGATTATGTACTCAACTCAGGCTTTCGATCAATGAGGAGACTGCGACAAATAATGAGAGCATTACTAGTAGGGGTGGTGGTGGTGGTGGCAATAGAAGGAGTATAGTAGTAGTAGTAGTAGTAGTAGTAGTAGTAGTAGTAGTAGTAGTAGTAGTAGTAGTAGTAGTAGTAGTAGTAGTAGTAGTAGTAGTAGTAGTAGTAGTAGTAGTAGTAGTAGTAGTAGTAGTAGTAGTAGTAGTAGTAGTAGTAGTAGTAGTAGTAGTAGTAGTAGTAGTAGTAGTAGTAGTAGTAGTAGTAGTAGTAGTAGTAGTAGTAGTAGTAGTAGTAGTAGTAGTAGTAGTAGTAGTAGTAGTAGTAGTAGTAGTAGTAGTAGTAGTAGTAGTAGTAGTAGTAGTAGTAGTAGTAGTAGTAGTAGTAGTAGTAGTAGTAGTAGTAGTAGTAGTAGTAGTAGTAGTAGTAGTAGTAGTAGTAGTAGTAGTAGTAGTAGTAGTAGTAGTAGTAGTAGTAGTAGTAGTAGTAGTAGTAGTAGTAGTAGTAGTAGTAGTAGTAGTAGTAGTAGTAGTAGTAGTAGTAGTAGTAGTAGTAGTAGTAGTAGTAGTAGTAGTAGTAGTAGTAGTAGTAGTAGTAGTAGTAGTAGTAGTAGTAGTAGTAGTAGTAGTAGTAGTAGTAGTAGTAGTAGTAGTAGTAGTAGTAGTAGTAGTAGTAGTAGTAGTAGTAGTAGTAGTAGTAGTAGTAGTAGTAGTAGTAGTAGTAGTAGTAGTAGTAGTAGTAGTAGTAGTAGTAGTAGTAGTAGTAGTAGTAGTAGTAGTAGTAGTAGTAGTAGTAGTAGTAGTAGTAGTAGTAGTAGTAGTAGTAGTAGTAGTAGTAGTAGTAGTAGTAGTAGTAGTAGTAGTAGTAGTAGTAGTAGTAGTAGTAGTAGTAGTAGTAGTAGTAGTAGTAGTAGTAGTAGTAGTAGTAGTAGTAGTAGTAGTAGTAGTAGTAGTAGTAGTAGTAGTAGTAGTAGTAGTAGTAGTAGTAGTAGTAGTAGTAGTAGTAGTAGTAGTAGTAGTAGTAGTAGTAGTAGTAGTAGTAGTAGTAGTAGTAGTAGTAGTAGTAGTAGTAGTAGTAGTAGTAGTAGTAGTAGTAGTAGTAGTAGTAGTAGTAGTAGTAGTAGTAGTAGTAGTAGTAGTAGTAGTAGTAGTAGTAGTAGTAGTAGTAGTAGTAGTAGTAGTAGTAGTAGTAGTAGTAGTAGTAGTAGTAGTAGTAGTAGTAGTAGTAGTAGTAGTAGTAGTAGTAGTAGTAGTAGTAGTAGTAGTAGTAGTAGTAGTAGTAGTAGTAGTAGTAGTAGTAGTAGTAGTAGTAGTAGTAGTAGTAGTAGTAGTAGTAGTAGTAGTAGTAGTAGTAGTAGTAGTAGTAGTAGTAGTAGTAGTAGTAGTAGTAGTAGTAGTAGTAGTAGTAGTAGTAGTAGTAGTAGTAGTAGTAGTAGTAGTAGTAGTAGTAGTAGTAGTAGTAGTAGTAGTAGTAGTAGTAGTAGTAGTAGTAGTAGTAGTAGTAGTAGTAGTAGTAGTAGTAGTAGTAGTAGTAGTAGTAGTAGTAGTAGTAGTAGTAGTTGCAGTTGATAACGCTTATAACGTTTATAACTCTATGATAACAAGGATCATTAGCGACGCCCTCCTCCTTTATCCATGCTTGGGACTGGCACTGACCGCCTTCTTATTCATTCTATCAGATATATTTAGCCTTTGACCAGACTCGTTTCTATTTTACGATTACGATTCTTATAGCATTTTTTTTAATGTCTCTTCTGGTTTTGACATGGTGGACCACGAGATTAGGTCTATATGCGTCAACGATTGTAGTAATCCTGTGGCCTGTCGGGTATTCCCCTTCTGTGGTTTAAATCCTATATACATATATATCTAATATATATACTAGGCCTAGCTGGGGTACCCGGCGTTGCCTGGGAAATTTAGGATTCGACCCGCTCCCGGCCACAACCCCACCACAAAACTGCAGGTGCCCACCCGCTCTGACCCACCCTCTGGGCGCCTGCAGTCTGCTATACCGGTAAGTCAGCACTGTTCTTCCATACCAGAATCCGCTTCCTCGGTCGTGGATTTTTGGACATTGGAATGCAGCCACAGCACACTTCCGGCTCCGGCTCATACTCAACAAGAACAGGGCCTGGTCTCGGTGGAATCATCCGAATAGACGCTTCTTCGGAAGACCACGACACTCTTCTTGACCTGCTCGTCGACCCTGATCGCCTCCTGCAAGAGCCAGGAGGTATATCATCCGGCTGGTCGACCAGATCGGCAGAAGCATCCGTCGTAACGGCAGTCTTCTCCGTGAGTTCATCGGAGTCGCACTGTGAAGGACGAAGACAAGAACACCATGCCCATCTTTCCTGATCTGGGAGCAAAGCAGGGGTCTCATCGTCGCCATGGTTCTCGCCCTCTGGGGCTGGAGCAACCTGTCTAGATTTCCTAGTAAATAAATTTCTGAAAAAAGCAAACATTTTCGACACACGAAAAGACAATCGAACAACTATAAATAATCACCGAATATCTCAAGTAAGGAGTACCAGCATCCGACGTTTATATATGCAAAATCTTTACGCATCGTCGTCGTCGTCGTCGTGACCATCCTCATTGCTGAGGATCGGGGATCAGAGTCGACGACGCCATCTTCCTCCATTGCTCTCTGTTCCTCGCAGTCCTCACACAGTCCGCCATCACCATCCCCGTCCATTCCTCCACGTCATCCATCCATCTTCTCCTCGGCCTTCCCCGGGCCCGTTTTCCGTCTAGATAGCCCTGACATATGAATGCCGACAGCTTGTCTGCTCTAATCATGTGTCCGAAGTAGTTCAGCTTCCTTCCTTTCACCACCTCCAGCAGGCGCCGTTCCGGTTGCAGCTCTTCCAGTATTGATTCGTTTGTTCTAAACTCCTTCCAGCTGACTCTCAGCATCTTTCTATATGTTGTCATCTCAAACGCTGATATTCTTCTTTTGTCTTCCTCCCTTAGCGTCCAAGTTTCACAGCCGTAGAGTGCCACCGGCCACACCAGTGACCCCATAAGCCTTAGCTTCAGCCCTGTTCCAATGGTTCTGTCCTTCCACAGCGTAGTCAAAGACCCCATGGCCGTTCGCGCCATCCCCAGTCTGGCTCTTATCTCCTTGCCTCCATCTCCACTCTCCTCCACTATGACGCCTAGGTAACGGAACGACTCCACTTGCTCCAAGATTCCTCCATTACATGTGATCACTATCCTCTCTCGATTTCTGCTCACCACCATCACTTTTGTTTTCTTACTATTTATTTCCAGCCCATATTTCTTAGATGTTTCATTCACTCTGTCCATTAGTTGTTGGAGTGCTTCTTTTGATGTAGCGACGAGTACGATATCATCCGCGTATCGCAAGTTGTTTATTGTCCGTCCGCTTACCGTTACTCCGATCCAGCTAAGTATATCCGCAGACTCTCTCATCACCTTCTCTGAGTACCCGTTAAATGACAGTGGTGATATCAGGCAGCCCTGCCTCACCCCCTTTCCAATCCTGAACCATTCCGTGATTTCCTTGTCTATGCGGACCGCTGCCTGCTGGTTGTCGTACAGGCTTTTAAACACATTAACTACTTGGCTGTCCACTCCCATTTCTTTTAGCACTGTCCAGAGTTTCTTATGCTTCACCGAGTCGAAAGCTTTCTTATAGTCTATGAAGGCTATATACAGTGGCGTTTGATGTTCTCTTGCTTTCTCAATGATGATTCGCAAGTTGAAAATCTGGTCTCTTGTGCCAACTCCCTTCCTGAATCCCATCTGTACGTCCGATAGCTCCTCCTCCGCCACCTTCTGCATCCTGCCAAGCAGAACTCTGAGCATTATCTTGCTTGCATGGCTGATCAGGGCAATGGTTCTATGTTCCTCGCATTTCGTTGTTCCCTTGACTTTCGGAATCGCAACGAAGATTGACTTAATCCAGTCCGCAGGCCATTCCTCCGTTTCCAGTATCTTGTTGCATAGCTTGCAGAAGACCGCTGCAATCTCATCGCTATCCATCTTCCATAATTCCGCCGGCAGTTCGTCGATTCCAGTTGCCTTCCCCTTTGGCAGCCTCCTGATTGCATCTCTGACTTCATCCACCAGTATCGGCGCTGTCCTTTCTCCGTTCCCCGCTTCACCCCCGATGTGTTCCTTCTCTTCTCCGTCCTCCTCCCTGTCCCTATATAGCTCTTCTGTATACTGTCTCCACCTCGTTTTTATGCTCTCCATGTCCGACAGTAGCCTTCCTTCTTCATCTGCGATGTTCCTTTGTTTAGGTATCACATTTTGTCGGAGTTTCTTTATCACATCGAAAGCCATTTTTGTGTTTCCTCTTTTCATTCCATCTTCAATGTCCTCACATTGCTTCTTCAACCATTCTTTTCTATCCACCCTGATATTTCTTTGTACTTCACTTTTTGCTTCTGCATATGCTCTCCTGCCTTCTTCATTTCTATCCTTCCCCGGTTTCAGATTTCTTCTTGTCTCTATCAACTTCAATGTTTCCCTTGTCATCCATGGCTTGTTCTTTCTTTTCTTTCTCTTCCCCAGCCATCTTTCTGCCGTATTTTTCGTTTCTTCTTTGATGTCTTCCCACAGTTCATTTGGATTTTTCTCTTCCTCGCAGCCCAGGAGAGTCTCAAATCTGTTGTTCACCTCCACTGTGTAGCCTTCCCTAATGTCATTGTCCAGCAATTTGTCCAGATCATATACAATTCTGTGTTCTGCTCTCCCATGTTTCCTAAATCTCAGTTTTAGCTCCGCTCCCACCAGGTTGTGGTCCGATCCACAGTCCGCCCCAGGGTAAGCTCTAGAATTCAGTACGCATTTCCGAAATCTTTTTGAGAGCATAATGTAATCAATTTGGTTTCTCGTGTGTCCATCCGGCGAGTTCCACGTGTACATCCTTCTCTCATGGTGTTTAAACATGGTGTTTGCAATGACCAGATTATTTTCCAGGCAGAAGTTAACCACTCTCTCTCCATTCTCATTCATATCTCCTAGTCCGAAACGTCCTCCCACCTCTCCCTCAAGATTTCCTCCAACTTTGGCGTTGTAGTCACCCATCACCACTAAGATATCCTTCTTTTGCGCCCTTTCGATTTCCTGTTCCAGTTGTAGATAGAATCCATCCTTTGTTTCTTCCGCCGCCATAGCCGTCGGTGCATAGATCTGGTACAAGGAGATGTTGACTGGCGCTGCTCTCATCCTGACATAGATGATCCTGTCTGATACTGCACGATATTCCATCAGGCTGTTTTTGACCTCCTTAGAGAGTATGATGGCCACTCCTCTCTCATGGCTGTCGCCACCAGAGTATATCACCAGTTCCTCGGTTTCGCTGGTGAAACATCCGCTTCCCGTCCATCTGGCCTCTGCAACACCCATTATCTCAACTCTTCCTCTTCTCATTTCTCCAATGACATTTGCCAATTTCCCGGCTTGGTACAGTGTCTGCACGTTCCATGTTGCCACTCTAACGTTGTTGCGCAGGTTCACTCGGCTCCGTAGATTCCGACATACATCCGTCTCAGGCCCTCCATTTGCTGGCTTTAGGTCTGAGTCTTCATCACTTGTCAGGTCATTCGAAGCCGTGTTCTTCCCTCCTCCAGTAGCAGTTAGGGTGGTCAATTTCCTGGAGGGATCAAAACCACCACCCATTGCGTTATTCTGACGTCGTCTTCTCATGATACACACTGGGGTTGTTGTAGTCAGTGGGCCCCAAATCCTCTTCTGACCGAAAGGGTAAGGGTTAGGGTAAGGGTTAACCCACGTTTCCCTAACCCTTCGTTTTACGCATCACCAATGGTTATTGGTCGTTCGCAGGATGACGTCACAAACAAACTGCTATAAGCGGGTCTAGGGTCTTTCTATATGGACTGATGTACATATCTATGCATACACCGTAGTTCTATAAAAAGTAAGCCTAACTCTTTTTCCTATAATCTCTAATGCCTGATAGGCTAATTAATCATACTGAAATTTTCCCAATACTTAGAGAATTGGACCAAGAATACGATTCCAAAATATCATGTCATAAATTTGAACGGATAGAAAGATGTGAATCTTTTAACCTCATCTGCCGAAATTTAAGTCTTCGAGCAATTTTCTTTTTGAATTTTTTAACAAAGAAGGCGTACATGTACTTCAAACATGAAAACAGTCTTTAATATTTTTTTGAAGAAACTCTAAGTAGTATTGGTTGATTATATAAATAAAGAAGATGTTATAGGGGACAGGATTTAAACCTGGACTGGTCGGAGGCCATAATTGGGAGAAATTATGCGTGGTGTCTATCTTCTTAGGATTTCAATGATTTCCTTATAGCTCTGTGGGCTGGCACTGTTCTGTTGAAAATGAAAATAGCCTTCTGGAGCTATATATCAGATTACATGTAGAAGATGTTGTGACAGTTATGAAAAACCAAAATTTTGCCTTAATGTCTGGATGTCAGTTGTGGCCTTCCATATCATTAACGCGGTTGATTGCACTACGGTGGCAGTCCAGACAGGTTTCCCCGACGCTCCTCAGATACGACGATGCCCCACGTTTCCCTAACCCTTACATAAAATACGGCTGCAAGACCGCGTTACTGTCACAGATCGGCTCAAGTTGTATGTGATTGAGATTTGAGAAATAGTGAGTAACTGCAATGAATGACTGAGAAAGAAATGGTGAGCATCTGCAGTGAGTGAGTGAGCGAGCGAATGAGTGAACCAGTGATTTATTGGTTGATTGGTTGATTAATTGATTGATCGATATATATATATATATATATATATATATACTTCTGTGTTGTCCACAATTACTTGACGGGATTGCGTTGATAATGTAATATATAAATATGTATATATAATACATATATATATATATATATTACAGTACAGAGCAGATATTTGTGTGTTGGATTGCAGGTGTATATCTGTATGTACGTATCAATTGGTTTATGTATTGGTATGTATGTGTTTATGTATGTATATATGTATGTATGTATGTATGTATGCATGTATGTATGTGTGTATGTATGTATGTATGTATATGTATGTATGCATGTATGTATGTGTGTATGTATGTATGTATGTATATGTATATGTATGCATGTATTTATGTGTGCATGTATGTATGTATGCATGTATGCATGTATGTATGCATGCATGTATGTATGTATGTATGTATGTATGTATGTATGTATGTATGTATGTATGTATGTATGTATGTATGTATGTATGTATGGCTGTATGTATGTATGTATGTATGTATGTATGTATGTATGTATGTATGTATGTATGTATGTATGTATGTATGTATGTATGTATGTATGTATGTATGTATGTATGTATCAGGTATGTATGCATATACGTACGTGCGTCTGTACGTATATATGTATGAATTTATGTATTCTATTTTATATATGCTATAAATAGCCGTCGCATATGAGACAGGCAGGCAGACAGATAGACAGACAGATGCATGGGCAGAAAGACAAGCACACAGACACAGACACACACACGCACACGTCGGCACATATACGCAATGACACAGAGACATACGTAAGCAAATACAACGAAACAGACGCAGACGGTCTACGCCCAACGCGGCATCCAAACACAGGCGAGTCGTCTGCTGTCGATGATCACGTGACGGCATCTATTAATAGCCGTGCCCGTGGCGCCGCCTGGTGGCGTCAATCGGCATCGAATGTGTTTCGATCAGCCGACAAAATATCAGCGGAGGAGAGAGGGAGAGGGAGGGACTGGCCGTGCAGATAAAGAGATGAATGGGACAAACGACCCATGATAAGTCCCCTGTAATTAAGTATTGAGCGGTCAATGGGGCGGGGAAAGGGGAAGGGGAAGCCGGTGTGGGATGGAGGGGAGCGGAAAAGCAGCCATATAAATTGATAAATGGATTGACGGAGGGAGTTTGAGGACGAGCGGAGGAATGATTGGCAAGTGGCGCCCTCCGTCCGCTGGTCGTTTACTACAGGTTGGCGTTGGTCCATGTTGTGTTGGTGTTCTGGGAGAATTATTTCATGGCGATTATTATTATTATTATTATTATTATTAGTCGGTCGTTTTAATCCAATTAAACTATTCATCTGTACATTCATCCAATCATTCGTTCATTCATTCGTTCATTCATTCGTTCATTCATTCGTTCATTCATTCACTTAATCATCGGATCACTATGTAGTCATCTATTCATCCATCCGTCATTCCGCCAAACTATTCATACATCCATCCATCCATCCATCCATCCATCCATCCATCCATCCATCCATCCATCCATCCATCCATCCATCCATCCATCCATCCATCCATCCATCCATCCAATCATCCATCCATTCATCCATTCATCGATCCATACATCCATTCACTCATCCATCCATTCAATAGTTCTTTGTATTCCATTGTTTCCACTTCCGCTCAATCCGTTGTTCCTTCAAAACGTCTTCCATTCTTTAATTTCTTCCGCTGCTGCTCATCGTTCAATTGTTCTTTCTGTCGCCCGTTCCTTCCTTCCCTTCATCCTTCCATCAATCATCGTTCGTCGATCTACGATTCGATTGAGGATCATATCGCATGTTGAACTGCATCGAATGTCTTCGTGGCTTCTCTGACTTGGCTGCTTGTCGTGCTTGTGGTGGTGATGGTAGCGGTGTTGGTGTTGGCGGTGGTGGTGCCTATCCGTTGTTCCCAGGGACTCTGGCCTGACATAATGTCAGGCCAGAGTCCCTGGGAACAACGGAAGATGGGTGGCAGATTCGATGGTGGGGATGACCGATCTAGGTATTTAGGTCGAGACTATGATGGCTCAATGCCAGGACAAGAAGGAGAACGAGAGAGACAGATATAAACAGACAGAGAGAAGCACATAGACACAGATACATGCGCACATGCATACGCAGGCAAATAGACACACAAACAGAGACACATAAATGCATTAACATACACAAAGACAGACAAACACACACACAAACCGATACGAACAGTTTCAGAGAGACCGAGAAACAGATAGACACACATACAAGCGCCACCGTGCAATACTATCGCAACTCTTTTGTGAAGTAAGCTATATGTGGTTGTGGGACGCGGTGGTGTAGTGGTGGTTTCGGAACCTTGGAGCCGAAAGGTTCAAGATTCGAATCCGCCTCAAGCCGCCACGTCGGGACCTTGAACAAGTCAGGGCATTGACGCCGCCGTTGTACAGGAATGTCTAAATTGTTTGCTTGCATTGTGTTGATCAAGAAAGTACACATACATGTAGTTTGATTGATTGATTGATTGATTGATTGATTGCCTGACTAATCGATTGGTAGATGATAGACACAAAGATCGATCGATCGATTGATTGATTGACTGACTGATTAATTGACTGATTAACTGATTATTCGATATATCGATTGATTGATTGACTGGCTGATTGATTGATTGATTGACTGACTAACTGACTGATTATCGATCAATTGATTGATTGATCGATACCCTAATTGATTGATTGATTGATTGATTGATTGATTGATTGATTGATCGATACCCTACCACATAATAAATAATAATAATTGTCATCGTCTGCGGCAGGTTGTCGCAATCATCTCGATTCTCTTCGTCGTCGTTTCAACGATTGGTTTAACGATCAACACGCTTCCATCGATCCAGGGCGAGGACGAGAAGGGAGCCCCGACGGACAACGAGTACCTATCGATCGTAGAAGCCGTCTGCATCAGCTGGTTCACCCTGGAGTTCGTCCTCCGCCTCTGGGCCTCACCCAGCAAGTGCCGCTTCTTCAAGGCCGCCCTCAACATCATCGACCTCCTGGCCATTCTGCCCTACTACGTCTCGCTCTGTCTTGGAGAGTCCACCGAAAGCACGGAACAGTTCCAGAACGTACGGCGGGTCATACAGGTATACTATGAATATTACGAGAACTTACTGTACTACATGTTTTTTAAAATTCCGTTTCCATTGGGTTTTTTTTACATCCAAGGTAATAAACTAATAACCGAAAATTATAATCGCGAATTGATGATGATAATTATTCGTTTAATTCAAAGTATGACAAATCCAGATGACAAACCGCACCAGGTTACGGGTCAGAAATGTAAAAATAATACACAGAAGTAATAATGAAGTTTAGTAATAAAAATGTTACAATAATAATTAAACAGGAATTAGTTGTTAGTCTGATCTATTGCAGCCAATCGACTATAGTAAGACAACTCTGAAACATAATGACACAACTAGCATACTTGCCTACCTACTTAAATAGGCAAGGCCATAATTGATTGTTTGCTGCTTAATTACACAAATAATCGTCTGTCTGCATTTGTTAACAAAGGTCTTTCGGATCATGCGCATTCTTCGCATACTGAAGCTGGCGCGCCACTCCACTGGTCTGCAGTCGCTCGGATACACGCTCCAGCAGAGCTACAAGGAGCTCGGTCTGCTCATGATGTTCCTCGCCATCTCCATACTCGTCTTCTCCAGCCTCGCCTACTTCGCCGAAAAGGACGAGGACGACACCGAGTACGGCAGCATCCCGGCGGCCTTCTGGTGGGCGGCAATCACCATGACGACGGTCGGCTACGGGGACGTGTACCCCAAGACCCCGTGGGGCAAGGTGGTCGGGGCGGCGTGCTGCGTCAGCGGGGTGCTGGTCATTGCCCTGCCGATCCCCATCATCGTCAGCAACTTCGCGGAGTATTACAAGGAGCAGATGCGGCGGGAGAAGGTCCAGAAGCGGCGGGAGGCGTACGAGCGAGCCAAGCGTGACGGTAGCATCATCTCGATCCACGTGTCGAAGGATAACTCCATCAACCACGACCTGGAGGCGGCGGCGGCATCCTCCAGCAACTGCCCTCCTCCTCCGCACCAGCCTCAGCAGCAGACGACCGTGTCTGCCGAGCTCGAGCAAGTCGTGACCGTCGTCGATGCGGTTCCTTTGAAGTCGGCCGACACTGGAATCGCGTCCTTCTCAGGCGCTGATGCTCCCGCATCCTCATCGTCCGTTCACACGCCGCTGACGTCGAACGCAGGATCAGCAACCGAACGCCACTTCGACTTCGAGAGTCTCGCAGAAGACGGGCGATTAAACGAGGTATGATACGCTGGCGGGAAAGAATGGTGGGGGGTTGGAAGGAAACGGAGAGGGAGGGGAAAGGGAACAGTGCCGTTTAGTACCATGCCACTTTACAGTTTACACCTTCCATTGCATTACCACATCATTCTGTACGTTATCTCACCATATAATATGTGACCTCAAACGCAGTTGTGAAGCGCGGTGGTGCAGTGGGTATGTTCGTCGCCTTACAGCCGGAGGGTTGCAGGTTCGAATCCACGTCAAGTTGCCTGTAGGTGGTGGTGGTAGTTGCAGTTTAACGTCACTGTGTGGTAATAAAGACCATTAGGAACCTTGAGCAAGTTCTTCACTCGCAATTTCTCGGGCGCTTCGGCGTAAAACCCCGATTCAGCGTCCGCTCTGTAGTTCTTCTGAGTAGCAATCTTGAAGGGGCGCTATATATGTGGGGCGCGGTGGTGTAGTGGGTATGTTCATTGCTCTGGAGCTGGAGGCTTCAGGTTCGAATCCACCTCAAGCCGCCGCGTAGGGACCTTGAGTCCTTCACTCACAATTGCAAGGCCACTTCGGCGTAAAACCCCGATTCAGCGTCCACGCTGTAGTCGGGAGCGCCTCTGAGTGGAGAGCCTGAAGGGGCGCTATAGAAATAGACAAATAAATACATACATAAATAAAACACTATACCTTTCCTTCAATTATAACCTTACTTATAACCTTACCTTGCCTTACTATATGCCTCTTTTCACACCTTACCTTCCCTTGATCTTACCATGCATATACCTCGTATACCATGTCATATTATTTTATCATGCCACCCCTGTACGTTATCTCACGTTTCCTTACATTCCCACGCACGCACTATTTCTACTTCTATAGAGGGCCTACCATACACGTATGTCATCTATACGTACCATCCAAAAGCGAAGAAAATGTTTTTACAACTACGATCTATACTATAGCATCTATATCCGCCTATACCTTGCCTTACATGTACCTTAAGCTTACATGTATACTTTATGTTACGTTACTTTAACCTTACGTTCAACTGTAGGCGACGTTTGAAGAGAGAAGCAGAGACAACGAATCGAACAACAGAGACGAGAACAGCAACAGCTATATGCAACGAACGACAACAACAACTATGCAACGACAGACAACAGCTCACAACGTTCACGGTTCGGTTGTCTTTTCACGTCTCCACGTCAAAATAGTTATTCTATTTGCTCATAGCCTATGTCTGATCTAATCCGTGGTATAATTATGCTAATCTAATCAAACTCGCTGCATTATAATCTTATCTAATCTACCTCTTTAGTTATGTGTCTCTGGCCCAGTATGCGAGTTGTATGAAAATAAAAATAAAACTGGTGGACTGGTGGGTCCCACGTTGATTTTAAATTATGGACTGGGGTGTGCAATGAGGACTTTACAATGAGGTCCCAAGAGAGACTGGGGGTTGAACCCACAACCCCCACGGCAATTCCAACCCTGCTCTGGTCCACGGAGTCTTGCCTTTTAAGGCTTAAAGAGTTTTACGTGATCACAAGAGTGAAGTTCAGAATTAGGATTTAGGTCGAGAATAACATTGGAAGGTGAAGGTGTAACCAGAGTTGAAGGCGCAATAAATTCTAAAATCTAAAACATCTTATAAGACTAATTTGACTGCATGATTAAAAAGGTATGCACGCAAATTTAGTTTTGCCAACAAGCTCTTAAGAGTTTGGACGCACAGAACCCTATCCCATTTAGTTCAGGCGCCTTCGGATATCAGGGAAGCCACATTCTGGGGCGTATTGCCACTGGTTTATCATTCAAAAAAGGTTTGCAACCCTCTGCTGCGGATCTGTTTTGTTGTATTGTTGTATTGCATGCTGTCTGTTCTGTTAGTAGTTAATATTGATGATGATGGTTCTCTGCCCGAAGGCAGGTTCATTGGCTTTACGCCCCTGGGGATGAGATGAGTGAGGTGGTTTCCCGTTGCCTTCCCCACAGACAATGATGGGTAAGCAACTTGCCCAAGGTCGCTCCACAGGAGCTTGCGCCCCTGCGTCCCACTCGTGCTAGCCCGAGATATCTAAATCTCTGAATGTCAACTCCCAGCCCGGGGCTTGAACCGCAGTCCGTTGCAACCAACAGACGAATGATGCTCTCGCTTACCGGTGTAGCTAACTAGGCAAGTTAATATTGGTGTTAAGATAATTGCATACCATAACCGATTGAGGTCTGTCGATCGTATTCTTGAACATAAACGAATAATTATTATTAATTTATTATTAATTTATTATTAATTTATTATTAATTTTTTCTTAATTCATTATTAATTTATTATTAATTTATTATTAATTTATTATTAATTTATTATTAATTTATTATTAATTTATTATTAATTTATTATTAATTCATTATTAATTTATTATTAATTTATTATTAATTTATTATTAATTTATTATTAATTTATTTTTCTTCTCTTTCTAAATCTCCAGATTCCTTTGCTGCGAACAACGGCAACACGAACAACAACGGCAGGAAGTCAAAGCCTTCATCGAATGGGGGAAGTGGGGGAAGTGGTGGAGGTGGCGGTGGAATGGGTAGTGGTGGGGGAAACCGACGACACAAGGCCTTCCAGTCAAGGGACGCCCTCTGCCACGAGGAAACGGAGCGCCTCCTACCAGTCGAAGAGGCAGGCGCAGGTGGAGGGGGCCTCGGGGGCCTCGGAGGGTCACCCGGCCTCACGAGGTCGTCAAGGGCCAACCCCACCGCCGACTACTGCCGCCTAACGATCGCCGACGAAACGACCAAACCGTCGTCGTCATCATCGGCACCCAGCAACAACAAAAACGACGACGACGACGATGATGACGAGCGTCGTCGTCGTCATCATCATCACCATCACCGCTCCCATCACCGCCACAGCATTCCGTCGCCACTTCCGGCTCAAGCCGCCCTCGAGGAGCTCAACGTCCGGTCGCTGACCCGACTTCCGTTTCCGGTCTCCGAGACGCGGACCTTCCTCGCCGACAAGACATTCTCGCTTCGACGACCGACGACGTCCAGGACCCCCACCTCCTCTCGGCCTCCTCCTCCTCCTCTCCAGCCCTCTCCGTCTCCCGCAGTCTCCTTTCCGCTTCCACCGCCTCCTCCCTACGGGGCGTACAACTCCCTCGGTCCCCGCGAGAACTGCCTCCTAAGCGACGGCCTCGGCGCTCCTCCTCCTCCGTCCGGCGGGGTCAAGCCCCCTCGGTGTCCCCAGACGGAGGTCGCCAGCGCCGATCGCCACCACCTCGTGAGCTCAACCACGGTCGCCGCCCGCCCCCTGGCGACCAGCGCCACAACGTGGACCAACAACAACAACAATAACAACAACAACGACGCGAACAGCAACAACGTCAACATGCACAACAGTTCCCCGCCAATGACGGACTCGGACGGTCGGATCCTAAGGACTGAGACCGCCATCCCTCCTCCCTGCTGGAACCAGACGGCGGATAGCGGCGGAGCTGCGAGAAACTCGTCCGGAGTGGCCGCGACGCGAATGGATCGTTCCAGAATAAATTAGCCGGCGCATTGCGGAAGGAAGGACCAACGGACTGGCTGGCTGTCAGGCGGTGTCGCCTGCCAGTCCCGCCGCTGTGTCAACCCGACTGACACGATGTCGGGAATTAGTCCTGCCAACCGGATTACGCCAGATAAATGTTTACTGCGACGGCTACTTAACGAAAAATCCTACATTCCGGTTTAGCAAATTTAACCGGTTTTATCTAATGCAAAAGAGCTGACCGATTCAAATCCGGTTTACCGAATACTGCCGGTTGAAAAAACGAATTTAACGAATCCAAACCGAGTCTGCTGATTTCACCCAGGTTTGTCTTATTCAACCGAGTTTATACATGCCCTAGTAGTAACCGGGTAAGTCGAATTGAACCGCAAACGCACACAACGTGAATGCAGGGTTCGTAGGATTCAAGCGCGGTTATCTATTGTAAATTAATTGCATGCCCATACCTGTTCTTGAGGGTTGAATACTTTTCACCATAGAGATAAATATGAATGGTTTTTGGACGAAGTATATATTCTATGCATTCTGCAGTTGACGAGCATTAGAAGTTGCGCAAAAAGCGACAGGCCTAAGCAATGTGTTGTGTGTTCGGTAGAAAGTGAAAAGCAACTGCAGAAGATAGTGGTTAGATGATAAGGCGTTTGTGGTCTTAATAAGCGGTTAACAGAATTGCAGAGCGAACAGAAGGAGAGAGCGCATTCCAAAGAGAAGACATTTAGAGAAGGACCAATTGAGGCAAATGATCGAGACTGCAAGCTAGGCCTAACTATCGTTGAATTGGAAGACAGTTGCTACATGTCTTTTAAAAGGTGATAGCTCCTCTTGAAATGATGAGCGTCTTTGGTTTTGTAAAATTACGGTGGTTGGTCTGTAAATTTATGTGATACGCATGTAAGGTTTTCTAATCAATGTGATAAGCAACTATTGTAAAGTTCTTTAACCTATGTGATAAGCAGGCCTAACTACACGATCTTTAGCGGCAAGTCAACCACTAAGAGACTTGGGCAATGGGCATATTGATATTCTCAGCTATCAGAAAGGATGGGCAAGACAACTTTAAACCTCTAGGCTATGGAAAATTCAAAAGCAAGACTTTATTTTTATTAATTCGTCAATTGGGCAGAAGGAGATGTTCCCATTATTCAGTATATATATAGCTAAACTTGAAAGGAACAAATAATTGTCAACATAATTGTAGCATTTCAACATCGTATCACAGAATAACTGATAGGCCTAGTGAAATTAGACAAAACATAGCCTAGGCTAGCTTGAGACGTTAAGTAACAATTAACATTTCATACCTGTAAGCTATAAATATGAGCCTATAGATAACAATAAAATTACTACTATAGCAGTTTTAAAAAGCTCGGTGTAGGCCTATAAAATGCCATAGGCCTACAAAGTGTCGAAATTAGCCTACATTGCAAAAACACATTGTTTTGTATACTGCATGAAACGTAGGCCTGTTTTGCTTGTTGTATTCGGTAGTGTGTTAACTAAGAATTACAGATAGCCTACGCCTAAACATTACAGACATTTCATTTAGGGGCTTGTATGAAAAAGAAATTATTTACATGCAAATAACCTATACACCGCTTTGAGAGGTCACTTTTAGTGCAAGAAAATAACGATTTGATGTTGCACTTACTACGAACTCGGAAGGATACAGCACAAAGCTTCGTTTCAAAATGGACGTCTGCTTTAGTTAGGCCACGATGTCATCTTCTGATTTAATCTGTATGCAAAGTGAAACGCCCATCGACTTGCCTTCTTTTCTATACGAGGTCCTAATTCGTAGCATGATGCTCAAGACATATACTGCAAATGGAGTCACGCTAGAACTTTGTACATAATTATTATTCATCGTCATTTACGAACATTGAACTATAATTACGGACGAATATGGAGCGACCCGGTTTTATCCAATCACAAGTGTTGTAGTAACGCGTCATGCGCTATGACGACATATATTTGCGCAATATTGTCATGACCCAGATATTTTAGGCGGAAGGATACATGCAGGTGTCGTACGTTCGCTGCGGCTTGCGGTGTAACGCGAATTATACTCTACAACGTGTCTACATATTTTAGCCTATGTGATAAACCAGTTGGCTTTGGAATTTACTGTCCATTGTTGTCCATTTTGTCATATGTCTAATCTCCGTCAGAAGTAGGGCTTAAAGCGTGACTGGACGGTCAGTGTTTAATCTAGACGTCTCTGGGGGGAAGTCCCCCCCCCCAGGATTGACATTTCCCCCCAGAAAAATTTGACGAAATGATATTGGTTTTTAGTTACTGTTTTCATCATTGTTTTACATGAAGTGTTATAATATACCGTGATATTATTTATTATTATATGATTATAATGACATTATTTACCACTATAATCTATGATACTATCATGTTAAGATGACACTTTAAAATGCAGCCATTGCAATGTGGAAATTCAAAAAGTTTCTAATGGTCACTGAAGAAGTACAGCTATTTTGTTAAGATGACACCTTAAAATGCAGCCATTGCAATGTGGAAATTCAAAAATTTTCTAATGGGCCACTGAAAAAGTACAGCCTATTTTAAGATGACACCTTAAAACGCTGCCATTGCAATGTGGAAATTCAAAAATTTTCTAATGGGCCACTGAAAAAGTACAGCTATTTTGTTAAGACGACACCTTAAAATGCAGCCATTGCAATGTGGAAATTCAAAATTTTTCTAATGGGCCACTGAAAAAGTACAGCTATTTTGTTAAGACGACACCTTAAAATGCTGCCATTGCAATGTGGAAATTCACAAAGTTTCTAATGGGCCACTGAAAAAGTACAGCTATTTTGTTAAGACGAAACCTTAAAATGCTGCCATTGCAATGTGGAAATTCAAAAATTTTCTGATGGGCCACTGAAAAAGTACAGCTATTTTGTTAAGATGACACCTTAAAATGATGCCATTGCAATGTGGAAATTAAAAAGTTTCTAATGGGCTACTGAAAAAGTACAGCTATTTTGTTAAGACGAAACCTTAAAATGCTGCCATTGCAATGTGGAAATTCAAAAATTTTCTGATGGGCCACTGAAAAAGTACAGCTATTTTGTTAAGATGACACCTTAAAATGCTGCCATTGCAATGTGGAAATTAAAAAAGTTTCTAATGGGCCACTGAAAAAGTACAGCTATTTTGTTAAGACGAAACCTTAAAATGCTGCCATTGCAATGTGGAAATTCACAAAGTTTCTAATGGGCCACTGAAAAAGTACAGCTATTTTGTTAAGATGACACCTTAAAATGCTGCCATTGCAATGTGGAAATTAAAAGTTTCTGATGGGGAGGGGCGCATCCCCTCCCCATACTCCCCTCCCAGTCTCGGTGCTATGCGCATCACGAGCGTCCTTCGGACGCTCAATTGTCTCCCCCCAGGAATCTCAATTTCCCCCTCCAGAGGAGGGGGACTAGATTAAACACTGCTGGACGTTCATGGACGGCGTCCAGCACTTATTTTAGCCCTTTAATACTTATTAGAGCAGCAGAACCAAGAACTGTACGCCTAAGTGGCGTAAAGGCACTTCTTTTTTACACTTTAAACTCTGAACTCAGAACTATACTCATTAAATATATATATATATATATTAAATATATATATATATATATATATATATATATATATATATATATATATTCTCCAACGGGCTTACTCTCTCTGATCTCATATTTTCTGCTTTGCAGCCCAAGACTTAATGGACTTCCAACTGGCATCTGTATTACAACGATTTTCACCTTAAGCCACATCGACGAATGCTTTCTACATGATTAAAACGGCGAAGTGAAAGTAATTTTATTTTATGTTATAGATATTTAATTAACGCTAAGTATTAAAAAAAAGTAAGTAGTAAGGCGGCTGATTCAGGGGCGCGCATGAATTTTTTGGCATATTGCCAATGATCGATATTGTATCGGGTAAGATTAATTGAATGATAAATTAATCTAACCCTATTGTCTATGCCTGACACTAACAGCAACGCATAAGTAGCTCATATATCTATATTATATATATATAAATATATATATATATATAAATGAATTAGCTCATTATATTCATAACTGTGTTGCCACAAAGTGGTCCCTGCTTTTTGTACTGTCACCACTATCCTAAATTTGTACAAATTAACTGTGCATCAAACTACGGTGCCATGCCTACCGTACTCTAAAACACGTTTGCGTATACATGTATGCGCCCGATGTATGTATGTACGTTTATGTACATACATATACCAGTCCATGTGCCTATAAAATTTTATTGGATGTTTTATACATAGCCTTTCAGAATAGCAGCTGTGCTGAAACCAATTATAATATTACTCGCTCTCATCTCATATGTTTCACTCGTGCAGGAGCCACATGCAAATGCAAACGCAAGTGCTATAGTTACTATAGAATTATTCTACACAATTGTAGGAAACGTTCACTACGCCTGCACAATGTGCACATTAGTGTGGACTACTGTGGAGCAATTGTAAAATTGTGAAAATTATCATCGTACGTTAGCGTTGAGTTATTCAGCACAGTTCATATACAGGGTGCGCCAAAAAAAGACCCCCCCTAGGTTTTTTGCCAATATTTTGACCAAAAGTAGGAATGTCCAAATGAAATTTTACAGGCTTACAGACAATTCATTTTTACACATTATGGCCAAATTTCATCAAAATATTTCAAACACAACAAACGTTACACCACTTTTAGTGAGGTCACCCACCGTTTTTTGACGATTCAAAAACGTAACGCAACAAAAAGTAGGTTTTTGCCAATATCTTGGCCAAAAGTAAGAATTTCGAAATGAAATTTTACAGGTTTATAGACAATTCATATTTATATATGTTGGCCAGATTTCATAAAAATATTTCAAACAAAACAAAAGTTATATCACTTTTAGTGAGGCCACCCTACGTTTTTTGATGATTCAAAAAAAGTCACAAACTGTGGGTGGCCTCACTAAAAGTGATATAACTTTTGTTCTGTTTGAAATATTTTTATGAAATCTGGCCAGCATATGTAAATATGAATTGTCTATAAACCTGTAAAATTTCATTTCGAAATTCTTAATTTTGGCCAAGATATTGGCAAAAACCTACTTTTTGTTGCGTTACGTTTTTGAATCGTCAAAAAACGATGGGTGGCCTCCATAATAGTGGCATAACTTTTGCTCTGTTTGAAATATTTTGATGAAATTTGGCCGTCATACGTAAATATGAATTGTCTATAAGTCTGTAAAATTTCATTTCAAAATTCTTACTTTTGGTCAAAATATTGGCAAAAAACCTAGGGGGGTCTTTTTTTGGCGCACCCTGTAGGTCCTATATGCGGTGCACTTCGTTCTCTACATTGACTCCCTATTTGTGAACGTAGGCCCTATTATATCCGCTCTTGAAGCTGGCACTCCTCATTTACCGATCATACAGTGACAGATCATCTGCTATCCTATACAAAGCGTCCATGATCATATACCTTGCAAGCCTGTCAAGAGTCGCTCCTCTCTTCGATCAGCATCATTCTGCTGGAAAGTATGCACAGTTCCAGGAACACGGCTTGTCTTTGGCCGGCGGTCATATTTACAGATGCTGGTCCGGGTCCGTTCATCTGGGGCTCTCCATTGTCTGTAGGCTACCTTCTCATGTTCGCAACTCTCTTAGCGAGACTGTCTCTCGCTCGAAACTGAAAATTGACATCTTCCAGTCTACCTACGGTTCTTCATGGTAGCCCTCTGTAACTTCAAAGCGCACCTCTGAACTGTGTAAGGAGGGCATTATCGAATCACAGTTGTATTGTATTATGTATACTGTATAGTTGTGTCGAGAAACCTTTTCTGCACATTATAATTGCACACTACTGTGTAGGTTATCTATACAGCGCCCACTAATTTGCCGTTTTACTTTCATCAGTATGGCTAAGCACACACACTGACATAATACACTAATAATTTTACTGTGCGACGTGGCTCCGTGGCTGTGCCAGAGAGCACCCTAGTCCAGAGGTCTTCACATAGCAGTCTTCACATAGCAGTCAGAGAATATTATGGTAGGGATCTACGAGAAGACCTGGAAACTTTATTTTGTCCAAATTTTAAGTAATAATAATTTTACTTCTTATGCCTAAGGACTTGAGCTCGTGAGCTGTGCCTGGAGAAAGTATAAGAGGCCCCTGCACCAAAAGTTTGAACCTCGGCTCTGGTTATTGTGGATATGCTCTAATTATAGGCTAGGTCTAATGCCTAGTATAGGCTTCTCGGAGCAGTTATTACATGCGGCTGCATGATGTGAACATGATTTTAGTCGACTCGCAAGCACGATTGTAAACTCCAAATTTTAAAGGCGCTGTATTGTATAATTGTATTGTATCTATATAGCATACATTTACACAGCGCCCCTCGCAGATTCAGAGGCGCTCTAAACCAAAACCAAAGGCTAGTATAATCTAAGGCTCAGTCAGGTCAGAAGGGTTGTTGGCCTGCATGATTATTATTTCGTCGCTTCCTATTCCTCCGTGGTTACAGCCGATCGTTTGCGCACGTTCTAAAAGTTTGCTCAGTTATTTAGGTGTAGATGATCATATCTTTAATTATTCTGTGACAATTTTATTAATGTTTATATATTAATAAATGTGAAACGTGTGAACGAATAATTCACGTTCGCTTTCAACTATTGATCGTCATTCATGTCAAAGTGTTCACTTGAGAGAAAAAAGTTTCTACAGGCGAATTGGTTAAACTTAATTATTACTGTGTCTTACAGATAATCCAGTATTTTAAAGTACGATTAGGTTCGATCGTATGCAAGACAGTGAACTTCGAGACCGAGACCGAGTCAGTGGGTTCCGATACCGAGACGCAGGGTCCGAGACAGTACGAGACAGTTCGAGAATCAAGACGGAAGCCTTCGGTATAAATTTATTTCACATGTCAGGATGAATTTCGGACAAAACGTTAAAAGCGACTCATGAACTTGTTTCCCAGTTTCCAAAATTGTCTATATATACTCTTGTCCATTAGCAGGCATTATATATATATATATATATATATATATAATTTATATAATAGCCTCCACATATGCCAATTTGTTTTCCGTTTACCACACAGACACACGACAGTTTTACAGCGCAACAAGGTCAGAACTAAGGGCAGTAATTGCGCGATAACTACGGACACAGACTTCCAAATGAAGAAGACTCCCCAGTTTCCAAATAGTCCAGACAGTAACCTCGACACTGAGACAGTATTGGCTCAGAGATCGAGACATCAAATACCTGTCGCGAAACGTGTCGATACAGCGTCCGAAACCAGACACCCGTGTGAAAATCCAGCACTGACGTTTGCCTGTGGCGCCAGTCCCAAGCCCGGAAAGAGGTGGAGGGCAACACTAATAATGTGTCATGACTTTGACAGAGTATCATTGCACAGAAGATCACACCAAACACCAGCATCCGCGTCTCATTAGCGGTTGTTGGATTGGACCACAGAACGGATCAGAAGAATGCTTGTTACATGTTTAACGACACCGCCATATCAAAGATGATTAGTGTCGCCCTCCTCCTTTATCCAGGCCTGGGACTGGCACTGGCAGAGAACAACCAGTGGTGGAGTTTGGATCAGAAGAATGCAGACGGATAACCTTTAGTTCAATCGATTGGAAGACCGTGGTGGGAGACCAGGCTGTCTATCGACTCAAGATCAAGTTCCCCGTAATGGATCCGAGATACGGTCATCTGAATTCCCAACTGCCGAAGACTCCGCCGGTCCGCCTCAAACCGACCGACCGACCGACGAATACCGACATGCAAATAGTTATTTCATCTGTTGCCTGTGAATCTCGTTGCCTGTGCCTTCTTCCCACCTCTCGTACGGTGAGAATGCGCCGGGTGTGACGACAAATGAGCTCTTGTCGAAACAATTCCGAGAACATTGGTTGTGCTTGGACCACGTAACAAAGAAAAAAAGATCAAACGAGTTCGGACCAAAAAACATTCCGCAAACATCAGTGGCGTAGCTAGGGTATTTGACCCCTGGGGACGAATTACGAAATCGGTGCCCCTCCCTATTTAACTTGGTTCACATTGTTTCACAGCCTGTACTCCTTAGGGCTGACTTTCAAATGACCTCTGACAGTTTGCTAGTCTTCCTATCTCGCTTGTTACATGTAATTCCACATCTTATCCGCTTGCACTCACACCAGCTACTTGCCACTAAGTGGCATGTTAGACTGAGAACTGAATTCTTCAACTGAATTCTTCAACCAATCATATTCCTATTCTACTCGTGCACCAGTGGACAATGGCGTGAAAAGTCATCGAATAATTTGAACAATAAAAACCGCAAAATTATTAACAATAATATCTTTGCAAATTTTTTGTTTTTAATGTGTATAAAACTGATTTATTTATCATTTTCTGTCAAAAAATTTGAAAAAATTCGTTTTTTCACATTTTGGTCATTATCTCAGAAGCGTGTGTTCCAACATACGCCTGGTTTTGATCAGATAAGACACAAATAATGTCAAACCAAAACTGTGTAGGCCTATCATTAGGAATTTATTTATGATTTATCATTATCACATATCATAACACATAGCCAACCTCCTTTCCATGTAACAACAAAGATTTAAAATCTTATGTAGCCTAGTCCAAAGTCTACTAAAACCCAAACTAACAAACTTATTATTTTGAATTAAATAATATGCTTCATTAATTTTGCATTCAAACAAAATTACTTTTTGTGGTGATGCTTTGAGTTACTGCGCCCAATAGGGAGAGGGGCCTATTATTATCTCAGTGTTATTTTGCGGATAATATTATTTGAATTTGAATCAAGCTATCATATCATGATAAAGTTCGTGCACCATTCTATGAATATGAATTATGTCACGTTGTCAAATGATAATTCAAGTTGCGAACAAATTTCTGTGCAAGCTGCCGCCGCTTAGGGACCCGGAGCAAATCCTTCACTCGCAATTGCTCATGCGCTTCAGCGTGAAACTCCGATTCAGCGTCTGCGCTGTAGTCAGGAGCGCGTCTGACTAGAATTATCTCGAAGGGGCACTATAACAAGTGCTCATACATGCATACATATTACATACATAAGTGTCTGTGGCCGTTAAATTTTACAATGATCGAGTTTTCATGCAATAATCAGATAGTCATCCAGTATTTTGGTGATGTTCTTACAGTCTGTGCAATTCGTCCGTGGTTTTCTTGAACTGTTCCGAGACTAGAGCAGAGCCGTTCTCACAGTCGAAAGAATCGTTCTTACCCTCAGCAGAATCATTCAGAGATTCTGCTGAAGACGCTGTTATATCGCACGGTTGTTCCGTTTGCTTTTCGTGAAATGTCGCTCGAAACTTTTCTGTGCGTCGTCTGCTCTCGACTCTCTTCTTGTGCCGGCGACCAGAAATATGAGCTACAAAAGAAACGGTTTCAACTTACCCAACCATAGAGATTACATTACCGTACCTTATCAGACAATGGTACAATAGGTACATTCACAATGAGTAAGCGCAGTGACTAATTGCAGTTGATAATTGTGACGATATACAATAACTGCGTATGTTAGGAAGCAGCAAGTTGCCCAAATAGAGGATCTCTCTAGATTGGGCCTATTTACCAAAAAACATATTCACTAACTATAATAGGCTATGCTAGCAGCTATTTGAAAAGCAGATACAATGACGGTAGCTTGGAAAACATGTAAACAGTTGCATCTTGAAGCTAACTTCCTCACTCTGCCTAAGTAAAAATTAATTAAAAATAAACATCTATATAAATAAAGAGAAGATTCCGTCTGTTTGACCGGAATGCATTTCCACAGTTTTTGAGCTTTTCACTCCAAACCTTCACTACTGTGTCCGTCTCGGCTTCCGACGCGTAGAGAAGGGGTTCGCGAATCTCTGCCACCACGGGGGCCAGAGTGGGGACCAAAAACACTCATTTTCCCTGTTGGCCTTTGCCCTTTCAAGCTTACGACGGCACTTTTCTTTCGGCTCCTATACGTAATACGTATAAAAGCAGCCGTTCAACAGCGTTTAGAGAACAGCGCCTTTGCCAGTCCGGAATTCACGGGTCGCGTACCGGTGGAGGTCGGTGGTGGAGGTGGGTGGGAGGGGGTGTGGGAGGGAGGTGGGAGTGGGGGGGTGTGGGGTGAGGGGTGATGGTGGAACGAGGGGATGGGGGTCGTGGGTGGAGGAGTGGAGGCGGTGGGCGGGGTGGTGGAGTGGAGTGGGTGGAGGAGCGAAGGGGTGGGGGGGTGGTGGGTAGGGGCCAGGGTGGGTTTTCCCAGGGTTTTCCCCCAAAATTTCACGAAAACCAAAATTTCACGGGTGGCGTACTGGTGGAGATCGGAGTTAGTGATGGCGTGTTGTGGGGGGAGGGGGAGGGGGTGGAAGAGGTGGGGTGGGTGGAACGGGGGAAATTGGGGGGGGAGAATTTTCTCCCCCAAAATTCCACGAAAACCAAAAATTCACGGGTGGCGTACCGGTGGAGATCGGAGTTAGTGGTGGCGTATTGTGAAGGGGTGGAAGAGGCGGGGTGGAAGAGGGGCGGAGGAAATTTGGGGGGAAATTTCCCCCCCCAATTTCCAGAAAACCAAAATTTCACGGGTGGCGTACCGGTGGAGATCGAAATTAGTGGTGGCGTGTTGTTGGGGGTGGGCGGAAGAGGTTTCGGTGGGTGGAAGAGGGGCGGGGGAAATTTTTGGGGGGGGAAATTTTTTCCCCAAAAATTTTCCGAAAACCAAAATTTAAACCAAAGTTAGTGGTGGCGTGTTGTGGGGGTGGAAGAGCTGGGGGGTGAAAGAGGGGTGGGGAACTTTGAGAAGGAAATTTTTCCCAAAACAATTTCCCGGAAAACAAAATTCACGAGTGGCGTATCGGTGGAGATCGGAGTTAGTGGTGGCGTGTTGTCGGGGGGGGCGGAATAGGTGGGGTGGGTGGAGAAATTTTTCCCCCAAAATTTACCGAAAACCAAAATTTCACGGGTGGCGTACCGGTGGAGGTGGGAGTTAGTGGTGGCCTGTTCTGGGGGTGGGTAGGAGGCGAGAGAAATTTTCGGGGGAAAATTTTTCTCCGAAAACCAAAATTTCACGGGTGGCGTACCGGTGGAGATCGGAATTAGTGGTGGTGTGTTGTGGGGGGATGAAAGAGGTGGGAGGAGTAGAAGAGGGGTGGGTGGAAAATTTTCTGCGTGGCGTGCCGGTGAAGGTCGGAGTGGTGGGGTGTGGTGTGGTGGGGTTGTGGCCGGAGCGGGTCGAATCCTAAATTTCCCGGGCAACGCCGGGTACCCCAGCTAGTAGGCTAATAAAGTAGTCAGTGCAAATATGACAACCGCAAACAAAAACAACCTATTTAATTTACACAATTGTTTTGCAGAATAAGCATCACTTAAACATTTATATGTATAATAATAATAATAATAATAATAATAATAATAATAATGAGGGTGGTTGGACATGCTAAAATTCACACAGCTTTTGTTCTGTTTGTCTATTTGGAATATTTGTTGAAACAATAAAAATCATGAAATAATAATTTGTTTGTTTGTATGTGCACTTGTTATAGCGCCCCTTCAAGCTCTCTCTACTCAGAGGCGCTCCCGAATGCAGAGCGGACACTGCATGGGGGTTTCACGCCGAAGCGCTAAGCAATTCTGAGTGAAGGACTTGCCCAAGGTCCCTACGCGGTGAGGTGGATTCGAACCTCGAACCTTCTGGCTTCAAGGCAATGACGCCACCACTAGACCACCGCGCCTCACCAATAATAATAATAATAGTAATCACACTAAGACAATTTGTATAGCATCATAGCACGGCCGACGCCAAAGAAAAGGTTGCTGCATACAAGGACGAGCAAACACACCGAAATAAAATTCTGGCTACGGCCCAGGCTGCGTACCTCACTGAAAGCAATAAGGGTGTTCCAAAATGTCTTACCTTCCCAGTTTGTTTTTGTGACCAAGACAACATCGCAGTCAGGGCAGTGTTTATACATCGGTTCGTTCGTGTTGACCTGCGCGGGCAACGGTTCAATGCCTGTGTTGCCATCCTATAAATAACACATCAAACATGATAGTAACCATTAATAATAATAATAATAATAATTTCTATGGTGCCACAACACAGTCATGCCGTTACAAGGGCGACTTAGATACAACTAACAGCAGGATGGGCCATACAAAAGAAATAAGTGAACCGCTCGCAGGGTGGGAGGAAGACTTTTCCAGCATCCAACTTCGTGGGGCAGGGTGGTGTAAGGGTATGTTCGGTGTCCTTGGATATTGACAAAGAACATCCTATTTAAATATCTATAGATAACATTGACAAAGAATATTCTATATAAATATATATAATATTGGCACAGATAAATCTGGATGGCACACCACACCCAGTTTCATATCGAAGCACAGTCAAGAGAAGTAAATGAAACAGAGATGGAGAGAACTGCGAGGAAACCGTTAGCAGACGATCCAAGGAGGTCCCGGCTGCGATCGTCCAAGACCGCCGACGTGTTCATCCCTGCGACGAAAACAAAAATGGGCGATCGCGCCTTTCGCGTCGCAGGCCCACGCGCCTGGAACAGTCTTCCATCAACTCTCCAGGGAATCAAAACTGAAGCAACTTTTAAAAAACAATTGAAGCTACACTTGCTCTCGAGCTCATGACATTTACTCTGACATTTGACATTATGCGTGTAAAGCATCCTAGAAGTGGCTTGCCTCTGACGATGCTATACAAATTGTCTGAATTACATTACATTACATTACATTACATTACTTCAAAATTCGTTAGCAAACAACTTATATTAAGATTTTTATCAAGTAAGTTGGTTTATAACAATAGCTCGTCAATATAATTCAACAACCTTTAATAAACCGGTGACAATAGCGATGGCTCGATCAGTAACTTCTGACTGCCACCGATCCAAATTTGTTGAGTCAACGGCGTAAATTGGTGGCACATCAATTCCTTTTCCTGTCGACAGAAGAAAACGTTGATTTAATTAATTATCTGTTGCTTGATCGTGTCTTATTAATATTATATAAATCACAGTATAAATAATTGTAATATAACTACAAAATAACTACAAAATAGTTAAAATCATAGAGTCACAGAGCGAGAAATGCCAATTTGGAAGTGATAACTCAGATTCTGAATGACACAGATTCATGTTAACTGAGATTCACCATTGTCCAGATTCACATTAACTTAGATTCATGTTAACTGGGATTCACCATAATCCAGATTCACATTAACCCAGATTCACCACGATCCAGATTCACATTAACCCAGATTCACCATAATCCAAGTTCACCATAATCCAGATTCACATTAACCCAGATTCATGTTAACTCAAACTCATGCCAACCCAGATTCATATAAATCCAGATACACATTAATCAAGATACATGTTAATACAGATTCACATTAATCCAGATTTATGTTAATACAGATTCACATTAATCCAGATTCATGTTAATACAGATTCACACTAATACAGATTTATGCTAATAAAGATCGATTCGTCAATCCATATTTACATTAATCCAGATTCATTTGAATCCAGATTCACATTAATTCAGATTCACGTCGTTAATCCACATTCACGTCAACATGCTTCGCTGTAGTGCGTGTAGGAGCGTCTCCGAGTAGAGAGCTTGAGGGGGCGCTATAGAAATGGAGAAATAAAAATAAAAAATAAATCCGAGTGCTCAGCAAAGAGTGTTATGCGAAGTACTTGCGTTTGATGAATCGGTTTACAATCCACTTGAGTTGTCGTCGAGCATAACGTCGAGTGGCAGCTTTCATGTCGTCAACTCCTACAAGAGAAAAACATCGGGGATTATAAAAGGCTGCGCTATTATAGGGTGGCCTATCCAGAGAAATCGGTATATAATCTTAATGGCATTATTACGATAAAATAAGAATAAAATAAGAATATTTTTGAATGGACCAATTGCTATTCACAATTTGGTGCACAGACATGGTATAATAATAATAATAATAGTAATAAAATAAATATGATTTATATAGCGCCATAGCTCAGCCGAGGCCGAAGGAAAGGGCGCTGTACACGGGATCACATGTTACATATAATGGTATAATAAACGTAGGCTACATCGCCTTTAGAGCCAATCAAAGTCAAATGTTTCAAAATAACTCGCATTTATCCTAAATCCAATATAATTATGTTCTTATGATGACAACTATTTATACTCTACATTGGCTTATATGACACGACATTTAAATGAGAAACAGCATCTTTGACAAAAACGATTTCCTCGTTAGTTTGTTATTATTATCATTATAACTATTATTAATAATATTACACTCATTATTAATTAGTAACTTCTACTGCGGTGGTGTCTAATCCACCAGGCATCAACAACTGCTGACACAGCCAATCAGCTGAACAAACAGTACAGGCAGAGATGTCTAAATTATGGGTAAAATAGCTGAAAAAAGCTAATTTATCAGAATCATAAGAACATAATTATAAATAAATTATACTATTGTAATCCTGTTTCCAAAGGGCAATTATATAGCTCCAGTGTTTTTGGAAAAGGCTGAGAACTGGTAAGATGCCTACTCACTAGGAAAAACATTCCCACATGAAGGGTTGTGCGGCATAAAATGAAGAGGAAGGTATATAATCCAGTCCCTACATCGCACCAAGGTTACAACAACAACAAAGAGACTTCAGGTCATGACATCAATAGCAACATTCCGTCAATAAATACCATAATGGCAATACAATACCCTGATGTCAATACAATATAATACAATGATGGCAATACAATGCAATGGTTCCTGTTCAATACCATGATGGCAATACAATACCATGAATCATGATGTCAACAACAAGCTATCATGATGTCAAAATAATATAATTTTATGATGGCAATAGAATAACATGATGACAATGCAAAATCATGATGGCAATACAATACAAACCACATGGCAGCAAAGCACTAACCTTTCTCAAGTAGCTTCTGTCCAGTTTCCGTGGCTCTTTCGTCCTGCGACATCAACAGGTAGTCGTGGAATTCCTTGAAACCGATCGACTGGAAGATACCGAGCGTATAATCAGCATCTCTGCACACACCACAACTTAGTGTAAAGTATGGTAATATACCAGTGTCAGGTGCTTACCCATTATGCGGGACCTGAGCAGACGTGGCGCATAACAGGAATGCTGAATTATAGCATAACAGGGAGTGGATTATATAGTAATATCATCAAGCTTTTTAGTTTTGCCTTTTAGTACTTTATATGAATTCATTAAATGAATTTGCATAGAGCTCCTTCAAGAGGACTAGACAGAGGCGATCCCAACGCCAGCACGGCCAAATAAAACTGACTTACGATGAGGAAGGAATGCGTGCGAATGAGTTTTAGAAAGGGAGCGAAACGTCAAGAGAAGGCATTGCAGGTTGAGGGTCCTATCACCGATAAAGCACGGTTCTGTATGGTGGAGGTACGAGCAAAAGGGATTGAGAGCAGACTTTTAAGCCGAACAAAGGGAGCAAAATAATACCATACAGAACTATATTATACTATCTGACGTCATACTATGATATAGAAAGATGCCCTACTTTCCGTCAATCAGTCGCTCGGCGTTGTACTGCGCGTGGAATTCCGTCAGTTCCGAAAGTAGTCCCTGCTTCAGCATTTCATCAACACGCTTCTCGACCCGCTCATCCAAAACTAATAAAGATAATCAATCATCTAAAAAGGAGCTATATAAATACAAAACAGAACAACAGAGATTAAGAGCAACACCAAGAACAAAGATTAACTAGATAACCAACCAAAGCATGGACAACAAGAATAACGAGAACAAGATAAAAATGATAGAAAGACAAAATTAAGATCGGACGACAAAAACAAAGATAAAAAAGAAGAAAACATACAAAAGATGACAAAAACAAAAGTACAAATTTGTGATCATCCATTTGATTTAAAAAAAATAGTGGATGGACCAGTGGTAACATTTTCCATCAAGTGGCAGGCCAAGGTGCTGAAGGCACTGAGCAAATGGAGGCATGGGTCTGGGAGAGTCTTGTTGAGACAGTACCTAGAAAAGTTCTGCACACCCAAATGTTGAATTTCGAACATACAAATAGTCGAACTAGGCTCAGAAAATCTTAATGTTGATCTCATTAATTAATTATTATCAGTCACGAACATCACATAAACTTTTATTCACAAGTTGTGTAGTCTTTATGAAAGGCTCTTCGGGTCAGAAAGACAAGATCGCTAAGATCAGACAGGTCGGCTTTTTGATGCCTATGAGCTATAGAAGACGAAAACTACCTTCCTGTTGACACTGAACCCAAATCATGCAGACGTCTGAGTATCGAAGTGGACCGCTGATTCCTTCAATCGAAGCACTGTTCTGCTGTTCGTGAAGATGGCGACTCTTTGTCCAGCCCGTCTGCTCGTAAACTTTCAGCGCCCTAACATCACAAACGAACGTTTTTCAACGCTAATGGATGCACCGTTACTGATTGGCAGTTTAGAGTGGTAACTAGAGCATAATTGCAGTATAGGGGACCGTGAGAATCAGTCAGGATCAGGTTAGGCGTTGTAAGGGTAGGTTAGGAACAGGTTGTGAGGGTCAGTTAGGGTCAGAGTTGTCAATTGATAAAAGGTTTGGCATATGCGTTGGTCTCCCGATACAGCAATTACACCATAACTGGAACAAACCTAGACGGAACTATACACGTTTTTTAAATGCTTCATACATAGCAACATGCTTTTCAAATAGAGTCAACAGTTGAACTCCATATGGTATTCAATACTGAACTTCTGAATATGGATTTACACAAGAATGGAATTGTCTTTTTACTTCAGAAAAACTACATGCCCAAAATTCTCACTTGAAAGTCTAGACAACTATTTGCACTCAATTTTTATAAAATGATTCAACATAATACGAATAAACTACTCAGAGCGCTATTCGGTCCAAAGCGAACAGAATACGACTAGTTCTAGCCGACATAATGTATGCATGCATGTATGGGACCAAACATTTCGACAGCACCTTCTAACCCTTGACCGACCAAAGTGTAGTAAATGGTATGAAAAATCATATGCCCTCGGTAAAGGGTAAGGAACCTCATGATTACCAACCGAATGATTTTCCGCTGGTCCTTAGGGTGGATCCTAGAAGCGCTTTCCGGATCAATGGCGAAGAGTCGCTGGTGCAGAGTCTCAGCGGAACAGTTGTCAAATGGAACGCGATCCAAGTCGCTCGGCTCACCACTGACCGACTCTTTCTCCGACTTGAGATCGACTTCTTCCGTTGGCTCGAGTCTTGGCACTTTCGATGGCACCTGTTATTATCGGACAAGCGCTTGAAAGTGCATAGTTAACTAATCATTTAGCACCTTTTAAAAACCTTGAGATCAACAACGGGTACGTGTCACCTCTGGCTCTTGTTTCCGATTTGAACCCTGACATCTCAAGTTGCAAATTGATAATCTGAAGGTGTAACTGTAAAACCAAATAATAAATTAGACAATAATACAGATAACCTAACTTTTATTCCTAACGGATAAATTCTACCATAGCGAAACAAAAACAACAAAAACAACGACAGAAGCAGCAGCAACAACACAACAACAGCAGCAGCAAAAATACAACCACAACAGCAGCAACAACAACAGAAACACAACAACAGCAGCAGCAACAATAACACAAACAGAAGCAACACAACAACAAAAAACAATAATAGAGACAGTGTTCCCATCAGACTCAAACGACAATAATAATTCTAGTAAATGCAATCCTAATTTATTCATCAATATTTAAGCCTCTTCAAGAAAACTCCTCAGCTGAGCTCCCAAACTAACAGCATATTTATACTTCTACAGTTACTACTAAGAAGAACATCATTACCAATCAATCAGAATTTATATAGCGCCCCTTCAAGAAAACTCCTCAGCGGCGTAACAGGTAAGAGTAATGCGGACGTACCACGGAATCGAGGGTGAATTTCCAGAGCAGAGACTCGATGTAATAATTCGTTCCTCCAACGATGATCGGCAGTTTCTTCTTCCGGTGCAGATCGTCGATCTAGAAACGCAATTGTAAACAAAACAAAACCTTCGGCTGGACGGAAAAATGGATTATTATCATTATCCTTATCAGTATAATTGTAATCACTATAATTAATATTAATATTGCAGTTTTATAAATAATATATTCAATCAATATTCATTCATATAGTGCTATCATGACAACCCACTCAGGATATAACGATGGATGCATTCAGCTTGGCAAACAGACGGTTAATTAAAGAACGGATAGAGCAAAATAAGGAATGAATGGATGGGTCAATGGATAAATAGATCGAATCGCTGGATGGATGAACGAACTTCAATTCCGCAACAAAAGCTACAAAGATATGTGCTCCTAAAGTGTTAATCACGAGATTCTGATGTTATCGACTAGATTAATTTCTTTTTAAGACAGGGTTTCTAGGTAGGCGTATATTTTTCATTTTCTGGTGGCAGCAGAAAGTCGTGAAGTCTGGGTCAAGGACCGTATGGTCTAGTCATCGTCGGTGTTATTAAGCTCTGCAGTATGTCGATAGCAATAGATGAGCCTCAAGTTTAAATATAAAAACATCGAAATTGAAAGAATGAGAAGACTGAAGAAAGACCGTTGGATTCTCCGTAGCACGTACCAGCGGCAGAACAGCGTCCCTGAAGTCATGCACGGAATAACTGGAGACAAGAGGACTGACGCAGTCGATCAGGTGATGTCGGCAGGATGCACGCTCCTCCTGCGTCACTTTGTTCGTTACGATATCCAAACCTTTGTAGATCTGTGCAGTACAAACATTTGTCATGATTAAATAACACCTGTATAAAGCACCATTATCAAAAGTCCAAGATTTCAAATGATTGCTGATTGAAGTGAAATTAGAGCAGATACATCCGTTGAAGAAAGATAATGAGTGCTTTCCAATAATAAACAACCGCATTAAAATACAGAGGCTAACCGCACTCAGAAATTAAATATGGGTTTTTTGCCCAATGAACAGGATTGCTGTTTAGAGGGTACACGTGGGACCATCCCAGATTTACGAGCACAGTCACATACGATACCTGCATTGAATCTGCGCTTATAATTTCACCATTAAACCGCGTGGCAATTTCGATGGCTACTTTTGATTTTCCAGTCCCTGTCGCCCCTAATATAACAACGATTGGAGACATTTTCTGTAAAGCTCGCATGGACGTCGCCATGTTTACAAACACCTAAGCGACTAAGCCTCAATCAAAGTCAAGATTAAACCGCCCAACAGTCTAACCACAACGATCAGAAGAAGAAATGGAAAAAGAGCAAGTAAGTAAGTAAGTAAGTATATACTTTAATGGACCGCCTGCAAACGCACTGCGGGAACATCAATCAGTTATGAACAACAATGAATATGTAGCGACGTATGACTACGCTACAGGTTTCTGGTCGATAATATTATTATATTATTATTTTATTTAATTTTTGATCGATTTCAGAGATCTGATATATATATATGGTTTTCTTTCGGTGCTTCGTGTGACCTAGATTTTAATGTTGATGCGTGTTTGACACGGGTCACCGCGACCGCCTGTCTAGGCAGCAGCCGCTGCTGTGTCATTAATTGGTATATTTTCGCACGATCTAGTCGATCGTCGGTGGCTGTCTTCAAAGGCCATGCCGCTTGCAGTCGATGAGGGTAATTCATCTTTCGCACGGTTCTCGGCGGTGGTCCGACGGATAGAGTGAGTGAGCAATACAGTCAGACAGACAAAGAGACGTATTGAAGAGGACGTATCGGCATGTGTATGTGTTAATAGCTCTCTGCTTCCTCAGGTTGAATTAGTGCATTTGAGGTTACGTGATCTCACGTCTGAGGGCGCTTTTCAGAAAGAGAGATAGAAGGAGAAAGACAGTGAGCTACGGACCGACGACAGACATACACGGAAGGCCGCAGCTGGCAGCTAATTCTTGCCGCCTTGAAACAGCTGCGTTGCTGCTGGGTTTGCGCGCGCGGCTCGCTTGCTGGTCATGCGCAGAAAGGGGGACGCGCTGGAAGTCAGGCAGCTATAAAAGCGAGAGCGGGCCGCTAGCAAGCAGTTGAGTAGAGTTAAGTTGAGATATAGTTGCAGTTGAGATGCAGTTACCGGCAGGAGTTGAGTAGAGTTAAGTTGAGAGCAGCGCGCCGTTGAGAGGCAGAGTTGCGGACGGAATCTCAAGGCGATTGGATGTATTGCGGCTGTTGGTAGTTTTCGTGCTCGACCGTTTTAGTGAAGTTTGGCCAGGATAAAGCGCCGCTTACACTAGTCTTCTGCGTCGTTGTTGTCGATTCATTCTCTCTCGACATGGAGTCGATTTAATAAAAGAGTTTGTTTGTTGCGAGAAACGATTTAGCGTCGTTGCGAGTTTTGCCTTCGCTTTCGCATTGGATCTGCTCCTGGATTAATATACGTCAAGGTCTTTCTTCGCCCTGTCACACGGAGTGATTTATCGTGGGCTTCGAATCGTCAGCGCTCTGTTCTCGTTCTTCGGAATTGTGTTGCGAAGCGTTTGTTCGTATTATTTGCCTAAGGGCGTCTTTCTCAAACGGCTTGGATACATAGCCGAAATTGTTGTTCATTGCGTGAAATCAGCGACGGATGTAGCTGATCTTTTCGGGCGTTTCAAACTCGACGCTTTTCTGTGTGTTTCGTCGCATCTCTTGGATATCGTCTTCGTCGCTGTTCTTCGCACACGATCGGCTTTGTCCCTTGTCTTCGGACATAAGGTACGCTTTATTGGGGAATTAATACGATCGGTTATTTAGATATTTTGGGCTGAACTGAAATTGGCTGTGGGACTTGAGAGTCAATCGGGATGTAATTTAGGCATACTCCGGTTGATCGGTGTTTGCATTGAAATGTGTTTGCATTGAATTGTTTGCATTTGATTTTCATTGAATGTCTTTACAAATGATAGGAACTGCTAATTAAACTTACTGACTTTAATGTTTGATTGCCGTGAACATAACTGATGCTAATAGAAGATTCAATTGATTGTGAATAATAAGAATATTAATTAAACTTCTGACTTTGATCATTGATGGCATTGAATGCAACTGACGTTGAATGAATACTTGATTGATTGTGAGCTATAAAGATAGGAGTCATTTCTATAGCGCTATGGAGGAGTCTAGGCCAGTCACTCCTGCTCAGCCTTCTAGGCCCCCTTCTTCTATGGAGATATTGCTCGAGGCAATACAAACTAATGCTAGGTCTACTCAGGAAGCCATCCAGACTAATGCCAGAGACACACAAGAGGCGATTGCCTTGGTTGAGTTAAATGTCTTGACGGTGCAATCAAATGTTAGCGATGCTATTTCCTCAGTGCAATCAAATGTAAGAGAAGAGATCTCGGCTGTAAGAGATAATGTCAGGGAAGCGCTGACGGAAGTTGTATCACGATTGGAAAGGCTAGAGGCATCGCCGGTACCTAAGCCTGCTGTGGATTCGAACTCTGGACTGAGGTCCACCGCTATAGCCACTGCGGACGTGCCATACCACTCGACCATCGGCCTGGAAGAAACTTTGGGTGCTAGGGCTAAAGATTTCGCACACCCTGGTACATTGCGAAGAAGTGATAGATTGGCTAGTAGGCCGCCAATTTCATATAGGAATTTCGGCAGTCGAAATAACTGGCCGCCTTGCCATCGTTGGGATTCGAACCCGGAAGTCACCTCCTCCTGTCCTCCCTCTATCTCTAGAGCTCGTCCACAGCAGCACGCGGTCCCATCGAGCGAGGATCCGGAAGACTTCCACTTAGTGGCGACTCCGGGGAGGTCGATAGGGGCGGGCGTTACAAATATATATAATTATATACACACAACTAAATAATCAATAGGCCTAATAAAGTAAGTGAAAATGCAGTTAATCTCATTGTTACATAAAGTATGCTAAATAGCAGAATAAACATATCGATAGTCATTTATATATCATTCGTGTAATAAAACCTTTCCTAGTTAATGTATCAGCATATGGAATCTCTCGATTGTGTGATCGAGGGCGGAGGGAGTAGGTAACATTCTTTATAGGAGGCAACAGGCAATTAAGAACATGGCTGGATTATAAAGCACAGACGAAAAAAGAGAGGTGTCAGCAAGGCCACAGAGGTCATCAAAAGACTTCTGGTCTTCAGGCAGATACTTGTGTCGAACCAGTTTACGTATAATTGAGTTAGGCAGTAGGCTAGTTGGTTTTCTTAGTGTAGAATTGCTCAAATTGAATGTATAGGCAAAAGTAGTACCTCGATCCTTCTTAATCCAGAATTGAACCTGCATGACGTATACACTATCACCTATAGGCCCTAGGGTGCCACAATGGCAGAGAAAGCCAGAGATCCGTCGGCAGCGCGCACGCCGCGCCGCACAGACGATGAAGGTCCACTCTCTAAAGCAGAGTGTGGTATAGATGCTCAGATCGAGTGATATTGATAAATTTTTTGGCTTAGGCTAACACAAATTAATGCACTTCAATTTCTTTACTGCATGCATATGCAGCTACATGAACCATGCATGTATGAAACTTGTTAATAGACCTAACCATAATTATTATTAACCCGGTTTGGACACCTTTTAGTCAGTGCCGGATTAACTTTTTAGAGGCCTGGCGCAAACAATGCAACAAAACTAAAGTAGGCCCTCTATCCAATCAAATTATCAAAAAATGGGGAACAAATTAATTATATAGAAAAACATACTTTAATAATTTATGAACACAAAATGAAGCTGTGATAGGATCATAGGAGATTTTTTAATTTTACTTGTTACAGTTCAACCAAAGATATTATAGACTATAAGTCTTTGGTTCAACTGTTCAAAAATGTTCGTCGAGTTTAAAAGTCTTTCCTTCGCGCTTTTAAAGTAGAGAAAGAATCAATGATATCTTGAAAGTCAAGATCTGTCAAGATTTCCGACTCAATGTTCAAAAGAGTTAAATTTGCCAATCTGTCCTGGCCCATTGTTGACCTCAAAGATGATTTTATGCGTTTTAAATGACCGAATGATCTTTTTCCCCGTTTGGTGTGATCGTAAAAAAAGCAGAATCGTTTAGTTTTCTTTTGGTACTATTCAATTTTACTTTATTTCCATGTTGTTTTATGGATTTAGAGTAGCCTACATGCCATCTTGATTACGACATGGTTCAGGTCCCATCTGCAGCCAATAACTGAACAAATCTTCATTTATAGTTCACAGAGCAGCATCTGTTTGTGGCACGTTTCCAACAGATTGATTCTCTTATTTTAATGGTAGATCTATGGTAGTTTCAGATTTAATCATATCAATGATATCATTGCTGAAATCAAGGGTGTCTGTTGTTGGCATTAGTGCTGACACTGCTGAGCGGTCTAAGCCTGAACTGCATCCAGCTTCTGACGCTGAGTCGACACCATCTATAAATTGCGGCACTTCTCGTGTTTTTACTGCCAGAAATTTATCGATAGGCCTACTACCACGTTGCTGTTTGCCTATACCTCTTCAAGTTCGCGTTTTCTTTGACTTTTCTGCCAACCGGACTCAAATTTCTTCATTTTCTTTAGGCCTACTTATTTTATTTGTTTAAAAATTAAAATTAAAAAAAGAAATAAGCAGCTACATAAACACTAAATAGTAGATAATAATATTACATGGAACATACACGTGTCGTCTGTACCGTACGCATAATCGCATATCTATATTTTATTTGGTGATGGGGTCGATCCACGCATAAATTGATTACGTCATACGTCATCATTACAGTACACAATTAATTAGTACGTCATCATTATAGTATAGTAGTACTGTAGAAGGCCTGTTTTTATAATGCCACCAAATTTTATATGCAATGCTTGTTTTAGAAATTAAACATTTTAAATAAGCCGGACTGTGACTTATATAAACAAATTCGATCGGATAATCGGATTTCTCAAAGTTTTTTTAAATTTTTACCCCCGAAAGAAGGCCTGGCGCAAGTGCGCCAGTTGCGCCATAGTTAATCTGGCACTGCTTTAGTCGATCTCGGGGGACGATATAAATAATCAATCCACGCAAAAAATTCTAATTTTCAAGCAGATTGCCTAAGAAGTTTACTCCTATCGTCCCATTTTCCACCTGAGATTTGTCAGTGGCCTATTATGCTAGCGATTCCAAAATGTAGGCCTACAATCACCGACTTAATTTACCGTGAGCCCTAGCTATAGGCTATCATGAGATTCATGACGGCAGTACTACCGCAGTAGCCTACGTGGCAGCAGACCATGCAACTTATAAGATTTGTTGTTACAATACGATATGGGACGCGGTGGTGTAGCGATACTTAAGTTCGTCGCCTTGTGAGTTGTGAGTTGTGACCCAATGATCGCAGGTTCGAATCTACCTCAAGCCAGTATAGGACTCTGAGGCCTACGTAGCGACCTTGGAAGTTGGACACTTAAGGTGCTCACCCACAATTGTCTGTGAGGAAGGAATTGCAAGGGGATACCACGTGCCTCACTCACCTCAAGCCCATATTGCATGGCGTAAAAGTCAATGAACCCGCCTTCAGGCAGAGAATTCGTCGTAATACGATAATTACATATGTAGGCCTATGAATTTTTCTTCAAATCTTCGTGGAAATGCATTGATCGTGAACGGTTGATATAATGTAAAAAAATTAAACTATTAGAAGTTGAAAACAACGTGTAATTATATATTCAGACTCTTAACCAACACTATGTAGGCCTACACGTTAATAGTAGGTCTATCGATATCTCCATTCACTCAACCGTACATAATAAATCTACCCATAAAACTTTTACAGTCACCCATGCATCATCCATCCAATCCAGGGCTTAAAGTGTGCATGGACGGTCATGGACGGCGTCCATGCACTTGTTTTAAAATCTGAACACCGTCCAGCCACTTATTGGTGAGCACAGACTGGAAAGGTAAGGGGCGTCCAGGCACTTCTTTTGGAGGGGTAAGTGGCGTCCAGGCACTTATTTTTCCACACTTTAGGCACTGATCCAATCATTCCTCCATCCAGACCATATCCACTCATCCGTCAAACCATCCACCCGTCTAGCTACTTACCTACCAATCTACTCATCAAATAACCTGTACAGGATCCAAATCTAACCATAATTTTTATTATCAGTTTGCCACATCCAACGATTCAACAAACCACCCACCTTTCCATCCATCCACCCCCTCACCAACCCACCCACTCCTTCACCCGTCCGTCCGTCCATCCATCCACCCATCCATCCATCCGTCCATCCATTCATCCATCCATGATCTATCCGTCCGTCCATCCATCCATCCATCCATGCAATAGAATTAAATTCAAAGAAGTACACATGCGCAAAGTAATTGCCTATCGCAACAGTTGAAACTAAAACTGCCGTCGCTCCAAAAGTGGAAATCCGATAAATCCCAAGGACAGAGTTCCAGATGACGATGACTCATAATAACTCATCCATCCACTTGATTCTTCCGCCGTTGACCTGGAGTCTGGAGAACTCCTGCTTAGTACTTGTCTTTTTCAAAGCCACCATTCTGATAGGACCCTTCTGAAGGGACGACGTAGGTGCTGCCACCTGTTGCCAGTCCTCCTCCTACTCCGCTTCCTCCGCCTCCTCCTCCGGCTGTAGCCACGGATGCCTCGTAGGATGGAGGTTGCTGTGGATGCTGATGCTGCTGTCCCGGGAAGTTGGGGTTTATCGGAAACACTGTCAGCAAAATTAAGCATATGCTGCTTGTCATTATCATCATCATTATCACTATCATTATCATTATCACTGTCATTTTAATTGTCGTCGTCGTCATCGCCATCGTCATCTTCATCATCATCAACGTCGTCGTCGTCGATCATCATCATCATCATCATCATCATCATCATCATCATCATCATCATCATCATCATCATCATCATCATCATCATCATCATCATCATCATCATCATCATCATCATCATCATCATCGATGATGTTATCATTGTCATCCGTTATGCGAAAGACCATCTGTCATTGCATACCATTTCCGATTGGCGTGTGTGGATAGTGGATCTCTCTTCGTATGACGCCCGTTGGCTGAATCCCCAGCTGATCTCGTATCTCGGCCACCATGCGTAGTTCCTCCTCCATTCGCTCGTTGGCGCCACTGACGAGACAAGGCATTCGACAGAGGTCGACGAGCCAGCCAAAGCCGAAGAGACCGAGTGTGCAGAGGTAGAGGACTCCCCAGATACGGCGTTCGAGGTAGAAGTGGTGAAGGCCAAGGATTCCGAAGGGAAAGGCCAAGACGTAGGCATCGTCCACGAATTTGTGTCTGAAACGAAAAACAGATCAACATATGCGACCAGGGTTTAACTTATTTTAAATATGTTTGTGATGAGATTCTCAGAGTTTTCTTGTTAGCAACTGCATGTGCTGTAGCTAAAAAAGTGGAGGTGGGGCTTCTATCCACATAGGTCTACACTGGGCGGTCGAAATGTGAGCCTAGTGAAAACCAGATAAATCAGCCTTAACTCACGTCGGGAGGGAGAATGGATTGTACCAGATTGTTCAGGGAGCAGAAGCTCTTCAAGCCCTGAGCGGAGTTAGGATCTATAGCCATAATAAGTAGGCCTTTATGAGTGGTCGGGGGGGGGGGGTGGAGGGCTGTGTAGAGGGAAAGGAGAGGGATAGAGAGATAGTTCTAAAAACAGAGGACTTTCCTCATAAAGGACTTTACGCTGAACAGTATGCCTGTATATATAGCCTATTTTATACTAACCTATCGATGTCCAATAATATTGAAGGTTCAATTTGATCAAGTTAAATTCTGTATACCAACATACTAATACTATATATAGCCTACCTGGTTCCGAGAACCGTTTCCTCTGGATGGTTGGCTCTGTGCACCAACCACTTCATGCGAAACCAGTCAACGATCCAACCGATGCCACAACCGCCGAGGGTCAGCATGTAGAAGACTCCGAACGAAGTGCGGCCCATGTAGAAGTGGTGGGCCCCGAATATTCCAGCCGGAGTGACGCCAAGGGCATATGCGTCGCAGAGACTCACTTCCCGAGGTAAGGTGTTCAGCCTTTCCACCTCCAGTCGATTGTTCGTGGAGCGGACCATTGAGGGAATGCGGAAGACGTCCAAGAGCCAACCGAGACCGAACAGACCGGCGGTGAAGGTGTAGGCCACTCCCCAAGCCCAGTTACGCAGGTAGTAATGGTGTGCACCTATAGGAGAACATATAAACACCAAGTTCAAATTAAGCAGCCTAGTACGTGGCAAAATAATTCAACCGTACAGAAATGCATGCATGGGTGGCTATTTTATTCCAGGTGTAACAATTAAGACAATCGAGGTAAGACAATTAAGACAATCAAGGAATGGCAATAATTAGGCACTCATGGTATGACAAGGCAATCAATGTTTGGCAAGGCATTAGGCCGATTCGTAGTCCATTATAAATACATATATATTATAAATAATTATATAATTATATGTACTACTATTAGGTAGCCTATATATATATATATGGCAAGTTAATCAATTATTATGCAATCATAGGAATAAAGTGTGTATAATTTATATAGGCCTACTATTGCATTTCATGATTATTCCTATGATTGCATAATTAACTATAGGTGACCGAGGGTGAGAATTGCCGGGATTAAGTTAGAGGTTCTTTCTGTACATGCAACACACGTGGATCAAGGGTCGACACCCAATTATTTTTCTACATTTCTCGTACTGAGGTGATCGCCCTCGATATGACAGTGCTGTGGGCAGCAAACATGATTAGGTCATGTCAAATTAGGTTAGGTCATGCCAAATTAGGTCAGGTCGCAGTTGTCGGATGACCTCACCGATTATCCCAAGCGGAAACCACGTGATGTAGGCATCGCAGACGCCGACGGTGGCGACATCTTCCTCCGGATGTAGAATCCTCCGATTGGCGTCCTTGACGAGCCAGTGCATCCGTATGAGGTCAACGATCCAACCGATGCCGACGACCCCTCCGGTCAGCAGGTACAGCACCCCCATTCCGTAGCGCCTCAGGTAGAAGTTGTGCAGACCCAGCAGACCGAGGGGGAAGCACAGAAGGTAGGCCTCGCCGAGGGACTTTTGTGCCGGTGGGTGGGCGATCACGACCGTGACGGTCTGGCCTGGCATCAGACCGGAAGGACCTGCCATGTACGGATCAGGCGGAGCGCCAGTTGAGGGTATGGGGGCAGAGGGATAGGGTCCATAGGGGTAAGATGACGGCGGCGGCATCACCACGTGGCCGCCCTCGAGCGCCTCGACGTCCTTCCTCATGGCGTCGAAGCTGTTGAACAACATATGTTATATAAAAATTATCAAAATATAGTTGGCTATTATGATGCTATTGTTTAAAAATGCTTCATTTCGAACCATTCATGGGCACAAGCTGATTTTCATGTAAACGGAGTTGCTGCCTACGGGTGATGGTGGTGGTGTGCCATGGTGGTGGTGGTGGCGGTGCTATTCTAATCTTGTCAACAATTAGATTTTTAATTATACCAAAGAGTATATAGTAGGCCTAGGTAAGTTAGCTATACGGAGTATAAAGCCTACCTCTTTAGTAGAATATAAATATTATATATAGGCCTACAAGCGAGTCCAACAAGCCGCCTCACCTGCAGGGAGACGCGTCTGTCTATAGAAATTTTATACGCTTCGGTCTTCGCCGTATCCTAACTTAATTATCAAGGATACTAATTGCTTGACCAAGCAGTGTTTTTATAAGCTTTCTTATCAGTTCGTCTTCCTTTAGACAGGCACACACACAGTGACATACGCACGCACGTGCAGGCCTACTTACACACGCGCGCGCGAGGTCAAAGGGCAAAGCTGTTTTATCACAGTCGAGAGATCGGCGTTTATCAAAAACTGGAGAATGTTTTTGCGGTTTTCGGTGTCGTCACGCCACTAAAAATTTATGTCGGATATCAGGCTGCGACCATGAATATAATTATCATTCTCGCGGTCAGGTAGGTTCAGAGTAGACCCCTTCCGTAATTAGAGAAACCGCCGCCCGGGCAAAGGGCGCACTGGTGACTCAGGTGCGCGAGTGGACAGTGGTGAGACTCACGCAGGCGGATCGTATGAAGTGCGTGTCATGTGCCTCTGAGTCAAGCTACGTACGAGTCCTTGACTCCTTGGGATGCGTATTTGCGAAACCGTAATCGTAGCCTACGATCCACATTTGTTAAGCGACAGACTTAAGCTACGCGGAGGTCCTCCAGTAGCGTACACCGAGAAGATTTGGGGGGGGGGGGTCCCGGGGTATATGCGAGGGTTACGGTGAAAATGGCCGCGAAATTACAATAATTATCTTTAAAAAACTGAAAATGATTC
>OX457043.1:49645526-49675526 GCA_949752735.1 Lumbricus terrestris
ATTAACTTAATTCGTAGGCCCTACTATAGATCTATATTAGGCCTATTAATTAAAGGCTTATAATACCAATTAATGCACATCGATATAAATGTCGCCCTCTTACAATATTTTTCCCTAACTCCGCCACTGCATGGTTGTTCTCTGCCAGTGCCAGTCCCAGGCCTGGATAAAGGAGGAGGGCGACACTAATCGTCTTTGATATTGCAGTGTCGTTAAACATGTAACAACACTTTGATCCAGTGGTGGTGGTTGCAATTTAACGTCACTGTGTGGTGACAAAGATGCATGCATTTATATAGCGACACCCTCCTCCTTTATCGAGGCTTGGACTGGCACTGGCAGTGCAACCAGTGACGGAGGTAAATGGTAGTTGCAGTTTAAACTTTTACTTACAATTGACATTTTACATCATTACAACATCAAAATATAAATCAGGTATAACCACCGACGTATACTCGATATACGTCGATGGGTATAACCGTAGGCCCCTACACTGTTTATTTCCTTCTGATTTTGGTAAAACGGGTGTTCATGAGCGTGCAGCAATCGAGTTACAGACTGACATAAAAATAATAATTTCCTTTATTGAACAATCTGGTTGACAGACCATAACGGTTACATTGTAGGACTACATGCAGTTATGAAATTTAAACAATTCACAAATCACAAATTTTAACTATAGGCCTACCTACTAACGGAACAGACAGTAGGCCTATGCCTTTTCCTTTGCCGATAATGAATTCATATACATAATTTAAAAAATTTATATTCGTTTCACTGCAGACTAGGATCACAGTAGGCTTATACTGTGATAGGATAACGCGAGTGTTAGAATGTTTATGCGGCTTATGTTTATAATAATAATAATAATTAATTATAACGTTTTCTGAAGGCTACAAGAAAGGCAGCGCATAAGTTCAATGGCTAAACATTTCTTGATACACGTGGACACCGGCTGCAGCCTGCAAGCCATGGCGGCAAGTGTAAAGATAAACAATTTGTGAATCGCCGATTTAAACTTCAATTTTGTTCCCGTAGAGCACCCAAAGATCGAAAAGTATGTTATATGTGCTCGTCTGAATTATATTGACTCTGAATATCGGAATTATTATTTGCCTGATGCCATTTGTAAATCGCAAATATTATAGAATATATGCTGTACTGTATTGTGATTTTGTTGAGCGGTTATATAGCGCATTTTCTATCGCAGGAATCTGAAAGATCACCGTTAATTAAACACGCAATGCCTTTCATGTTTTATACCTTCATCATTGATCGTCTTGCGGCTCTTGCCAGTGTTTGGAGTTGCTGGTCCAGCGACTAAGTAAACTTGTTTGTTTGTATGTGCACTTGTTATAGCGCCCCTTCAATGTATCCACTCAGAAGCGCTCCCGACTATGGAACCGGAGTTTCACGCCGAAGCGCTGAGCAATTGCGAGTGAAGGACTTGACAAAGGTCCCTACGAGGTGGCTTGAAGTGGATTCGAACCTGCACCCCTCCGGCTACAAGGCAGCAAACATACCCACTACACCACCGTGCCCCACAAAGTCATTGTGGCTCTCGCGTGCCTGCACAATAATAATTATTGTTCATGATGCCAAAATGGTTTGCTGTGTTAGACTCAGTGTCATTTGCCTTCCCATCTAGTGTTACAATTGAGACTTTGAATGTTACTGTTGACGTGCCACGGAACACACCTAAAGGCTTGTCGAACCGCTTAATTCAGGGTTGTTCTTATAGCCATTAAGGCTACAACGGCAACCTGCTTAATTTGCTTTGACATGTATTTAGATATTTCGGTAGTGCCTTAGGAAATTAAGTGATTCTTCATCATCTGTTTTTTTACTCTAGTGACTTGAGCCAGTGGGCACAAATTTCTATCTGTTGGTCGTGAATAAATAGCTCTATGTAAATGCTGTGACTGTCAATATTACATAGGCCACAATCAGCTGATCTTTTTACCCTGTGGGCATTCTAACTTTGCTAGGACATGATATGGTATTCATAACTTAATTCCAGGATTGTACGTTACCAACTTACCATGTCTGTAGGCTTGCTATAATTTAGCCGTTATTATACATTATAATAATAGCATAAGTTTATATGATATAGCATTTTATTTATATTATTAATTACTTAAATAGTTATTTCCAGTTTGGTTGTTTTAATCGAGGATCATATCAACTCAATGATTTAAACTGATTAAAAATCACTTTAATTTATTTAATTTAATAATGATAATGATAAGAGCAATAGGAATAATAACAATGATTATCATTTAATATTAAAGATAAGAGGAAGAACAACGACAACAGCATATTTTTATTCCTGAGGGTAAAAAATAAGGATTACTGTGCCTATATAAGATTTTAATCGGAAGTAGGTATAAACTTACCTCACTAATACCTCAGTTTACATGAATTGCTCTTCTCTCTACTTCAAATGGCCTCCCATCCAGCAGAATGGATTGTCTAGACAGGGTGTTGCGCTCTACTGCACATCTATCTCATTGTGCAAATCCCTAAATATGGCCACGTCTCAAACTGCATGCTGGAGGTACTTCACTGGCTCCCTATTCGCCAGCATATTGAGTTCAGGGTAGCTGTTATGGTAGGGTGATGTTGTCAGGGCCTCGCCTCAATTCACCTCCGAGAGCTATGCAGCCTTACATTGGGTATCCAAGGACGCCATTGGCTACACTCTGCTGAAAAGGGAGTCCCCTTAGTTCCTTTTGATTGTACTGCTACCATGAAAAATCGAGCCTTCTCTGTGGTTGGCCCAGTGGTCTGGAATGGCTTTACTTTTGAGCTGCGCCTACATCCTGGGACTCTACCAGGATCCTTCCTTACTAAACTTAAAACTGTTTTTATTGGGTGTGCTGAAGTCGGGAGCGCTTCTGAGTGGTTTTATCTTGAAGGGGTGCTATATAAATTACTGAATGAATGAATTATCATACCTTGCCATTGCCTTTCCTTAGCCAGTCTAAACATAATTACCTTACCTGACCATACCTTACCCATCCTCACCTGCAGCTAAATACCTTGTTTTGCCAATTGCTTTCTACAGGTACACAATTCTTACCTTTAATGAGCCTCAATTAATCGTCAACATCTTGCCGATTATACTAATGGATGCATATCAATTCCAGATTTGGTTTGGAAATGAGGCTTTCATTCAGTACTGTGTCAATGGAGGCGTGCTTGTCAGCCATTCACCCCTTCCCTGTCAATAGACGGAGCTGTTGATGTCCAGCATTTGGGACCTGTAGCCTCTTCCAGCTATAAAATCCCTCCTAATACAATTGTTCATTTATGACTACCCTGAGCTCGTAAATTCTTTAGCCCTGTTCCTAGAGTTGACTAAACAGACTGTAAGTGCCTCTCTGAATACCTCTTCGCCCGCAGAGGTGTCTGGCTTAATGGGAAGGGAATGGGAATGGGAATTTTAAGTTCCCTCTGCCGTGCGGGTGTAGGCCTAATACTAGAGGGGTAGCTAAGTATAGGGCTGGGGCTTGCAGATGGGTATGGGGTGAGGGGTTTCGAACCCAGAGCTCCAGCAGGTGCGGATTTTATTGGGCTTTTCAACTGACTCATTTGCATAAGTTATGCAGCTGATCTGGGCCAGTGCAGTCGGACGAACGCCTCTGAATCGCGGTCAGGTCATTAAACCTTAGACACCGCGTTTCGTCGGCTCTGTGGTCATTGCACGGAAGCTGTTAAGTTTTGAGAGAGGGTCAATTGGTGCTAGTGGAATGTTCCCTGTTGTGATGTTCTCACCATTTGCTAACAGCATGTTTTCAATCGTAGACTAGTTTCGGGTTTGAGAATATTAGAAGGCAATGTTAATAGGTTTAATACTTGTTTGTCTTTAATACTGAATAGGAGATCTTAATTGGTTAGGCCTACTGAGTTTAATGGGAGCTTTTGCTGCTAGTTGATGCAGTTCTCAATTGTAATTAGTTCCCTCAGTGCTTTCTCTCTTCTTAATATTAAGCTGTGTCTGAGGTCAATGAGGTCATTTCTTGCAGTATTAAGTGACAAGTTACAGGGTAAAAGTTGCAAACCTACTGACTTGACTAACTGAGTCTACTTAGGGAGTGCATTTACGAGTGCAGTTAGCCTCCTTAACGGAGTTTAATTACCTGTGGAAGATGAGTACATAAAGTAGTGAAGCCAGTGTAGAACTGTTCAAATTCAAAGGTCTTCTAAGTTCTATGCATCGGAGCTGAGGAATATGTTTGGATTTACTACAGGCAGTCGTCACCAATAACCGAATTTTGAACTGCCTTCAATATCAGGCTGTTGAACTGCCTTTGAACAGGCTTTTGACATGCCTTTGAACAGGCTTTTGAATTGCCTTTGAACAGGCTGTTGAACTGGCTTTGAATTGGATATAAGGCTGATTCTGAACGGACATGAACAGGCCTGTCAAAGCACTTCCCCAAAGACTTTTGAGTGAAGCTTTTACAGGACTTTTGAACTAACTTCAAGCAGGATTTCAGCCATTAAGACAGCTGTATTCAACTGGAGTTTCACACTTGCTTCCCCCAAACAGGCTTTCTGATGACATTTTGAATATGCTTGTGAATGGAAGTTTGAACAGGAGAAAGTTTATATATAGTCAGACTTACATTGGATCCTGAACACACATTTTAGTTAGTCAGGCTTTTAAAGCATTTTGGATTATACTCTGAACCAGTTTTGAAAAGCATTTTGTTCGGATTACTGAACACAGGACGTTCTTGTTTTGGGTGTGGCCGTCTGAATGGAAGGATTTCCGGTGGAGAAAAGTTTTGACAGTTTTTGGATGGTTTCAGGTGAGAGAATTTGGGTGGGATATTTAGGATACCATGTGTTTTTCATTTGAGGCTAACTTGAATTTAAATTGGGGGCGGTTGCACAATGGATAACACGCTGGCGTAGAGTGCGAGAGGTAGCGAGTTTGAGCCCCCGTTGGGCGGACATGCTTTGTATGCTGCTATTAGCGCTGTGTAATTGTGAAGCTGACTGTTCTGTTAGACTTAGTAGTTAACTTTAATTAAGATTATTGCTGTGCATAGCTTATAAATGTAAAGCGCAGTGCGTCTTGCAGGCATTTCATTAAAGAAATTATTATTATTATTATTATTAATATTGTTATTATTGAGGAGACAATTGAATATCGAAATCCATTCATGCACACTTGCCTGTACTTATTTATATGAATATTTGCATGTACATTTATTTACAAGCTTATTTTCATGCATATATAATTATTGGCGTGCATTATATCTTTGTTTTAGTGTAATCAGTTCATGCCTCATGCATTAGCTAGTAGTACAATTAATTATTTGATACATACTTCAAGATACTTGTCTTTGTACATACACGTACTTTCTTACATGAATAAATTCGCATACAGTGAGGTATTAAATAATAAATATACCTTGTTGGATGCATGCATAGTTGCATACATATAGTTGTTACATATTTTTATGCATACTTTCTTGTACGTAGGAACCATTTTTCTGGCCGTAGACTGATAAAGTACTTAATACCTAGTCTTGTACAGTTGTACTGCAGGTAAAAGGCTGGTCATATCTATCAGAATTATTCTTGTACTTGACAACAATTGCTTAGGACCTTTGCTCGTTTGTTCATTTGCTCCATCATGCAAAGCCATGCTTTATTTGTGTTTATGGAATGGCCTCCCTCCTGACCTATGCCTGCTCCCTAAGTCAGTCTCTGACACATTCTATACGCACTTGAAAACTGTTCGTTTTGGTCGTGCTGGAGTCGGGAGTGCCTCTGAGTAGTTTCAGGGGAGTTCCTCTGAAGAGGTGCTATATAAATACTTGAATGAATGAATGAACTTTGAATAGGTATCTCGGAGGGTTGCTATGTAAAATTTATATCAATTGATTGATTGAGTGATTGATTGATTGATTGATCGATTGATTGATTGATCGATTGATTGATTGATTGATTGATCGATTAATTGATTTGTCTCAGTTGATCTGTTTGTCTTCCAGTGCAGTCAGATGTCGATGGTGACTTTGAGAAGTTCGAGGAGATTGGCGATGAATTGTTCTGTCAGATATCGGATGATTTCTTCAAGGACTCTTCCGAAGTCAAAGACAAAGTCATACAAGGTACTTTTGTGTACATAATATGCAGGTGAGTGGGTTTAAAAGGTTTTACTAATGACAATGGCTTATCTTCTTACCCGGCAGCACATTGAATATAGGATCACTGTTGTTGTTCGGCAATATCAGCTTGGTGTTGCCCCAGGCTACCTACGATAGCTCTATTGCTCCACGGTTATCCAAGGTAACCTCCACTCCTGCGGCCTGCATTCTGCACACATAAGGGGATGCTCTTGGTTCCATTCACACGAAATGCAGCTATGCAGAATTGAACCTTTTCTGTGGTGGATCGAGTGGTCGGGAATTGACTCCCACAGTAGCTACGTCTGCTTCCTGTTGTTCTTACTGAAGCATTCTTTTTCAACTCAGAACTGTACGTTTTGCCATGCTGGAGTCAGGAGCACTTCCGAGTAGTTCCCTTGAAGAAGTGCTATAGAGAAATTCTTGAATGAATGAATGAATGAATGAATGAATGTATGAATGAATGAATGAACAATGTATGTTTGTAAGCATATTGGGATCTGAAATTGAATGCGGCATTCCAAGAGAAACTGTTGAATACAGATGTCTTTCATTCCAAGGGAAGTTGTCTCATAAGTGATGTTAGAGACCATTTATAGCAGCGATTTTTAAAATATTATTTTTATTGTACCACCATGTAAATAACCGAATACTGGTGTACCATGTGCAATGGTCAAATAAAAAACAACAGGTGTGTGCAAAGTCCCTTTGCAACTAATTTTTAGGGGAACCTCTTAAGTTCTCTTTTAGGGTCAGTGAGGTATTAAAGTAGTAGATATAATTAAAAAAATGGTACGTTATTGTAATTTAAGAATGTAGTCATATCAACACATGTGAAAAATCGCTAAATTAGAAGGCGTTGATATGAGCTGTCGACTTGGTTTTTTTTCATACAATATCTTCTTTACTATTTATCAATTTCCAGCGCAAAACAATTTAAAGTAGCCCTTATCAATGAAAGATGGACATAGCTCGTAGAAATTTTAACTTTTTCGCATTTTGTGACGAAATGGCAACTGGTGATTGTATTATAATATATCTATAGATGCTGTGTTTATGTATTACATGCGCGCTGCTTGGTTTGACAATGTGTTGTTAGTATCGCACAGCGCTCCTGTATTCCTTTTAGACGAATCTTTCAATTGAAGCCGATTTCCATTTGTCATTGTTTTCAGATGTAAAAGTTGAAGTGCCGCACGCATTTCCATTTCCCTTCCAGCCGTACAGCATCCAGTTGGATCTGATGCGGAAGATCTACGAGGCGCTCGAGTTGGGCAAAGTCGGAATATTCGAAAGCCCCACAGGCACGGTAGGTCGACTAGGTGACTGGCCGTGGTTGACGTACAGGCACGGTAGGTCGACTAGGTGACTGGCCGTGGTTGACGTACAGGCACGGTAGGTCGACTAGGTGACTGGCCGTGGTTGACGTGTATGATGTTTTTCTGTAGAGATGCTGCATTTTAAATGACCAATTGTTGACGCTTTATGATTACAATGAATCAGTGCATTGTTTTATTTTGCTTATTAGCTCATCAACTCTTTAGTCCACTTATTATTGTGTTTTTCTGCATTAGCAAGTGTTTGTGGTTCAATAATTTTATATGTTTTTTCGCCATTAAGAGTTTCCTCTTCCCCCCCAGGGACTTTTAGATTATTATTGTTTCTTGAATAAACGTCTGGTGGGTCAGGCCTCGTCTTGAGTAATTTCGAAAGTGATCTGGTTGTACCGTTGAATACGGATGGACTGATGTCTTTCATCATTTCATGTCATATAGTAATAATATAATATAATATTAGCATTGTTATTTGATTTGCACGCTAAAGCCTCCTTTATCAAATGTGGGGCGCGGTGGTGTAGTGGTGGCGTCGTTGCCTTGAAGCCGAAAGGTTCGAGGTTCGAATCCACCTCAAGTCACCACGTTGGGACCTTGGGCAAGTCCTTCACTCGCAATTGCTCAGCGCTTCGGCGTGAAACTCCGATGCAGTGTCTGCTCTGCAGTCGGGAGCGCCTCTGAGTAGAGAGCTTGAAGGGGCGCTATAACAAGTGCACATGCAAACAAACAATAAAATACTTCATTCTAGCGTATTATATTGTAACACAGTTCTGGAGCAAAGTCCCAGATTTTCATTAAAACCGAACATCGTTATAGGATGAGACGTGTTTTGATTTGATTCGTATGCAGGGCAAATCATTGAGCCTCATCTGTGGAGCGCTGACGTGGCTGAAAAACTTTGAAGAGCAGAAGCAGAGAGAACTGAACGCAATACTCGGTGGACAGTCGTAGGTTGACCTCGATCTTTTTTTCTATTTGGGCGTGATATGTTTTGGGTGGGAAATTGAAATTTTATGGACAATGCCGGGTACCCCAGAAGTGTGCCCCACCCAGCTCTTACCCTGATGGGTGAGACAACAGCAACTACTGGACAAAGCTCCATTGCTTTGGATTGTTATAAATTATGCAATTTTACCTACAGAACAAGAAAGCCAAATCCATAATCAAGCATTCAGAATTTATATAGCGCCTCTTCAAGATGTCTACTCAGAGGCGCTCTCAGTCGAGATCAAGCGAAAAAAGTCTGCTACAGCTCCCTATCTGATGACTCTAACTGACTGAAATTGTTTGGTCTTCACTCTTCAAGTTGCTTCGTAGGTTACCTAGTGTTTTTTCACTTAGCAGCTTAAGAAAGTAACTTGCATCTTTCAAATTTTCTAGGCACCGGTGTAAAACTTTCAGCTTGATATTTTGTGATTAATGGTGGCCAAAATACCATGTTGCATATAGAAAAAGGCAGGACTGTTCTTGGTTGTTTTAGTCTGTCAGAAAAAGATATCTCAATAAAGCAAGAAGTTGGGTTAGAAGACAGCTTGAGAGGTGAGCAGAATTCTTCTATGCTTTGTTAGTCTATGATGTTCTAGTATAATCCAATCTAAGTCAATGATCGTTTGAGATAAAAAAAAGTTGCAAGAATTTACATATGATGTGTTGGAGAAGTCCCATTAAATTCTGAGAGGTATGGAAATCAGCAGCCAGACCAGGGTTAGTAGGCAAGTTGAGGCAATCTGTGAATGACTAATATTGTGTTACATTCTTGAAAGTGACGGCTGTTTCTTTTCATTAGGTGATGATTGGATCTCTGAGTTTGCCAGGAAGCAAGAACTCGAAGAGAAAGCGAAGAAACTCAAGGTATTTTTTCTTCTCGTTGGTGTCAGTCACTGGTGCTGCTTTATAATCATTTATATTATTCTTGGAGTAATATTTTAAGATTTCTGTTACTTGTGACTTGTCGTAAATTTCAGACTTGAATCAAATGAAACTCTGGTTGACTTTGAACAAATCGTTAAGTTAAGAGTTATTTTTGAGTTTTTCGGTTGAATTGTTTTGTAAGAGGCGTGTTTTTTGTGTTTGATACAGGACGAGCAAGAGCAGAGGTTGAGACGTGAGGAGAAACTCCAGCAGTTGAAGAACAACCTTCGACCAAATCCTGTCGTGAAGCGAAAGGTGAAGTTTCAGACAACAGACAGACAATAGACATTGGACAATAGACATTCCTTTAAGTGGATGAGGCATTATAGGCAAATTTGAAGACATGTCAACAGCAAAAAGTCGTTCCTCTAATCTTGTTGCTTCCCGGAAGCTCTTAGTAATGCTTGCACAAGATGTGATTTGTTTTTACCATATATAGTTATATACCGTATGCTGTGGTTGTTCCATCCATTTGCAATGATCTCCCCCCGCACTAAGGCTAACCTTATGACTTGTTTTTCCTCAAAAGTCTCTCATTCTTATTAATAATCTTTGTCTAATTTAATTTAGGAAAAGAGACAAATCCAGGTGACACACCGCACCCAGTTACACGTCAAAGCACATTAAAAATCAACAACGGCAAAAATATTGTGAACATAGCAATGTTCATCATTGAATTGGCGACAAAGAGAACTCCCAGAATAAAATTTTCTATCATCTTTAAATGGTAGAACAAAAGGATGACAGTTCTTTTCCCCTCGGAGTTTCGGTGCTGAGACCACTTATTACACATTTATTTTATTAATTGAATTTGTTGTGCGTGTGCGGATGCAAACAAATGTGATGCCATGTTCATTATGACCCATTTAATTACAGTGATGTACTTTTATTTCAACTGAACTTTGACCTTGCAGCGAAATTCTCTGGACGACCAGTTCGAGGAGCTTTTCAAGGACGCGTCTGATGAACTGAAAAAGAAGTTCGAGTTTGAACTCGCTTCGGGCGACTCGGGCGAAGTCGACGAGGCCGACGACGACTTTGTAGTCGCAGAGTACGTCAGCGATGACGAGTCGGCCGAAGAAAAGAAGAAAGCAACGGAGGAAGACAACAACGAAGAACACGTCACTAAAGTAAAGGAACAGTTTGATGTTCTTACTTATGTTCTTGTTGCTATTTTTAGCATGTTGCCGTTTAGTTTGTTCATTGATTAATTAATTTAATTAATTCATTTTGTTCATTAATTAATTAATTTAATTCATTTATTTTGTTCATTAATTAATTAATTTAATTCATTCATTTTGTTCATTAATTAATTAATTTAATTCATTTATTTTGTTCATTAATTAATTAATTTAATTAATTCATTTTGTTCATTAATTAATTAATTTAATTCATTTATTTTGTTCATTAATTAATTAATTTAATTCATTCATTTTGTGTGATGATATTATTTTTCAGATCTATTACTGCAGTCGAACTCATTCGCAACTGGCGCAGTTTGTGCGAGAGGTGCAGAAAAGTCCGTTTCGAGATCAGACGCACGTCGTAACGCTGGGTTCACGACAGGTCAGTTGCTCAGTCAATAGTAGTACCATGAGCACCTCTGAGTAGTTTCCTCGAAGAGACGCCATACAGATTCACTTAACGAATGAATGAATGTAACTTTACTATTATTATTAGTGTTATTATTATTAGTATTATTATTATTAGTAGTAGTAGTAGTAGTGGAGAATGTGTGTCAGGATGATCGCTAGAGCTCTACGAGCTGACAGCACAAGGTGACAAGGTGAGTAGTAGTAGTAGTAGTATTACACTGGAGCATATGTTTGGCTCACCTCATCATGAAGACCCGATCTCTGACGTGAAGCAGTGTATTCCAAGTAGAAATTGGTTCTAGAATGTGACCACATTAAGACATGTTATACCGTGATTCTAGTCATAGCTTGGCTGGTTGTTGAAATTGTGAATGAGGTGCCAAGGTATAAGGTGCCAGGTGCCAAGTGATGTAGTGAATTAGATATTTATCTTCATTGTTTGATTTGCAGAACTTTATTATTTCTATTATTATCATTATTATTGATTAATAACTCCGATTGCAACTGATGGCACTCCAAAGCCAAACCTTAATCAGTTAATCAAATCAATATCCAGATGATCAGTCCATATCTACCGTAAGTAATTGTAATCATTAACTGTCTTACTGAAAAGCAATAATTGTCGGCCATTGCGTACCTTTATTTACATGTACGTAGGTGTCCCTATTATCTTATCTTATCTGACGATTTATAAAGCGCTTCTCGCAGCAAGAGCCTTTCAGAAGCACTCCCAGTGCGTTTATTAACGGGATCAATGATCCCCTTCAGGGCCTATCTTTGTGGCCATTCCGCTATAAATATGTGATTGCAATTGTATAACTGTAAAAGAAATGATTGGTTTCAAAATAAACGATTGACTGATTGATACGATCAGTCCTGTGAGACAAGGCTGTATGGACTGATCATCTGGATATTGATTTGATTAATTCAATTGCGTTGATTGCCCAGGGACAGTTGTCTCACCTTTATGTTATTCTTTGTGGCAGAACCTCTGCATTAATGAGGCTGTTAGACGATTAAAGTCGTTGAGTCTTGTTAATGACAGATGCATCGAATTGCAGAAGAACAAATCAGGTTGGCTCTTATTTTTGAATTTATTTATTATTAAACTAATTGTTGCACCTATCAAGTGCACAAAAAGTCAGGGAATGTAAATCTGTTTTTTAAACTAGATGTCAGTCTGCATCCACGTTCAGGTTATGTGAAAAATAAGATTGCTAATACTGTTGTTAACATAAAATCTAACCTGCTATTGTTACAGATCTATGATCTACTAGTGGGACCTAGGTCCTGCTGGGTCTTTTATTTCCTATGATCCCTGCCATTGTTTGTTATTTCCTTCTCTCTTGTACTTGTGTATTGTCATTAGGTTTCAATAAAATTTTATATTTTTGGTTATGGTTAAGTTGTCTGTAGTATCACTGGTGAGACATCAGTCGAAGATCATTCATTCATTCACTAAAAGGATTTATATAGCACCAGTTGACGGCTACCACTCAGAAATACTCCTGCCCTCACACCTTGTTTACGCTGTTGCTTTTGTTCTGCTCGGTTTGTAGTTTACGATTGCTTGTTTGATATGCAGTGTTGATACGAGTTAAGATATATAATAAACATACTTTCAAATGCTAAAAAGACGGTTTTTTAGGTTAGATTAGAACATTTCGGAATGTACTCTGGGGAGCAAGTACAGTGCCGCGGTGTCCATTCCAGACCAAGGACCAATGACTGACATGCTCATTTCCTTCACTCAGTCCTTGAGCGTATGCCCGACAGATCCAAAAGTTCTGGACTTGGAGCAAGTTTTAAAATTTCCTCGTTCGTTTTGTTTGTCAAAGTTCCGAAGGCAACGGATGGCGAGAAGGTGACGAAGAAGCAGAAATGTTCCGGCTGTCCGTTCTACAAACAGGAGGCTGTCGTTGAGTTCCGAGATCGCGTTCTCGTAAGAACGCCAAATAATTGTATATAAATAAATAAATAAATAAGATAAATAAATTTATATAGTGATGAGTGCCGCAGGAGTTTTCTCGGTCACTTTTAGTGCACTCGCACCATTGAAGTGTTCGTTGCTGAGACAAAATTCCATCGTCAGTGCCAGTCCCAAGCGTGGAGAAAGGAGGAGGGCTTCGACGCTAATGATCATTATTTATCATGCAGTGTCGTTAAACAGCAACGAGCGTTTGTGGAGTAGTCGAGGTGTCGTCGCTTGACACCAAGGCCATAGCCAGGATTTGATTTCGGGGGCTGTTTCACCAATTTCCCTCCTAAAAAACTGATTGACCTTTTTTTAGTCATTCGGCCCAAATCTTCAAAAAAGTCACAATTTCCCTACCTAAAAAACTGAGGACTTTTTTTAGTCGTTCGGCCGAAATTGTCACAGATGTCACCAATTAATTAATTCCTTTTTTCCATTTGGGGGGGGTGTTTTCATGGTTTTATTTCATGGTTTTTACATCATGTGCTCGTGAATGCATTATATTTTTTTACATTTACCATTTCGGGGTTGTTCAGACACCCAAAATACCCCCCTAGCTACAGCCTTGCTTGGCTCCCATCCTTTTAATGACCTGCTGATCATTATTTTTGAAAATGATTTTCATTGGAGCACAGCTATGATTACAATACAATGCGGCTGCATTTTGATACATTGCCATTCTAACAAAGCTTAGAAGTACAATTGCCTTGACGGTGCAGATGCCATTATACTGCAGGGCAATCGATGATAGTGAATGACTTGTTCAAGGTGTTTTTTATATTGCATAATTACTCGAGTTTTACTAAAGAACTTTTGAAACCTAACTTTGTTTTATCAGACATTGCCGTGGATGTCAAGATTCTGGAATTTCCATGAGTCGTCGAATTCCCAAATTTATTCGGCTTTAGTCTGATGGTTCTGTCGTGCTTTCTGTTGAAGATTGAGATCAAAGACATCGAACAGCTTGTGACGATGGGAAAGCAGATGAAGGCTTGTCCTTACTACGGGACGCGATTTGCCGTTCCGTCAGCACAGGTGGGAGGAGGGCATTGCCAGCAATGATGAAGGAAATTTCCAGTGGTTGTGTAATGCCTTGAGTGGTTTTTAAGATTTGTGGACTGATGAGCAAATAGCCTAGCCTGATAGAGAGAGAAATAGCTGGGTGGATAGACAAATAGCAAGACAAGTAAGCTGATATCCAGATGTATAAGCTGATAGAAGATAGATAGACAGATAGTGAGATTGTTAGACAAATAGCCAGATAAGCAAATAAGCAGATATCCAGATAGACCGGCAAATAGCCAGACAGATAGAGAAAATCTATTTAGATGGACAAAAGGCTAGATAGATAGCCAAATAGCTAGAATATTGATATATAGATAAATTGGCAGGTAAACAAGTAGGCTGATATCCAGATAGATAGGCAAATAGCCAGATAGATAGAGAAAACCTATATAGATAGACAAACGTCTATCCAAATAGACAAATAACTAGATAAACAAGCAAACAATTATTCAGAAAGGTAAGCAAATAGCTAGATATTAAAATAGACAGCCAGAAAACTTGTAGGCAAATATCTGGATAGATATCAGATATTCGCTATTATATTAGATATGAGTGCCTCTGAGTAGTTTTTTCTTGAAGGAGCGCTATATAAATGTCCGAATGAATGAATGAATGAATTCGCAGATGGCTGGATTGATGAACAAATTGACAACACGGATCCTTTTTGTCATTCAGGTTGTGTTGTTGTTGCAGTTGGTTGTCCTTCCATACAACACTCTGTTGCATAAGTCAACGCGTGAGTCATGCGGCATAAAACTCAACGGCAACATTGTCATCATCGACGAAGGTCATAACCTCATGGAGACCATCACAAATATACACAGTGTGGAGGTCACGGGGTCGCAGGTCAGTTGAATCTGGGTCGGGTTGTGATGGTGATGAGAAGGAAGGTGGAGATGGTGTTGTAACTAGGTGATGATGGGTGTGGTGTTGGTGGTGGTGGTGGTCATGGTATTGGTGGTCATGGTATTGGTGGTCATGGTATTGGTGGTCATGGTATTGGTTGACGTGGTGGTGTTGGAGGTGATAACAAAGTAAACAAAGTTTACACTTGCAAGTGTTATCTACCTGCACCTTTATTTATGTTAGAAATACATTTGCAATTTTTTTTATTAATATTAATATTGTTATTATTATTTACTATTATTAAAAAAATTATCATTATCATCATATCATCATCATTGTTATGATCATTGTCGTTATCATCATTGTTGTTATTGTTATTTTGTTATTGTTTTAATTTGATATTATTAATAGTGTTATCAGTAAATGTGGTTCCATTTACAACTTCTCACTCATGTTCTTTTTGCGAAGTGGCTCTGCATAACTTTGCAATGGCAGTTTAAAAAATTGCAAACCCCACATTTGTAAATGGCCGCTTTATGTGCAATACGTGATAGATTTATAGAATTTATTGAAGTTATCGAACTTTAGTTTCGATCGTATTATGTTTCCTAAACGTGTTTCAGTTGTGCTGCGCCTACTCCCAGCTGTCGCAGTACATCGAAAGATTTCGTCAGCGTCTGAAGGCGAAGAACATCATGTACATCAAACAACTTCTCTTCATCCTCAGCAATTTCATCAAAGCGCTTGGAGGTAGAACTTTCAAATGCCACTCGCATGAAGAACTGAGCGATGTGGGTTTGATTTTCCCGCTAGCCCCACAAAAAATTGGATTGACGTTCCATTCCTGAGGGTGCTCCGTGGTAAAATGAGCCGCAGTGGGATGCCTACTATTTTATTTTATACTGCAGTTGTCAGTTCATTTGAATGATTGCTTTATGATAAAAGCGTTATATCATTAGATTAGATTAGTTTAACTATGCAGAAGTCATCAGATTAAGTTAGAACAGGCTTAAGGCGCCAATAACATTCCAGGTTGGAACATGTGCATAAGAACATTCGATAGATGAAACTTAGTGTGTTTTTTTGCAAGACTTTCATGCTCGCTAGTAGTTTAATTGTTATTTTTGTGAATTAGATCTTGTAGTAATTAACTTCATTGTTATTGTTTGTTTTTTGTCTATGCACGGCTGGGAATTTATGTTTACTTTCTGGTTTTGATTCAGGGAAGGCTGGATCGTTTGCCGAAGTCCAGATGGGTAAAACAGGTATTAATAATGTAAAGTTGTTAAATTATTGATCAATTAAGAACGACGATGATAAGAAACTCCAATTTGTCCTAAGGATTCGAACAGAATCAGCCCACCATACATGTTTAAATGATAATGAGAGTTGGTGAGGATGATGATGATTATAATGATGACGATTCCGATGACATATGACAATGGTTGCGGCAACGAAGACAACAGCGATGTCATTATGACAATGATGATGACGGTGACAACGATGACGAAGATGATAACAGGTCTGATTGTGTTGCAAATTATGACAATTCCAACTGACATGATGATGATGCCGACTGTGATGATGATGACGCTGATTTCATTTGTTGTGTCTAGCGAATCGTATTCAGACGATAAACGATTTCCTGTTCGATACGCATCTCGACAATCTGAATCTCTTCAAAGTGCAGAGATACTGTGAACGCAGCATGATCGCTAAAAAGGTGAGGCTCTTCAAGAACCAGTTGTCGGCTGTCATCTATGAGCTTATATAGCACTATTCTCCGACCAGGGATAGACCTGATCAGGCTGTACTGGTAAATTTTGAGGTGAGTACACGCTGGCCGGAAGAAAAAGTGCCTTTTTTGGGTGCGAAATTTCTGATGACCTTTTTTTAGTCTTTCGCTCTGAATTACGTGAAAAATACACCTAAATATCCTTTGCCTTTATCATGCGTATACCCACACACTCTTTGTGAAGTGAGTATGCGCTGTATACCCGCGTATACCCTGGTTTTCGGCAGTGAGTATACGATGCCATTTTTCCTGGAGATAAGTATGTAAATGCCGTGTACCCGCATATACCCTTGATTGCAACCCTGGACATAACCAACTATCTAGTTCTTGCTGTCCGTGATGTTTACGTTCCAGAGTTTTAGCTTTAATTTAATTTATCATAGCATTTAAAAAACGGTTTTCGCGAAGACGAGAGAATTACTGAGAGGGAAGTATTGCATTAACATTTTTCATTGAGTATTTTGACGGTTTTTATCTGATCATGTTCAGTGGATCTATATTACTGGGTTATCTTCTTATCTGCTTTCAGCTTCATGGGTTCATCGAGAAGTATCACGGCCAAGTCAACACGTCTGGTACGCACCTACTTTCGGTGTCAAGACTCGAGAGGCAGAGTTGCTGCATCAGTTTAGTTTATACGATTTGCCTTTCATGAATTTCTTCCAATTTGCGCCATGGCCACAAGTCCTTAATATTGCTTTACTCGTCTAGGTCCAAGTTGGTGACGAGATTTGTTCTAACTCTATCTTCTGATATTTTGTTGTTTATTATTTTTTTTGTCCCAAGATAAGAAAAGGAGCCATTGGAGAATTTTCAACATTATTGAAAGCACAGAATTTGTCTATGTCTAAGTTGGTGAAAGTACCATTAAAAACTATTGGATTAAAACACTAGACAGTAAACGCATGGAATTAGTACAAAAAGGCCTTTAAATAGTGCACGTCCCCATAAATGGTACTGAGGATCTACCCAGTGCAGAGAGGAAGACGATACCCTAAAAGCTAATTGAACCCTTTTTGTATCGTATCTTAAAATGTATAGACTGCCTCCCGCAGCATAGGCTATTCAGACTATTTGTTCATGCCCTTGAAATATGAATTAGCAAGAGCAGTTTTTCACGGAGATGGCTTTAAATTTTATTTTCTGACTTGGTTGTCATTTTTTAAAGCCGAGAAGCAGAAGAAGGAAAACACGGAACCAACGACGTGGGCGCTGTCTAATTTCCTTACAGAAATCAACCAATCAAAGGAGAGTAGTCATTCGGCGGAACGTGAGTTAACGGCCGTTAAATATGAAATAATGTATTTATTAACTGCTTTAATGTTGATTAATAATATAATAGTAATAGGCAATTGCAGGAGTAATAAGAGATTTTTATAGCATCATTTGAGCAGAAATTCTTTAGTGGTTCAGTGGTAACATGCTGGCACGATGGTCAGAAAGCATGGGTTTGATACCTGCTCGCTCCATAGTGTTGACTCAGCCTTCCACTCCCTAGGGGGCGACTGGAGATGAGCAGTAGGACAGATAGATGCCTAGTGGTTGTGCTCGTGGTGTGACAATGACAATTATCTTGATTGTTGCTGTCTTTAACATTTGATCTTTAGGATGATTGCCTGATTGACTGTGATTGGCTATTGATTGTTTGATTGATTGGCTATTGATTGTTTGATTGATTAGCTATTGATTGTTTGATTGATTAGCTATTGATTGTTTGATTGATTGGCTATTGATTGTTTGATTGATTAGCTATTGATTGTTTGATTGATTGGCTATTGATTGTTTGATTGATTAGCTATTGATTGTTTGATTGATTGGCTATCGATTGATTTCAGCTGAAGACAAGTGTCAAGATCCAAGCGTGTCACAGGAGTCGCAAGTTGCCATGTCATCACCGCTGATGCAGATCGAAGGATTACTTGAAGCGCTAACGAACGCTGACAAAGATGGCCGCATTGTCGTCAATAAATTAGGTTTTGATCATACTTCTACTAGCTATCTTCATCTAATTATCTTCATCTGACTATCTTCATCTGACTATCTTCATCTGACTATCTTCATCTAACTATGTTCATCTGACTATTCATCTGACTATCTTCATCTGAATATCTTCATCTGACTATCTTCATCTAACTATGTTGATCTGACTATATTCATCTGACTATCTTCATCTGAATATCTTCATATGAATATCTTCATCTGACTATCTTCATCTGAATATCTTCATCTGACTATCTTCATCTGACTATATTCATCTGACTATCTTCATCTGAATATCTTTATCTGACTATCTTCATCTGACTTTGTCTAACAATCTTCAGCTGTGTGTCTTCTTCCAGCTATCTTCATCTTACTGTTGTTTTCTAGCTATCTTCATTTTTTGGGTTTTACATAGAAGTGTGATTAAACTTGTTCTCTATTTTTCAGAGACTTTAAGCAAATCTTCGATTAAGTTTCTGCTGCTCAACCCTGCCGTTCATTTCGCCGAAGTCTTATCCGAGGCTCGATCCGTCATCATCGCCGGTGGAACAATGCAGCCAGTCAGTTTGATTCTCATTTCAGACTTCGCAGTTCGGTGCTATATAAATTGTTTATGATTATGCGCGATATAGATGGTCGTTGCACTGAGTTATATTCAGCTGCTTGTGAACTCTGTATGTTTGTCTGTATTTGCCTGTCTCTGTCCATTTCTCTCACTCTTTTTATGTTACTTATTAATTTATTTATTTCTCCATTTCTATAGCGCCCATTCAATCTCCCTGCTCAGAGGCGCTCCTGACTACAGCACGGACACTGCTTCAGAGTTTCACGCTGTCAGAGTTTCTATGCCAATTTGTATTTTTCCAAATCTTTTAATTTTAATCTATTTTATTTTGAAAAGGTGTCCGAGTTCAAGGAACAGCTTCTCTTCGCGACCGGTCTCAAACCGGAACGAATTCTAGAATTTTCATGCGGTAAGTGGAATTAGTTTAGATGAGAGAAATAGCGCACCAACAGTCTTAGCAATTTTGCTAGAGATATTATTGATGTGCTCCTTCCAATTTAGATGCTGGTCAATGTATACGCCCAAAAAATTTGTGGGTGCCACTTGGGTGATAGGAGTCCCTTCAATAAGTAGAATAGGAAGTTCTTTGGGATATTTTTTCTTATGGGACCTGAAGAGGATGTAGTTGGCTTTATCCAAATTTGGAGTAATTTATTTGATCGAAACCAATCAACCACTCGGTGAAGCTCAGAATTAGCAGTTTTGAATAGGGTATCAATAGATTTATCAGAATGAAATAAGTTAGAATCATCAGTAAATAGCACAAAATACATAGAAGGCGACACGTTAGGTAAATCATTAATATAGATTAAAAATAAAAGTGGTCCAAGATTAGATCCTTGAGGGACACCGTGAGAAATGATTTGTATTTGTTTGTATGTGCACTTGTTATAGCGCCCCTTCAAGCTCTCTGCTCAGAGGCGCTCCCGAATGCAGAACGGACACTGCATCGGAGTTTCACGCCGAAGCGCTGAGCAATTGTGAGTGAAGGACTTGCCCAAGGTCCTTACGCGGCGAGGTGGATTCGAACCTCGAACCTTCCGGCTTCAAGGCAACGACGCCACCACTACACCACCGCGCCCCACAAAATCAGAATTATAATTATTAACAAACCAGTTGAAAACAGTATAAATATGCATAATGTCAGTAATGGTATTAATTGTCTGTAGGTCACATCATCTCTGCTGACCAGTTGCTACCGATTGCCATGGCTAGAGGTTCTTCCGGTCTTGAGCTGGACTTCACCTACCAGTCACGGGCCACGCCAGAAATGGTACGGTCGAACACTCTCAGTGTTTCAAAGAGAAATTAATTCCTTGCCGTGTATTTATATTTTTGACGAGTATAATTATATCGTTGTCGTACCAGATCTTACCGTACCTTGGCTATTCTTACCATGCCTCAATTTACTATGTGGCTATTCTTACCATGCCTCACTTTACCATGTGGCTATTCTTACCATGCCTCACTTTACCATGGCTTTTCTTAGCATGCCTCAATTTACCATGACTATTCTTACCATGCACAGGCCTGTCAGTACAGACCAGTGGAGAGAGTCGGAGGGAGAGAGCATGGGACACATACGGGCATTGACCCAGGTTGTCCTTCGTGCCTCTCTCCCAATATTCTCTTCATCAGACAAGGTGGTCTAGCTGGTTCAAGATGTTAATGGTATGGACCTGCAGACCGGACAGGTTGAAGATGGGCAACATGACGCGAGACAGACTCAAACAGAGAGTGGCGCCGGACACCTACGGGCGTTTAGCCCAAGGATTTCGATGATGATGATTCTTACCATGCCTCACTTTACCATGTGGGTTTTCTTACCATACCCCACTTTACCATGGCTTTTCTTGGTATGTGAGGCGCTTTTGTAATGGTCTCTTTGTAAGTATACACGTCCAAATTAAATTACAGTAGATTAAATAAGTGGGGCCATTGTGTTATGGCGCCATTGAAATCATTGTTATTATTATTATTTTATTTTTTTTACCATACCTCACTTTACCATGTATACATTGTCCTGTTATTGAGCATTTATCGTTGTGATACCATGCCTACTTTACCATGGCTTATCTTAACATGTCTTCTTGGTTAAGAAATTATCTCCTAGTTTTTAACATAACATTTTTGGCCATGATGCATTTCCTCAATTAAATTGTCTGGTGACCCTGTCTTGCAGGGAGCCTCTGACCCCGTTTGAATTTCCTTTGTAAACCGACAAATGTAAAAAAAATTGATGTGATTACTACATGAATATTGTGTTGGTTACCGAATAAGACATGTTATGTTCATGTTACGTTGTCTTGCCATAGCTTCACTTTGCCCTATCTTATTTTATAAATGAGCTTATAACATATCTTGCCAGATCTTTCCTTACCATGTATTGTCGCTTTAACAATCATATCTTATCCAAAGTTCTCTATCTTGTCTTGTCTCATTACTAAACCCTTACCCAGTCTTACCATGCCCCACTGTTTGACGTATTCCTCAACTCCAGACGTTCTTATTCCAGACATTCCTTCGTGTTCTTATTCCAGACATTCCTTAGTGTTCTTATTCCAGACATTCCTTCGTGTTCTTATTCCAGACATTCCTTCGTGTTCTTATTCCAGACATTCCTTCGTGTTCTTATTCCAGACATTCCTTCGTGTTCTTATTCCAGACATTCCTTCATGTTCTTATTCCAGACATTCCTTCATGTTCTTATTCCAGACATTCCTTCGTGTTCTTATTCCAGACATTCCTTTGTGTTCTTATTCCAGACATTCCTTCGTGTTCTTATTCCAGACAATCCTTCGTGTTCTTATTCCAGACATTTCTTCGTGTTCTTATTCCAGACATTCCTTCATGTTCTCATTCCAGACATTCCTTCGTGTTCTTATTCCAGACTTTCCTTCGTGTTCTTATTCCAGACATTCCCTCATGTTCTTATTCCAGACATTCCCTCATGTTCTTATTCCAGACATTCCTTCATGTTTTTTTTCCAGATGGATGAACTGGGAAGGGTCGTGTACAACGTCAGCAACGTCGTTTCCGGTGGAATCGTCTGCTTCTTTCCATCCTACGAGTATGAAAAGACGGTCTACGCTCACTGGGAGCAGGCGGGATTTCTCCAGAAAATCGGTGCCAAGAAAAAGGTGTGTGCTCATTATTATCTACGTTCTTCTCATACAGATAGGAAGCTTTCATAACATGTTTACGTCAGACTGTTTGTTTGAGATATTGGATTTTACTTTAACAGAGTTGAATCGTACTTATTAATTGTTAGATTGTTCTTTTAAAAGTGGCGGATGGTATGTTTGACGGTGTAAGATTTTTCTTTTAACAGTATTAGATTATACTTTAACGGTGTCAGATGGAACTTTTAACTGTGTAATACATTAAAAAGCCTGCCATTAACCTGTTTAGAAAAATTAGAAGACTATCTGATCTCTGTTTGGTAGCCACCGTAAAGTTTAAACTATCGGTCGTATCTATTTCGTTTTAGCTGTATTTGTTTCACACACTACTTGCCGGTTTTTTGCACTGTTTGCTATTGATAAAAGGTCAAAAAGGGTCAGTCCAGCCTTAGTGGCTCCTTATGTTCCTTGATACGTTGACTACTGCATCAATTACTTTAAGATTTTGAGTCTGCACTGACTGCAGTTAAAACTGTGGTTTTATGGTGTTGACTGTTGATGCTCTATCAACAAACGACTACTACTATTAAAAGGAAAGAAAGTATTTTTTGTGTAACGACTCAAATGCTAGCACATTGTTCTGAGTGTTAATTTTTGTAAAGTGAATTATTATGGTGTTGTGAACTTGGGCAAAACCTTCACGCTCACCTGCCGATGTAACAAAATTTAAAAGTAATTCTATAGCACCGTTCAAGCACCACCCATAGATAGCACTTATGAATAATACTTTATGAATAGCACTTACTCATTTGTTTGCACTGAATAAATACAGAAATAGACATGACAGTAATGCAGGTCTTTTGTTTATTTGTATTATTCTGCAGATATTTCGTGAGCCGAAACAGGCGAACCAGGTCGACAAGATGCTGCAGGAGTACACGCTATTTATCCAGGTGATAAAACTTTCATTCATTCATTCATTCATTGTGGAGATTTGTATAGCATTCCTTCAAGGTGACTGCTCAGGGGCACTCCCATCACAACCCCGGCTGAAAAGGACAGCTTTAACGCTGTTTCATGTGCTTCGTTACTATCTTCATACGGGTGCACCTCTCACTTGGTTGTTCTGTGAGAGGTACTTTATATGTATATGAATAGATTATAATAGTTTAGAAACACTGATATTAAATTGCGAATTCAACAACTGTATTTGTTTGTTTCTGTGACGTGCAGCGACATGCTCCGGCGAAGAAGTCGCAGTTCGATGGCGCCGTTCTATGCTCCGTCGTCGGTGGAAAGATGAGCGAAGGAATCAACTTTTCCGATGACCTTGGAAGGTACAAGTCTAGGAAGAGATTATTTCTGGAACTTCTTAAAATTTCTTGGAACACCCTGTTCCTTTCTTTTGTATTGTATTATATTGTATCTGGCTTATAAAACGCTTCTTGCAGCCAGATCCTTTCAGAAGCACTCCCAGTGCGTGCGACCCTAAGAGAAAAGGCAGTATTTGAGGTGAGAGAAAGATGAGGACAGACTACCAGAGAGGATGACAGAGTAAACTGATGGGGAAGTCCATTCCACAGGTTTGGACCTATGCAGGCAGATGATCTGGATTGAGGCATGGCAGTCCTGACATGGGGAACATAGCAGTCAAGCCGATCAGAGGATCTAAGAGGACATCTGTAGTGAAGTGGCGAATTTCTCCATTGCCCTCTGTTGGGCGCTTGAAACAGAACAAAATGCCTTGCCATATTTATTTTGTGTGCCGAGACGTTCAAAGTGTAAACAAATGATGTGACTGGTTTTTTGTTGTCGTGAAGGTGTGTGATCATGATCGGATTGCCGTACCCGAACGTTCGATCACCCGAGCTCAAGGAAAAGATGGATTATCTAAACGCAAACATGGTAGTGTTTCCACTCATCAACCAAACACTAACAGCTCAACAGTTGTGAATTTTTTAAACCTAGTTAATCTCAATAAATGGCAGGGCTGTTTTTAAAAAAAATTTTGAACTGCACAACTCCTTTCCTTTCCAATGTTCCATGGTAAATTACTTCCAATCGGAGGACAGCGACCTTTTTTGCTGGTTTTAACTGTGCATAAATGCTTAGAACTACAACTGCACATTTTGTTTGTTTGTTTGTATGTGCACTTGTTTTAGCGCCCCTCAAGCACACTACTCAGAGGTGCTCCCGACTGCAGAGCGGACACTGCATCGGAGTTTCATGCCGAAGCGCTGAGCAATTGCGAGTGAAGGACCTGCCCAAGGTCCCTACGTGGCGACTTGAGGTGGATTTGAACCTCGAACCTTCCGACTTCAAGGCAACGACGCCACCACTACACCACCGCGCCCCACATGTGTACAACTGCATGTTAAAAAAGCCCTGATAAATGGCAACAGATGAACAGCAATTTATACTCAGATATATCTGCTGCACACTGCATCTCAAACTGTCGTACTCAACTTCAGTAGATAAGTTGAATTTCAAATATATATCGGAATGAAATTGTGTGTCGTTGACTTGAGTTAATCTCTAAAAGAAAAGAAAAATTCTTCCTAAGCGGTGTTTACTCCAGATACGTCAGCTGCTTGTCAGACAGCGTTAAAAACTATTACACACTACTTCCCTGCATAGGTTCCTCTCTATGGATTTTTCCAGCATCAAGTCACTCCGCCTTTTCTCTGATTGTCTTTCGTCATTTTTCTCTCGTCTCAAATCCTGCCTTTTCTCTCAGGGTCGATTGCATTGGGTGTGCTTCCGAAAAGGTTTTTGCTGAGTGAAGCACTTTATAAATGGTCATACACAATGCAATGCAATGCATGGAGGCACACTCTTTCTCAAGCTGTCAAACTCAACTTCAGTACAAGTAAGTTGAATTTCACATGCAACAGAATGAAATTGTGCAATACCAGTACAGTACAATAGTTTTGTCAGGCCCTGGTTTGTAATACTCTATAGTTTCCTCTAGCATATGATTAGCGTGAGGTGGGCAGTTATTGGGGAGGGTTGTATAAACTTTCTGATGATGATATGTTGTGTTTAGAACGCTATGAACCATTTATGATGCGCATATATGGTTTCTTGAAGAGGTGCTATATAAATACTCGGAATGAATATATATTTTGTTTCCAGCCTCGGTCGACTGATGGAAATAAACTTCCAGGTCAAATTCACTTTGAGAATCTGTGCATGAAAGCTGTCAACCAAAGCATCGGTCTGTACACGACATCTATCTGTATCTATCTATTTGTATCTATCTATTTGTATCTATCTGTATCTATCTATTTATATCTATCTATCTGTATCTATCTATCTGTATCTATCTATAGTTCATGTCTTTGCTTCTTTCAGTGGGACCACCCACCTTTTTGGATGATTCAAAAACGTAATGCAACAAAAAGATGGTGGGTGGACTCACTAAAATTGGTATAACTTTTGTTCTGTTTGAAATATTTTGATGAAATCTGGCCATCATGTGCAAATATACTGTCTTTAAGACTGTATAATTTCATTACGAAATTCCTACTTCTGGTCAAGATATTGGCAAAAAACCGTAGGGGTGTCTTTTTATGACCCACCCTGTACATTTGCTCACAAGTCATACACTTACAGGCTACATATATTTACTCATGCACAAAATATTATTGAAACAAATAGCCAATATATAATGTACTTTTGTGCTTGCACACACACATGTAAAAACCTTTTTCTGTTTCATTGATGAACTTAGGTCGGGCGATTCGTCATAAGGACGATTTTGCTGCCATTCTACTTCTTGACCATCGCTACATGCGTGCCAGCGTCAAATCGAAACTGCCCGCATGGATCAACGAACGACTGCAGGTCATCGAACGATTTGGACCGGCTTTTGCCAGTCTTCGAAAGGTCTTGTAATATTGCTGCTTTTCACATTTATTGGGTTTTTGCTGTTGCTTTCTATTCTACTATTATATATTCCCTGAGTTTGATGTTTATCTCTCTGGAGGAAATTAGTTGTTTTTTGTTGATTTTTTCATTTATTGCTAAAAAATAATGCATGTATGATGGTTTCTAAACAGCTCTCTTCTGGTAATGGGCTGGTAGTGAATGCGATGATGACTTTTCAGTGAATATTCATAGCTGTGGATGAAAGCGTTTTAAAGGTGTCTAATTTGATCATTGGTAAAGGACTAAAGGTAGTACACAGTGACAATGGGAACCCATGAAGGGAAGAATATCGCGCTAGGTAGGAGCCATTAGTGCAACGTAATCCTTGTAAGATGTTGGGATATCAACAAGTTGTTACTTTATATCCAATACGTAATTTTATATAGCAAAATGGATTCCTTGGAAGTTATTTTCTGTTTATTATTACATTTTCAATAATTTACATTATATGAAATATTTTTATTTGGGTCGGTGTGACTTTGGTTACGTCTGCCTACACCAATTTGCCAATGGCTCTTAGGAAGAAAACGGAAATGTTTTCCATCCAATTGTGTATGCCAGGGCCAAGAAACAGATGTTGCATGTATGAGACACTGTCTGCTCAGGGACATTTCATCAAGCCTTACCTATAATCAATAATATGTGTAATTTTCTTTGCATAGTCTTTTTATCTTCATATCTTGTGTCTTTTTTTGCAGTCTTATATTCATTTTGTAAGGTCATTTCTTTGTTTAGTTTTATCTTTAACCGATCATGTCGCTTTCTTTGCATAGTCTTATCTTCATATGATCAGGTCATTTTCTTTGCATAGTCTTTTCTTCATATGATCAGGTCATTTTCTTTGCATAGTCTTATCTTCATATGATCAGGTCATTTTCTTTGCATAGTCTTTTCTTCATATGATCATGTCATTTTCTTTGCATAGTCTTATCTTCATATGATCAGGTCTTTTTCTTTGCATAGTCTTATCTTCATATGATCATGTCAGTTTCTTTGCATAGTCTTATCTTCATATGATCAGGTCATTTTCTTTGCATAGTCTTTTCTTCATATGATCATGTCATTTTCTTTGCATAGTCTTATCTTCATATGATCAGGTCTTTTTCTTTGCATAGTCTTATCTTCATATGATCATGTCATTTTCTTTGCATAAATTGTTAATCTAATTATTTTTCTGTTTGTTTTAGTTCTTCAACGATCGAGCTGTGGAGCGAGCCGTAAAGTGCGAGCCATCCTGATGCCCCTCCCTCTTGACTGACAGTGGATGCCATGGATTATGAAATGCTCAGAATTTCGATTTGTGATTGTGTTTTGATTTTGCGTCAGACCCAGGAATTGATCAAAATAGCTGTGACGTTGCAAAGAGCAACTTTTTCGGATCGAATATTTGCTCTGAAAGCAGGGCCGGATTAACAAATGTGGGGGCCCTGTTCGATAAAACTGTGGGGCCCCAACCTTGCAGACTCACTGAAAAAAGGACACACAATTGACATAAAACGTGTCGTATTCAACAAATCAACGCTTGTCTATTAGCAATCAGTGGCGGTGCTAGGTGGGCTGGGGTTAAGCCCGCCCCTCCCTATAAAAGGCAACCCGGGCTCTAAAAGGGCCACCCGGGTTCTTTTTACAAGCAAAACTGAAATATTTCCACGATTTTCGAGCGGATGACTAAAAAAAGGTCGGCAAAAAATTTTGCGGATCAGAATGGAAAATTCTTCCGTGAGGATTCAGCACCCAAAAAATGAAATTGTGGCGCCGCCACCATGGGCGGAGTTTATCAGGGGTCCCCCCCAATTAGACCCAGATTAATTTTTACCGTGTAAATTGTATCTTTTCCCGGGCTTGGCCCCCAAAAGAAGGCTTTAGCCCCTCCAAGAACAGAAACCAAACTCCGCCCATGGCCGCCACTGTTAGTAATTCGATCCTTCTTTTTTACAATATGAACAAAATTGAACATGTCATTTTATATTCCAGTCTATAGAGTTAAAGAATTCATCTATTACCGTATAAGAATATTAGAATCAGAGGTTTTTTTTATCAGGGCAGTCATACAAATAAATTGTGCAGAAGCGATTTATGCCCTAAATAAATTCTTGGCAGGGAAAATATTCTGGCAGTCTTATATGGCAGGACAACGACCAAGGCGAAAGATTTGTAGGCCTACCAGGGCATTTGCCGTGAATTGTCCTTCTGTAGCTCCGCCACTGATCACACACTAATATAGACCTATATTTTCGTTTTTACGCAAGTAGTAGGCCTAGACCTAATTCGTAAAAGCAAAGAGTGTATGATGATGCCAATTCATAAATGCGTTGCATATCACTTGAATTCCGATCGGAAGAGGTGTTAAGTGTCTAAAATCATGTAGTTCTAAGTAGGCTAGTTAAAACTGATAGCCCTTGCTAGAATTTCTGGCCTATTTTAAGATAAGTCTGCTTGGAATTGGAAACTCCAATAAGGGCCCCCACACATGCTCAAAAGTTGTAAGTCTATATTATGCCAAAATCAATAGCTTACAAATAATTTGACAATTTGTTCCGAGATATTTTACTCATTTTTGCTATGATTAACAGTGATGAAAAATATTATTGCATGTGTGGGGGCCCCCTAAAGTGTGGGGGCCCCTGTTCGGCCGAACATGTCGAACATGCCTTAATCCGGCCCTGTCTGAAAGACAGTTTTGTGCTAAAATATGGTAGAATCGGTTGTGGATAAAAGTACAGACCTGTTTAATCTGACTGTATTTTAAAGTTTTTGCACTTTTGAAGTGATTAGAATGCAATGATTTATAATAATAATAATGTATAAATATTGTCAATAATAGCTTTGTCACTCTACTCTGAGCTGTTGCCATCTATGTTCCTCCACTGTGCACTACCTTTATCAATGATCAAATTAGACACCTTTAAAACGCTTTCATCCATAGCTATGAATATTCACTGAAAAGTCATTTCCCGAGTTAGAACTTCTCTTAAACAGCGCCATGCTTTCACGTTTGTTGGCTCCATGGTATGGAATGGAATGGTCTTCCACAGTCTATGCACCTCATGTCTAGGGTTTGCTCAGATGAATTTTATCGGAGCCTTAAAATGGTACTTTTCAACCGAGGTTGGGTCGAGAGCGCTGCAGAGTATTTACCCTGAAAGGGCGCTATATAAATCGGCATGATGAATAATGAACTTTAATCTCCATCACCACTGGTGCTATTTTGCCTTAGTACAGTTAGCCCAGCTGTGCAGCGACTTAGCCTGATTGGCTTGACTTTGTGATGTTCATAATTTTGTCGACGTTGTTGACTTGCTCTGTGTGTTTGTATGTACATGTGGTACCTAATTCTTTGTGTTGCAATTGCCTGTCACTTGTGGCCGATGTTTTGTTATATTATAGTGCTAGATAAATGGTACTGCTTTCACTGGTGGTGAGTTAACTGTGATTTTACCGGGACAGGGCCGCAACGTCTTCTGCTAAGCAGTTTTGTGTTGATTGATTGATTGATCAAATGGGTGTTGCCTTGTTTTGATTGCACTGGCATCATGAATAATTCTTTATGGGAATTTTGTCTAAAATAAATTTTCTCAATGTCAGTCATATTTTGCAGTGTTCAGTTATAAAAACTTCTTAGTGAGAAATGAATCTTAATGGGAATTTGTTCTAAGATAAATTTTGTCAATATCAGTCAAATGTTACAGTGTTCCCTTATAATCTTAGGCCTAATGGATACGAATTTCAATTTTCA
>OX457043.1:49680526-49685526 GCA_949752735.1 Lumbricus terrestris
GCAACATTTTTTTAAACAAACTGAAATAATGAAAGTGCGGATAATATCTATACGATGTCATGTTCAAGCAATTTTTATTATGGGCCTACAATTACGATTTATATTCAGATGATAATTTGAAGTTTAAACTGACTGTATAATTATAGTTAGGTGTCAGAAATAATATTATGCTTAAAATGGCAAATGTAGTCATAGATCAAAACCTTTTGTGTAGTGTTGCCTATCTATTAAAGGAACTTGAAGAAAAACAATTCTCCTCACCTAATATAAACACACAAAGGAATACTCTCTCTTGAAACTAGCGCAGCTTGTAGATTTTGCGACTTTGATTTGCACCAATATTCAACAAATAAAATGTTTATTAATTTTATACAGGTCTATAATAAGTAGGAAGAGTCTACCTAGCCCAGGCCCCTAAATGTCGCCGGATCTATGACCCTCTGCCCCTGGATGCCGTTCTCGGCGGGCATGAAAGTAGATGCCCTATACCAATCACATATAAGGGAGCAATTGAGGGGCAATTAATTTATTTATCTACAATTAATTTATTCTTTATAATTAATTTATTTATCTTAATTTATTTATTTACCTTAATTCATTCATTTATCTTACTTAATTTATTTATCTCAATTTCTTTATTTAGGCCCTATCTACAATTAATTTATTAATCTACAATTAATTTATTTTTCAACAATTAATTTATATATTTACAATTAATTTATTCATCCTAATTAATTGATTTATCTTAATTAATTCATTAATTTATCTTAATTAATTTATTTATCAACAATTAATTAATTTATCAACAATCAATTTATTTATCTTAATTAATTTATTTATCTTAATTAATTTATTTATCAACGATTAATTTATTTATCAGCAATTAATTTTATTTATCAACAATTAATTTATTTATCTACAATTAATTAATCTATCTTACCGGCAACCGATGCCGTCATGTAGCAGGCAAAGTTGGCCTCAACGATGACTCGAAACATCATCGAAACCATGAGTTTAACCCTCTGTGGACAGATGGAATACCAGATGCCGACTGCAATGGCAAGCGTCGAGATGCTCGAGAAACCACACATCGCGTACGTCACCAGCGCAACCGACCGATCCTAATTAGCATCAGCAGACAGCAAATCTATGCAAGGGGGCTATATAAATGTTCATATATATATATATATATATATATATATACACACATATATGCATGCATACATACATGCATGCATACACACATACACACATATACAATAATACATACATACATACATACATACATACATACATACATACATACATACATACATACATACATACATACATACATACATACATACATACACACATACATACATACATACATACATACATACATACATACATACACACATACATACATACATACATACATACATACATACATACATACATACATACATACATGATGATGATGATGATGATGACGACGACGACGACGATGATGATGATGATGATGATAATTTCATTTTAGTCATTTGATCGTGCTATTGATGTGTTGAAGGAGTCTTGAGTTCTCTGTATGTCTCTCTCTCTCTCTCTCTCTCTCTCTCTCTCTCTCTCTCTCTCTCTCTCTCTCTCTCTCTCTCTCTCTCTCTCTCTCTCTCTCTCTCTCTCTCTCTCTCTCTCTCTCCCCCAGTCAATAAACGCAGTTTGTCTTACCGATAACAGGCCGGCTGCCTGTGATTTTCCGAGCTCCTGGTAGGCGAGTACTTCCGTGGCGAACAGCTTGATACCCATGAGTTTCGCTGCCTCTTGACAGTCGTTGTATTCGATGCCAATGATGTACGCCACCGGCCACATCACATATGAGCACATCAGCTGCACACACGCACAGACACACACAGACACATATTATTCAGTCACAACGTGAGTATAGTTATAATAGCTATTATCACGCTATACGGAACTGCAGTTACAAGAACCAGATCACGACGAAGTAAATAAGTAAGCAAGTAATATGTACATTCTCTACAGTCTACAAAGTCCCGGGATATTTTGCTTCTGCAGGGAATAAAATACCTTCCCGTAGTGGCGTAGACTTCGTTTCAGAATAATATTTATAGTCTTCAGAGGGCAAATCTTTTTTTACAGATCTGCCGGGGAATCTGCTTCGAAATTGAGTCTCCGGGGAGACTTTATAGGTGGGAGACCCTCACGCTACACCGGCCCTTTGTATGTGTAGGTGTGTATGTGTGTACTTGTGTGTGTGTGTATAGATGTGCGTGTGTGAGTGTGAGTGAGCTTGCGCGTGTAAATGTGCGTATGGATGGTTGTGTGACCAATGTAGTTCTGGTAGTAGAACCTATACCTCAAAGCTAAGTTCCGGATGACCGACTCTGGCTCCGATGTAGGAAAGCGTTGCGTTGATGAAAGCGAGGATGGATAGAAACGCAATGTAGCATCCTCCGACTGTTGCTACCGTCTTTCCAGCCACTGCAGCTCCGTTCGCAGCTGCCTCGAACACGTTCACATCGTCACTGAAGCGAGGAAAAAGACAAATCACTCATCTGTTACAGTAGGTCTGACAGTTTGAGAATCTTAAACGCTGTGCAAGCGAAGTCAACGACTAAGTCAGACACAAGACAAAACCGTCTTTACACTGAGCGCACACTTCACCCGCCAATCAGATACTGCGCTTCCCCAGGACCCCAGCCAATTATAGATGCGTCGTTACGCCGAAACCACCACAATGTCATGTAATACTACTTCCGGCCATAATAATATTATTACAATCAATCAGACGAAAATAATATTATCTTTCCAGTCAATCAGATGCAGTAAGCTTAGGCCTACCCTTCATAACAAATCAGACACTGCTCGGTTTATCAATAATATTTAGACGCAATACTGCATCCAGCCAATCATACGCAGCACTTTCCCATGCACCTAGTCAGACTCTGTGCTCATGCTACAAAAAATTATGCGGTTCGCTACTCCGACCCATGACTCCGCCACTGGCTACACTCTGCCAGTACCAAGTCCTAAGTCTGAATAAAGGAGAAGGGTGACACTAATCATCTCTGAAATGGCAGTGTCATCAAACAGCAACAAGCCTTGCCTCCACCATGAAGCGTATAAGACCACATAGGTCAACCGGGGGGTTATGGACCCCTTAAGCCTTTTGGCTATTATATGCTTAGGTTTGAATAAAGATTACAATGTGAATATTCTATTTCAAAGTACTCTAGAATAGGTACTTGGAACGTTATTAAATGCTGGAAAATATAAACAGTTTTTTGTGGAAAATTCAAAAATTGAATTTTTGTTTAGTGTCCATGCATATCACCCCGTGATTGGGGGGATATGGACATGGGGTGTCCATATCACCCCACTAATGTCCATATCACCCCAGCACCTGATTGATATATGAAAGTTATTAAGAAAATTAAGCAGTCATTGACTTTATGAGAACATTGGTAACCAGAACAAAGGCAGCACTTTGTGGCCATTTCTGAAGACACGGACATGGATGCACTAGGAAATCTTCCGATTTGTTGAGTATACCGTAGACATAGGCAATAGATGCCATTGCCGGTACATTAAGCTGCCCAAACATCCATGTGGATTGTGGATACCGGTACACCAGATGTCTCTTCCTGTAGGCCTACATTGAGTGGCACATACTATGTAGTTTGCGCCTCCTCCGATAAGTTCAGCTACACTGACATAGATGATGGTCTCAGTGACTCCTCTGGTGTGCCGCATGAGACAGAGGAATGATCCGGTGCCATCACGGTAGCCTACATTAAGCTGCCCAAACATTGGGGATATAGGCCTACCAGATCTCTTCCTGCAGGTCTACATTGAGTAGCACATACGATAGATCCACTGCCTCACTGTTGCACCTGCTAATTTGGCATTGTCTAAAGACAACTGAACCATAATGTTTCTATCTTGAAACTCTCGTGGAATTCTTTGCCATAATTCTGATAAAAAGAGCAATTAAACGATACCAATATTATCAGTTACTCTGTTTAAAACAGTACAAAAACACAGCTAGGGATGTATGGACATTCAACCGGGGTGATATGGACAATGTCCATATCACCCCGGTGTCTCAGTGTCCATATCACCCCAATAGCAATGGTGTATCAGATCGTTAATTTCTCACGTTTAAGAAGGGCATGAGGTGAAATAAAAGACACATAAACATTGTCAAATAACCATTATTTAAAACTGCCAACTTCAAAATTTTACATCCCAAAGGCACCTTTTTATATAATTTTCCTAATCAGGGTTAGCTATTATAGAGAAATCGGATAATTTAAAAAACAACGCGTATAGATCTGAATTTTACCATCGCGACATCAGATTATAGTTGAAAGGTGAAGGACGAATGTGCATAGAGCTATAAACAGATTAGAGTTTATTATATTATCACTTTAAGCTGTAGAAGACCAGTGGCCATAACACCCAGGGTGTCCATAACCCCCCGGGTGACCCTACTCATCATAAGCATGACTCCAGTTCTAATAGACAAGGTCCTGCAGAAATAATGATTTTAAGTAAACATTTTCATCACGAATGTGAGCAACTCCGCCACTGATTGCACTCTGCCAGTGCCAGTTCCAGGCCTGAATAAAGGAGTAGGGTGACACTAATCATCTTTGAAATGGCAGTGTCGTCAAACAGCAACTACAATCGTCTAAATCAGACGCTGGTTCTCACCCTTTCGTCAGCTTTACGTCTTCAATCTCTTTCGTTATTGACTTCTGTGTTTCCGGATAATTGAGTTTGCAGATGGCGATCGTGGCTGGAGCAGACATCACAGAAGCCGAGAGAAGATGCTGAGGAGGAGCCTATATAGTAACACAAACACACAAACATACATTCAGAAGACAAACATAGAGATACACATGCAGACACGTATGCAGACGAAGAGGAAGAGGATATCGGAACAGTAGGCCTATACAGGGCCGTGTTTAACATAGGTCCATTCGGTGCCGTGCACC
>OX457043.1:49690526-49700526 GCA_949752735.1 Lumbricus terrestris
ATATCACACACACACTCGCACACGCACACACACACACGCACACACACACACACACACTGTATAGGCCATATATAATTCTCGTATGTATAATATATGTATATATATACAACACATATATAATTATATATATATATATATATATATATATATATATATAATGAGCTGACCATGAAGGCGACTGGATGAAGGATGAGAAATGGATCGCCGAAGACAACGGCTTCTCCAGCGAATCCGAATTCGATGAATGCCTGGATGACATCTGCCAACCACTTGATGGCGATGTATCCGTATTCCCATCGCAAGACAATGATGGCCATAACGATCTGAGTACAGAATCCCCAAATGACTGGACGCCAATTGATCTGCACAGAAGACAGACGAAAGCACACGCATTGCATTGTATTGTATTGCATTGTATTGTATTTCATTCTATTATATTGTATTGCATTGCATTGTAGTGAATTTTATCGAATTGTATTGTGTTTTATTGTACTGCATTGTACCATATTATATTTTATTGCATATAAATATGGTATCGCATGGTATTGTATTTTATTGTATTGCATTGCATTGTCTTGTATGGTATGTATTGCAATGTATTTTGTTTTACTGTATTGTATTGTATTGTATTTGTTACTTTGTATTGTATCGTGTTGCATCGCATTGAATTGAATTGTACTGTAATGTATCTATACATTTATAAATCGCTTCTTACAGTGCACATCAATCAGAGTGTGAAAATATGAAAAGACCCAGAGAAAGAAAGTGCATAAAATATAGTATATTATTTCATTATATTATTATTTTATACACATCTCTGTGTCTCACGGGCTCCCTACGTAGGGGAAAGAGGGGGCACCACTTACCCCCTGGAAAATTGACTCCCATTTTTTTAACTACTACTTTTTGTTTTTTAAAACATTTCTCCACCGCAAAAGCACTAATGATAGGCTACTAAACAATGTTTGCATGTATGTATGTGCTTGTACGCATGCACTTATGTATCAGCAGCTGTCTCAGCAGCCATTGTCACGGTTCATTGAACCGATGCTAAAGACGGTTGTCACGGTTCCAGTTGACCGACTCTACAGCTACTGTTCATTGGAGCAAATCTTACCCGCCCGGGATGTCGGCTGCTGATGTAAAGAATGAGAAGCATGGTGATCATTCCTAGCAGAGATTGGAGTTGAATGACTTCGCGAACGACATCGAGACAAAGATACAGAACAAAACCGATCAGAAGAGCCGGATACAGGATCCTAAATGAGAGGAAAACACAACGAAACCAATTAATATTATTACCGGTATGTAAAATGTTAATGTGAATATTATTCGAAACAAGCAAGAGGGAACTGTTAGCAGAACCACGAGGAGCAAGGGAGAACCGCTAGCAAAACCATGAGCGGCAAGGGAGAACTGCTATCAAAACCATGCGGAGCAGAGCATTTGTTAGAACCAGATGAGAATTATAAAAACAATAACTGGGACGGGGTACGACTATGACTCAAGTGGAATTGGATGATGTGACGGTGTGACAAGAAAACTTTACTATGGAATCCTAAGGAACACCGAGGTTTAGAATTATACGCAGCCAAAAAATTATGATAATCTGATTCAGATTTCAACTGACACCCTCTCTCGAAATATTTGTCAGCCAAATGCATTGAATTTTACTTTCAAACACGTACGACTACTGTAACGTTGCGCCTGAGAATAAGCTGGCTCCCGCCATTTCGCTTTTGTGGGTGCCGTAGAAATCTCGAGATTACGATATTCAAAGACGAACTTTCCAACTCATTATGCATTCATGAATATTCGTTAGACGTTTCCAAACAAGTGAACGCTCAGACAGACAAACAGACAGACACGGACATAGACAGACAGGAACACATACAGACAGACAGGGTGACCCACTGACCACTGTATGATATTCCAGTGTCTGTCGAGGAAAGCCCCGATCGGATGTAGACAATTCTTGTAGATCTTCTCTCCGAAATTGTCCCGAATGAAGACATAGACGGCCATAGCGACGCAAAGACTCGTCAGAACGATAAGCGTCGTCGCCATTTCGACGCTATAAGCGATGGCGAAGCCGAAGTAGACGCTATAGAGAAGCAGAAGAGCGACCATGACGATCCGCCAGATGGCCCCGCTGAACTTCTCCCACTGGAAGGAAGCGAATCGCTGGAACTTTTCGATGGGATGGTCCGTCCGCTCCAGCTCCACCTCCATCATCGATAGGTCGAGAGCCGCGAGTCCATCGACGACCTCTTTGTTCCGTGGTGGAAATCCGGACGCTGGGAACCTCCCCTCCATCATTTTCTTCTGTGGAATCCTTTCCGCTTCGTATGAAAGATGTGGCGGAATGTCCGACTCACTACTGTCGAATGGAACGAAGAAGGCGTTCTTCAAATCAGGAGTTGTCGACGTTGTTGCCATCTCGTCTGTTGCTATTGTTGTTGCTGTTGTTGCTGTTGTCTTCGTTGTCGTTGCTTAACAAAGCGGTTGTTCTTGCTGTTTCGTCTCTGATTATTTGCAACTGAACTCGTTAACCTCAGCGCTCATCAATTCTTTCAATTTTATAAATCATCGTTCGCTCGACAGTAAGTCACCTCGTTGAGTATTTTCCCGTAGTCTTAACCCTATTGTTGTCTTTATTACCCGTTGTCTTTATGATCCGTTGTTCTTATCGCCCCTTTGCTTTACAATACTGAAACTTTGTGGTCCGTTGACTTTATAATAATCCCTTTGAAGTAATTGTATTCCCGTTGCTCTTGTCGCACAGTTGACTCTGTATCCACGATGTCTTGCTGGTCCTGTTGTCGCTATGGTCTCATTGGCTTTCTCATTAATACAGCTTAATCACTCGACGTGTGCAGGAGTCAGCAGAAAAAGTAGGTACACACTGGACAAAGACAAAGAGATACCGAGAGAGAAAGCCTACGTTCCACTTCTTAACTGGCATCTAAACTAGGACCCCCGCCTGTAGATAGGTTGACCCCTTCCTATAGCCTGTGAGTCTATAGTAGACATATATAATAAATGATTAAGCTAATCATTACTGCATCATAGCCTATTAAATCAGACAGAATGTTATCTATCGAGAGAGCCTACAGATAAAACAGATAAGAAGCTCACGTGTAGCGTCACTGCAAGATCACGCCACCAGTTCATCAACCAATCAGACATCAGTTACATGGTCGTATTAGAGAAGTAGAGACAGGCCACCACCATAATAATTATCTCTAAGATCGGTGAAAGGCACGGGCTGGGCATGCAGGGCTACCCCGCAGGTCGTCCCAAAAAGCGCGAGTTGGGCTGCCTACTCCTCAATGCCTTCGCGACAGAAACTTCATTAATTACTTCTTTTGCCCATTCGTCTCGCGACCTTGGGCTACTTTCTGGCGTGATTTGGTAACCAAAAAGTTCCGAAATCTGATGATAATAATATTAGCTCGGGTCACCACTGAGTCGACTCTAACATCTGATTGTCAGTTTATTCAGAACATCGTCTGATTACCGGACAGATATGATTTGGATTCACCTATGTTGTTGCTTCTTTAGCGGTCATAGGCCTAACTAGGCCACTAACCGATTATGAATCAACGAGTCACATAATTATACAGTCCTACAATTCATTATCGCATCTCATAGACTCTGCAGAATCTGATATTGACGCAGGAGGTGGCGAAGCACAATGGCCGCAGTTAATGTTTTTGAGCAAGAGCTAGAAAAACAAAACAGGAAACAAAACAGTTTTTTATGTAGGCATATATATAAGGTCTATTTCTAATGTGATTTTGACGGTTTTACTCTATGTGTCAATAATGCTTAAATTTATAATACGAAGAAATTTGTTGAAATATAAAAAGTAGCATGCAGTTAATAAAGGTGTCAATTTTTGACGGGCAAGTGTCCTCTCTTGTCCGTGTGTGAGGCGTCCAAGTCGCACTGTGTGACTCGCACATCATGCGCATTACCGTTGTGAAGTCCGTTCAATAAAATTTCGAAGTTGCCTATTCAGTTGTAATTACTATCGTAATGGCGATGAGAATATCTACACAGCTTGATCCCGCGTCAGTAATATTATTATAGAAAAGTCACCGAGGTGGAGTTAAGTTATGTATGATCCACCTGGAGTTGGAATGTGCAAGAATTAGGCCTAAGACCTTTCTGTGGATTCCTCAGAAAGACTAGGGGTTGAACCTCACAATCCCTCTATAGCAATTCCCACCCTTGTCATGGGTATGCAACCCACAAACTCCAACAGACACCTACAGCACGCGAAGCTATTCCTCCCTGACCTCTGCATGGTGTATCTGCCAACCGGACTCTGCAATCCAGTGACATCGATTTGTGATGCGGCACAGCGCTCGTGGGTAATAAGCGATTACGAGTTAACGTTACCGTGTCTTCAAGGAGTTTTAGTTTAGCGACATGTAGCCTACTGCCCCCCTGTCCCCCCATTTACAGTGTGTGATGAGACAGATCATCAGGGAGTCACCCCTCTTCTTTCACAGCGCTTGGGACTGGCACGTGCAATGCATTGGCCTATAGTTGCTTCAGGAGATGAAAGCATATTATTTTTATGAGGTCAACGTACTTAAATCAATTGAGTCAATATTTACGCGTTCCCTTTTTTACATGTGTGTTTTGATGACGATTATGATGAAGACGACGACGACGACGACGACGACGACGACGACGAGGTAGAAGGCATTTTTGTGGTTAAAAAGACCTGATAAGAGTGCACGGTTTATACGCATGGAGCGTACGAAGGCTACGTACACGCTGACGCGAGATAGTGTAGGGCTATAAGCTTCTTGACTGGTGATCGACCTTGTCTTGTACACATAATTTTTTTATGATGTTGAGATGATTGTGTTTGGCTTGATCAAAGAGACCATTGTATCAACCGCTGACCGGTTAAATGGCTTTCTGGGTGACGTTTATTGCACGTGTGCGGTAGCACACTGACCCCACCCACGGCACACTCGTCGCCCGAATTATCGGGTGCGTATACTATGTGTGCTTGTGTATATGTGCTTGTGTATATGTGCTTGTGTATATGTGCTTGTGTATATGTGCTTGTGTATATGTGCTTGTGCATATGTGCTTGTGTCTATGTGCTTGTGTATGTGTGCTTGTGTGTTCGTCTTCGTCTCAGTGTGTGAGCTTATGGGCAATTGGGCATGTGAGCCTGTTGGTGTCCGTTAACTCCGTGTATGTGTGTGTGTGTGTGTGTGTGTGTGTGTGTGTGTGCAAGTGCGTCTGTGTACCAGGTATGTGTGTGTGTCTGTGTGTTCATGTGAGTGCAAGTGTGTCTGTCTGTTCATGTGCGTTTGTATATGTCTGTGTATGCGTGCATCTTTGGGTGTGCGTGCGTGTGTAGCCTATATGCTTGTCTGTGTGTGCATGTCTGTTTATCTCTACGTGTGTTTGCATCTTGTATCTTGACGTGTGTGTGTTTGTGCGTGTGTGTATCATTGCATGTGTGTGTGTGCGCGCGCGCGTGCGTGTGTGTGCGCGTGTTTGCGTGTGTGTGCATCATTGCATGTGTATGTGTTTGTGTGTGTATCATTGCATGTGTGTGTGTGTGTGCGTTTGCGTGAGGGATTGTTTATGATGTTGATCGTTGCTAAACACTTGTTGCTATGTCTCTTTTAAACGAACTTTGAAACAGCAACAAATTATTTCACAGGACAGCGTCGATCGTTTCTCTTCTGCCTAAGAGTTTAGAAAGACACAGAACTTCTTCGGTGACTGTTATTGTCACCCTCTTTGTATAGAGACGCACATCAACCGAGACATCGACAGATTAGGACAGAGACAGACAGAGAGACAGACAGACAGAGCAAGAGAGACAGACAGACAGACAGAGCAAGAGAGACAGACAGACAGAGCAAGAGAGACAAACAGACTGTATCGTTCATTGTCGGTTCCTTTCGTTCTTGAACCGTTTCTATGCCAACGCGTAAGTCGAACTTTCCTTTTGTCTTTGAATTCCATGAATCAGGTCACCCGTATAGGCTTATAATTCATCAGATATCTATTATTATACCAATCTGTATATTATATTTATGGCATTTATATAGCGCCGCTTCAGATGAGATGGTGCAGTCTACATGTCTAAACTTGTGCACAAAGAAAGGCATGGCAAAGAGCGAAAATTGTTGTCATGGCTTCAGCTGTAACTAAAACTAAAACTTCGAATATAATTACTGTAGATCAGACTATACATGAACGTGTTGAACTGAAACTAAGACTCGCCTGCATAACTGTAGTACCGGGAACCTAAGTGCTGTTTAGGGTCAGGAGTTAAGGCGTAATGAGGGCCGGTTGTGGTTAGGTTTAGTACCGTCATCAGATACTGTCCAACGCTATGCTATAGGCCTACAGTATGTACCGGCCTCCCTGATACAAGGCCTATACAGTTATGCCAATTCACCATATAGCAATCACTAAGTAAACAAAGATTCTTGATTTAGAAGATATAATTGTGATGACAAAAACCAAATAAAGACAACTAAAACTTCACTAGTCATGCGTCGACTATAATCAGCGTTCCGCATGAGTGCATTTGGAACACGTCAACAAACAGTTGTTTGTTTGCATTGCAGTCTTCGACGCGATGAAGACTTCAGCATCCACAGCAACCGTTGGACCGAAGAAGAAGACGCCAGCGATGCATGACTTAGATTCCAGTCCATCGAGACAGGAATCGCGAGCAGCCACTGATGCGGGACCGGCGCCAAGGAAGCGTGACTCCACTCTACCCCACGACTCATCACCAACGAGATCCCAGAATCGCAAAGAGTCCCATCTCCACGACGGTCAGCTGGCTCATCAACCGAGGTTCGGTCGACCGAGTCGGACGTCCTGGCAGCCGAGACCGAGCATCGGGGGCAGCCACCGAAGCGTCATCAACTCAAACGAGGACGGAGTGCATCGACTGCAAGCTGTCGAGAACACCTACCGTCTCGATCCCACCGACGGGGAAAGGTTCAACGTGGGGAAGGTCCAGAGGTTGCTCGACGAGTTCCTTACCAACTACATCGGTGGGGAGCAGTACGACGACGCTCAGAAGTGCTCGAAGATGGCCATCCAGATGTCGGACATCGTCAAGGAACGCGTCAAGAAGATGGACTTCCTCCGACGACACAAGATCTACTGCCACGTCGTCATTGGACAGAATCTGGGTCAGGGCGTCCAGGTCGCCAGCCGCAGCCTATGGGATACGGCGAACGACTGCTCGGTGACGGCAACCTACTGCAACAACTCACTGTTCGCCGTTGCCACAGTATTTGCCGTCTACTACTGCTGAGCAAGGGCGTTAATTACTCCCTCAAAAGTGGTGGTTACCAATCCCCTCCTCCCTCCCCATAACTACAACTTCCCCCTCAAATAAGTAGTAACCAATCCACTACCCTCTCCCCGTAAGTGGGCTACACTTTCCCTCTAAAAGAAGTAGTAACCAATTTCTCGTCCCTCCCCATAATTACAACTTTCCCTCAGAGAAGTAGTAACCAATACCTTCTCCCTCGCCATAACTACAACACCCCCTCAAAGAAGTAGCAACCAATCCCTCCTCATCCCCCCTAACTACAACTTTCCCCTCAAAGAAGTCGTGACTACCCCCTCCGTCCTCTCCATAGCTATAGAATATACAACTTCCCCTCAAAGAAGTATAGTATAATAGGCCTACCCAATTCCCTTTTCCCTCCCCATAAATCTAATAACTACACGATTGAAGACGACAGGTGCGCCACCAATAATTATTGATGCTACATATTAGGCTTCTTGAAGGGGCGCTAAATAAGTGTTATCGAAATGAATGAATGAATGAATATCAAGACAATAAGAAAGCTAACTTATGTGAGGCATTACACGATTGCTAATTATTGTGCAAGAACAGATCACCGTTGATTGTCGCTTTTGAACTTGTTTTAACCGTTTCATCACGGTATATATATATAGGCCTACATATTAAAAAATTAATCGTTTCAATACATAGTCAAAACGTTGCATATAGTTACTGTCATCATCACCACTTTTGAATGCGTTGCTGACCTATCACCATGAACCGTAGACCTACTGTGAGTCAGGGGCGGATCCAGGGGGGCCAATCCGGCCATGGCCCCCCCCCATTTAAAAATTGCATGGAACGTGGCCCCCCATTTGGTTTCAAGAAGCCATTAAACACATGTAGTGGGAGAGAAAAACAGGACATCTGGCCCCCCTATTAGAAAATCGTACGGGACGTGGCCCCCCGTTCGGAAATGGCATCTTCTTTTCCTAAAAATATTAATGGATGACTAAAAAAAAAATAGGTCATCAACTTTTTTTGGCGGATAAGTTGGTATCCACTGCTGTGAGTGCAGAATTCATCTCACATCTGCTGCAGTTGTCAGCTGGGATGATTATTTGCTGCCAACTTAGCCTACTTTGTATCCCCTTGATCTAAACCAGTGGTTCCCAACCCGTGGCCCGCGGGCCAAAAACCCGCCAGGCCTAAAAATTACTCTCGTCATTCAAAGAATTAAAAAAAATATATGAAAAAATTTACAATATGGACATGATAGAACACATAATTATTTTCCATAACAGTTTATTTTATTGTTGCGTCTGTACATAACATCAAACATTCTATTTTGATTCAATTATAACGATTTTAAAAGCTTTTGTTTAATTAAATTTTAGCATTGTGGTCCTCTGATGTCCTTCAATTAAGAAAAAGTGGCTCTCGTGTCCTCCAACTTAGAAAAAATGGCCCTAAAGTCAACAAAGGTTGGGAATCACTGATCTAAACCCTATGGCACCTTTGGAATTTTTGAGTTTATAAATAGCGCAAGTGTAGGCTTAAGTCAGACTGACTTTTGATGAGCACAAGATTTAATTTAATCTTTGAGTAAACATGACAGTTATTTAAGTTAAGGAGCTGACCAACATAGGCCTAAGGTTAACAAATTCTTCTAATTAAACGATTTATTTTATCACCCTTAGGCGTATAGGTCCTATTACAGCCTAGGTCTACTTAATTGGCTGCCCGATGGTTTATCTGGGTCCAGGTTTTACGCGTTCGGTTTTGACACGACATTAAAACAACAAAGAGTACAATACGAGACTTTAATTAATAATTATTAACAGCGTTCGTTCTTTTCTAAATATAGTTCTGATTAAATGAAGTCGAAAGCACAACGCACAAAACTAAATCAAATGAATACTTTGCTTCGTCTCGTCTGCGGGTGGTTATATTATGTCGCAGATTTTCCGTTGAATGCTGAGGAAGGACATTCTGTAGACTGGAGGCCTAGGCGAGTGACTGACTTGGAATAATTCGGATTCACAGTGTTCCAATATTAACAACGGAAACTTTAGTCGATCTGCTTAATTAATTCTTTTGCTATGTTGACCTCTGTTCCTTGGATTTTGTTTGGTTCGATCGTCTCGATCTACAAACAAACGATGCATCGTTAAATCCTCTTCGTGTGTTTCTGTCTTTATTGTGTCGTCTGTATGTTAGGCAGTGGCGGCGCCAGGATTTCAGTTTTGGCGGGGGCTGAAGCCGCTGAGACCTCGCGGAGGAAATTTCCATTTTCAGCCGCCGAAATTTCTGACAACCTTTTTTAGTCATCCGGTCGAAAATCGTGGAAATATTTCAATGTAAAAAACCCGGATGACCTTTTTTAGGGGGGCTTAGCCTTTTATAGGGGTGGGTGGGGGGGGCTTAGCCACCTAGTCCCCTAGCGCCGCCACTGATGTTAGGCCTAAACTTGGGAAATCCCAAGCATAAATGCCGGAGTAGGCTATATAGGGCCTAGACCCTAGGCCTATGTGACAATTTTTAATCGAAATCGAATCCGATTTGCAATTTTATTCAATCAAAGCGAAAGAATAAAAAATATGCTAAATAAAAAAGTTGACAAAAGACCTAAAATATCAAATAGCCTAAAATATTCACATTCGAACTTTAAATTGTCAAATTTAGAGGACTTTCAAT
>OX457043.1:49705526-49708026 GCA_949752735.1 Lumbricus terrestris
CTATTAACATCAGCGCTCTCAATAAAGCAGCAACTAACTAAACCAACTATGAAACCACTGTACCACGAAACCCTTTTCTAAAAAAGCTTTAAGTTGGTCACTGCCGCTACAAGATGTTGCTAAACACGTTGAACAATGAGTGGATTAAAGTCGATGATAAACACCTTTTAATAATTATTATTATTAGGCTAATTATGACAGGTTTTAATCGCTTTGGTTGCAGAGTTAATTTTGTTTCATGTGTTGCTTACGGTCTTTAGCGCGATATCGTCGGATTATCCTTAATGAAAACATCATTCGTTAGACACCTTTAAGAACGATAAAACTGATGCTACAAATACGTCATTTGCGTTACGTCTAGAAGTTGATCGCGAACATATGACTATTAAAAATCTGATCGTCTTCCATAATCATGAATTGAATGTGTCTCGAAATTACGCAAATGAATAGAACGCGAAAACCGATTATGCTATTAATTTTACACAGGCTGTATTGCGTGAAAAAACAATTCGTGGCAATGACCTTTGTGATCGTAATCACAACCCCCAAATTTCTATAGCGCCACTTGAAAGACAAGTAGGCTACGTAGTACGTATGTAGGCGTGGGCGGAGACCTAGTGGGAACAGGGGGGACGGACCCCCCAATGGAGGTGTTGGGGGGGACGGCCCATGCATTTGTCCCCCCAACCGTTGAGCGTCACGACTAAAAAAGGTCATCAACTTTTTGGGCGGCGAAAATAGAAAATTTCGTCGAGATTTCGCCGGATGACTAAAAAAAGGTCGTCAGAAATTTTGACCGGTAAATGATGAAATTTTTTGGGCGACACTCAGAGCCGTCCGTCCCTCAAAAAATCTCGCGTCTTTCCAACCCCGCCCCCCCCGCCAAGTCTCCGCCCAGGATTTTCTGACGACCTTCTTTTTTAGTCATCGACCGAAATCTGATGAGAATTTTCCATTTTCGTCGCCAAAATTCTGACCACCTTTTTTTAGTCGTCAGCCGAAAATTGTGGATATTTCAATGTAAAAAATTCGGATGGCCCTTTTTTAGGGGGGGGCTGAGCCTCTTGTAGGGGGGGGCTTTGCCTCCCCGCCCCCCTAGCGCCGCCACTGGTAGTAACGTATATGAAAAGTGATGTAGGCCTAACACAAATGTAAATAGGACTAAGTGTATAAGCTTATAAGGCATTCTAATATGAAACCCTTTTTAACTTGAATATCTTCTTATATATTGAAATCTGATATACTGATATGATAGGTGCTTGAGTTTCCATTGCTATGCAGGGATGCTACTCATAGCTTTCTAGATCTAGGTTTTTTCGATCTTGTCTAGGTTTATGGGTTTTTTTGTCAGGAGCTTGCTTTTTTCATGGCGGTTTTTCTGACTTTTTAAAGGTATAATTATAAACGCATATTCTGAGGTATAAACGTAGAAAAGACGAGCCAAAAGTCGCAAGATTTCAGATTTTGGAGCGAAAGAATAAAACAGGTCATCAGAAATTTTGAGAGAAAAAAATTGTGAAAACCTGGAAATTGAAAAAAGGTCGTCATAAATTTCTCGCCCGAAAACTCAATGTATTTTTCAGAAATTTCTCGATCCATCTTTTTCTAGGTTATTTTAGACCGGATCTGACTTTTTTTAATCAGAGTGGCATCCGTGGTCGTGTGTAGGCTATATAAACGATAAACATTGCTTGCCTTAGTCCTGGGCACGACGTTAAACTGCATCCATCCTCCGCCACAGGTAACCAACAACGTCCCTGTGCCGGTCCTAAGCCCGGACACAAGGAGGAAGGTTTGCCAGATGGGTGGCGATACGCTGGCAGTAAAAGACCAAGACGATTGAAATCCGCAAAAACCACGACACAAGTGACATAGTGGCCCAGATGCTCCAAGGTGTCATGATCATGATGTGGAGCAGACATGCACAGGTCGGTCAGGACAGACCGGTGGAGAGAGTTGGACGAGAGAGCATGGGAGACATACGGGCATTGACCCAGGTTGTCCTTCATGCCTCTCTCCCAATTTTATCTTCAATCGGACAAGGTGGTCTAGCTGCTTCAAGATGTTAATGGTATGGAGCAGACCTGCTGACCGGACCGGTGAGAAGCTGGGTAACATGACGCGAGACAGACTCAGACAGAGAGTGGCGTCGGACTCCTATATACGGGCACTGTGCCTAAGGATATTGATGATGATGATGATGATGATGATGATGATGATTGCTTGCCTGTGGTCGATGGTAGACAGGTGGTCTCAGCCGGGGAGGAGGGGACTTCTTCTTTGTCTGCTGATGATTCTGAACATCCGGTTTTCGGCGCAGACGACTTCTTTTCGCATCATCATCGTTGTCGTTGTTGTTGCCGTCGTTGTTATCATCGGTCTTCTGCTTCTTGCCTTTGTTCGTCGCTCTGTTGTCCTTCTTCCTTTTGTTCTTCTCCTCCTCTTCCTCCTCCTCTTTCCTCTTCTTTCTCTTCTTGTCATCGTCCGATGATGCATTTCC
>OX457043.1:49713026-49743026 GCA_949752735.1 Lumbricus terrestris
TCGACACATTTCGGCCAGATGACTAAAAAAAAGTCATCAGATTTTTTCTGGCAAAGATCACCGAAAATTTTGGCCCCCTTCGAAAATTTCTTTATCCGTTCCTGACTATAAGGCCTGGGCTACTTAATTAGCCTTATCTTTTTCCTTCTCTGCCTTTCTATTGTGCAGGTTATGGGTTCATACATCCAATGACGGCATTCGTCACGATTTCCGACTCTCTTCTTCAACTTGCCGTAGCGCTTCTTCACGATCCAGTTCAATAACACCATCCTCAGTCTTCATCTTGTCGTTTTAGGGGCCGTCCATAAAGTACGTCACGCTATTTTTGACCATTTTTGACCCTCCCCCTGTCACAAACTGTCACAAATCTCGGACCCCCCCTAAAGTACGTCACACTTTCGAACAATTTTTTTTTAAACATAACCATTTGCCTAACCCTCTAAACCCTAGGATACTATCCCTAATCCCTCTGATAGTGACGTGTGTCCCTAAACGCTTTGATAGTGACGAGAAATCAACTTTTATCCCGCCAGGCCGGGTTTTAGACACGCCTGGCCGGGCCGGGTCGGATTTTAGGTACTAAGAACAAAAAATATAATAAGGAATTTTAAAAATAAATGTGTGACGTCACACATGGCCTGACCCCCCTCTCCCCTGTCACAAACTGTCACACTTTCTTACACCCCTCCCCCCTGGAGCGTGACGTACTTTATGGACGGCCCCCTTACCCATCATTCTTCCCTCAATTATGACTCTTATAGGAGAGATTCTCCCCTCATCCCATATACTACTGATACGATCCCATTGATTATTGACAAGAAGCCATTACTGACAGTATATATACGGTCAGTGTGCTCATCGTCATTGGGTTGACTAGGGGGCGCCAGTGAAGCAGAAATCTCAACACAAATTTCTGCCCTCGCAGGGATTTGAACCCGCAACCTTGCGCTCGACAGTCCGACACGCTAACCACTAGACCACCGAGACAAGAGAAGCGCAATGATCGACTGACCTGTCGTTGCTGCCCAGATGAGAGGCGTTCGATCGTAGATGTCGCGACTGTCAACCTTGACCTTCTTCGCAACGAGGTACTCGATCATCTCGTCCTTCTGCTTGTCGTTGTCCGTCGTCGACTGAGCGGCGTAGTGGAGGGGAGTGGCCTTCTCGGCGTCACGGCTGGACAGGTCGCCGTTGTAGCGGTCGAAGAGGTCGATGAAGCGACGAAACGTCTGGATGTCCTTGTACTGACTGGCTGCAGCACAGATCGAGCGGAAGACACAGAAAAACTGTCTTTCATTCAGAAGCGGTGTTTAATCTAGACGGCTCTTGAGGGATGGGAGGAAATTTCCCCAGGAATGACTTCCCCTTCCCGGATAAATATTCGGCTGTTGCTATCGTGCATATACTGATGATGATGATGATGATGATGATGATGATGATGATGATGATGATGATGATGATGATGATGATGATGATGATGATGATGATGATGATGATGATGATGATGATGATGATGATGATGATGATGATGATGATGATGATGATGATGATGATGATGATGATGATGATGATGATGATGATGATGATGATGATGATGATGATGATGATGATGATGATGATGATGATGATGATGATGATGATGATGATGATGATGATGATGATGATGATGATGATGATGATGATGATGATGATGATGATGATGATGATGATGATGATGATGATGATGATGATGATGATGATGATGATGATGATGATGATGATGATGATGATGATGATGATGATGATGATGATGATGATGATGATGATGATGATGATGATGATGATGATGATGATGATGATGATGATGATGATGATGATGATGATGATGATGATGATGATATACATGTAGGCAATATCCCTCCCCACAGGGCTTTTTTCAACGTGTAGTTACACAAAATGTGCAGTTGTTACTGAGTTGTAGAAGCATTTCTGTACAGTTACAACTAGAAAAAAGATCATTGGCCTCCGATTGGAGGTAATTTACCGTGGATGATGGGAAAGGAAGAAGGAGTTGTGCAGTTCTAAAAATTTCCGTGGAAACAGCCCTCCCCAATTGTATACGTAGGATTCCCCTCCCCAGAAGACCGGGCAGACCGTGCGCACATGCAGTGACAATGTGAAATCTGTCTGTTTTGTGGACATTCAAAGATAAAGACTCAGCGGTTGCGCCCGAAACATAAATTTCCCATCCCTCCAAAGCAAGTGGACTCGATTAAACACTGCTTCAGACAGACGATAATATTCTCATCCTTGAAGGCTTATATGGGGCAAGAGGTGCGGGCACTTGCCTCCTGAAAAACTCACACCGACATTTTTAATCATGGTGCTCGCAGAAATTTTTGCAGAGGCAAGTCGCTCTCGCCACGGTAAACAAATTCTAGCATTAAGAGCTTGAAAAATGCAAGGCAGTGAATTTCAAACTTGTCTGCTTTTCATAGAAGTTTATAAATGTGAATTTCTCAGTTTCGCTTTGTGTAGGCCTATGCATGGCCTTTATAAATATGTATATACTCGTTAGCACTCTAGGGCGAAGAAATCAGTTAAACACCAGAGAGTAGGTCTAGGTCTAGTAGTCGAAAAAATGTGTGAGTTTTCCAGGAGAAGCCTGTGCCCCTCTTTCAGTTAAGTCCGTACATTTGGCTGCTACCTTTTTGGGTTTTAACAAAATTTTCAACACTATGGCACTAATCGACGATTCTGATGTTAGGCAACACAAAATGAAACAGAAATTTTTATTTAAAAACCTCTATTAAAAACATATATGTTCTTAATTTGCTGCTTTGCAGTTTCTTGCCAACAAATTAGTCGCGGCCATTGTAATTTACCCCTTCTGCAAAAAATATATGGGGGCGCCTATGACGATTTATTCATCCATTCACAAAGACTCAGTGCCTAGAATATTCAGAAAATGTCAATTGCACCATCTCCCAATAAAATATCTGTCAAACGGCAAGGGGACTTGTGGTGTGCACTGAAGACTGCCAGAAAAGAAAAGGCGCCAAAGAAGTTGCACAAGGGGTTTCCATTATGACTATAGGCCTACTCTGTTTAGACAAGGTCCTTGAGAACCTATGACCATCAACTATTTATATATTCATTTTATTTATTTATTTTCTTTCTTTGTTTTATTTTATTTATTCATTCATTTAATTCGTTTACTGATTTGTTTGTTTATTTATTTATGCTGAATTTTTCTGTATCTTTATATGGATGTCGCCCGTGAATAGGTTTGCTGTGACCTGTGGTCGTGTCTTATTTTCTGTTCACGTCTTCATCCGCTGCCCACCTGTCTGCCTGCCTGCCTGTCTGCCTGTCTGTCTGCCTGTCTGTCTGCCTGTCTATCTGCCTGTCTGCCTGTCTGTCTGCCTGTCTGTCTGCCTGTCTGTCTGCCTGTCTGTCTGCCTGTCTGTCTGCCTGTCTGTCTGCCTGTCTGTCTGCCTGTCTGTCTGCCTGTCTGTCTGCCTGTCTGTCTGTCTGTCTGTCTGTCCAGCTGTCTGTCAGTCTGTCTGTTTATATGTCTGTCCGTCCGTCTCTCTGACGTACGGACAGACTTTTCAAAGACTTTCCACTTTCCAAATCTGTGTCTGCTTCTTCATCTGTCTCTCCGTTTGTCTGCCTGTCTTCATGTCTTTATGCCTGTCTGTCCGTCTTTCCGTCTGTCTGTCTCCACCGCCCCCATCTCTTTCCATTAAGGTTTCGTCAGTGTCTGGCATCGCCACCTACCGACTGCCCAGTGAGCGACCGAATGTTTGTTGTTGTCCGATCGTGTGATGTCAGCACCGCTCTCCAGCAGATGCTCGGCCATTGGCAGGTTGCCAGCGATGACTGACAGCTGCAGCGGAGTGTGTCCGTTGGCTTCTGCGGCATTGATCAGCTTCTCGTCACGCTCAATGACCAACGCAGCCAAGCGTGTCGATCGATTCTGGACGCAGTAGTGCAGAACGGTCCGACGGTCGCCATCGACTGGATCGGTCAACACCAGCTGCAGCAGCCACACATACATACATACATTTATGCATACATACATGCATACACATCACCACTGCCAAGTATACCACCGCTAAAACCATCAGCAACAACACCGGAAGAAAAGATCACCGGCAAGGACCTCAAATTTTTGCTATTGTCTTGGACAAGCTTCTTCTCTTTCTGTTTCTATCGCTCTGTCTCCCGCTGTCTCTATCTTTGACTTTGTCTGTCTGTCGGTCTCTGTCTGTCTGTCTATCAGTCTGTCTGTCTGTCTGTCTGTCTGTCTGTCTGTCTGTCTCTGTCTGTGTGTTTGTCTGTCTCTTTTGCTTCAATCTCCTTCTCTTGCCATATCCTCATCCCTCATTCCACTACTACTCCAATTAAATTCCTTCCTTACACTTCTCCTTCTCTTCCTCATTCGACTCATCCTCCTTATTCTTTCTCTTTACCACTACCCCCTTCCTTCTCCCATATCTTCTTCTCTTTCCATTTTGTTTACCTTCCGCCTCCTTCTCCACCCAGTCCTCTCCACCTCCTCCTCCTTTCTTCCTCCACCTCCTCCTTCTCCTCTTCCTCCTCCTTCTGCTTCTGACGTTGCGTTGCTAGGAGCAACGATACAACAGACACACAATAAATTCAACGTCTGCCGCGACCAGCGAAATGCACGCAGACATATGAAGACAGACAGACAGACAGACAGACAGACATTGACACGCATCATTAGTATGCAACGCCACTGTAGATTTGTTGTTGTTGTTTGGTATTAATGGCGATGTATAAACACGCCGACGAAGATAACGACGATGATGAAAACGACGATGACGATAACGCCGATGACAACGATGACGATTACGAAAGCAACGATAAAGATAATGACGATGGGGACAACGATGATTAAGATAACGACGATGACGATGACGTCGATAACATCAACGACGATGACAACATCGACGATGAAGATAACGACGATGAAGATAACGACGATGAAGATAACGACGATGAAGATAATTACGATGACATCAAGATGTCGACGACACCGACGATTACGAATAGACCTATGCCAGCAACGACGACGACGACGATAATGACGATATATACACGGCAACGACGATGACAGAGATGACGATAACGATAATGACGCTGACTACACGATCCAATTTACCTTGTCGTTGTTGTCATCGTCGTCAAGGCATGACTTGGCGGCGTCATAGTTTTCCCGGAAGCAAGCCAAGGCGAGCAGAGCCAAAGCTTCGTTGTCCGTTGCCTCCAACTCAGCTCTCTCCTTCTCTGCTGGTAGCGGGGCTTTTCTTGTCTTCTTCTTCTCATCCGAAGAATCGTCATCATCAGCAGCTGCTGCAACCGGTTGCTTCTTCTTCGGAGGAGCATGCTGTTGCTGCTGCTGCTGCTGATGTTGTGGAAGAGGATGAGGATGCTGCACTTTCACCTCCGCCATTCAGAGATGGACAGATGATTATGGGCAGATGGATGGATGGATGGATGGATGGATGGACGGATGAAAGGTTTCTGTATAGCCGGAAGCAGTTCGTTTATCTGTTATGAACAATGCACAGAAAATAATATTTACTATAATGGCACAAATAGAAAAAGAGTTGGTGGATCTTTTTATTGATAAATCACTGTTCCGTGCACCAATATCGATACTCTCTGTTCACACCACAGTTCTCGCCTTCTTCGCTGCCAATCAAGCTTGAAAAGCTTATTCTTTTACGCACAACACTACAACTTTGTACACATGACTGCACACAAATGTAATGTAATGTAATGTAATGTAAATCTTCGAGAATTTCTCAGCGCCCACAAAAGCCACGTCAGGGAGACCAGCTTCTTAACCGGCGCGATATCAAATCAAGTCCGCAATAGTGAGAGCTGCCTTTTTCGTTCCGGTGCCAGGTCAAAATCCGAGTAGGTCAAGCCAAGGAGACAGCGTGATGCTACGGTGGTTGTCGCTGACGGTGGTAATTGGGTGAAACCTGATTGGAATCAGGATAGGATAGCTTGAATAGTTCGGTTTTCAGTCGTGAATGGAATGGAAAGCAGCAGAGGAGAGTGCAAGCGGAGGAGAGGTTGAATTTGGCGGGGATATTGGAGAGATAGGAGGATGAGCGAACAGGCGGAGGTATGTTAGGAACAAACATTTTAGATAATTGCAAGGATGAGTCTGGAATGGGAAGAAAGCTCGAGTGAGCTTATCGTGTTCTCCGTGCATCATATTCAATAGAATAATATAGGTAATTTATTTGACCGTCTCTTACACAACAAGTATATTATTTTATGGTATTATATAATTAAAACATGTGTCATGTGCATTGAAAGTTTGAAACCATTCAGTTACTGCATGAAAGCACCATGCATGTTTGGCATATCAAAATAAAATGAAACACAACAACAAAACAAAACAGTCTGATTAGTAGCAGGATATATCAAAAGCTGTTTGTGTGTAGCGGCATGTTCCGTGCCTTGTGACCAAATGGTCGCAGATTCGAAGTCACCTCAAGCCACTGCGTGCATGGCGATCCTGGACATTCACAATTGCCTGTGAGGATGGCAACGGGAGCCACCTCACGCATTTCATCCCCGGGTGGTTTTAAGGGGCACCAATGGACTTGCCTTCGGGCAGAAAACTCATCATCATCGTCGTCACTAAATGAGCAATAGGGATTCGGTAATCTTAAATTTGAGAGTTTCGGACAAATTCCAACATCGGTTAAAACTTAAAAGTCAAACCATTGCACCCGCATTTCTCTTTCCATTTTTCATTTCCACGGATTAATTCAAAGCTTGCACTCGATTCCAGTAGATTCTTCTTTCCATGCTTATCTTTATATCCTATATACAGTTGGTCGAACACTAATCTGAGTAAAAGTCATTCTCATTTCAAAAGATAGCAGGTAGCCTAAGCATTATGCATAAGCATTGTAGTCCAATCATAAAGATTCTGTGATGTTAACAGATAAATAGTATAGACCCAAGAATTGTCAGTGTAAACTTCAATATTGTAATCAATAATTTATTAAGCGACACGTACGTAGAATGGTCAGCGCCGATCATTATGCTTAATTAAACGTACATTTTCGATGTAATTATAGGCCTACTTGATGTCGTGAACTAAGATAGACCTACTAACCTCGGAGAAACAAACGAAGCCAGTCAACTAGAAAATGATTCGATGGAAGTCAAAGGTCCTGAACAGCGAATCTTCTGACAGATTGAGATCGACCAATGATAACTGTCTCCCTCTGTCTCTGTCCCTCCGTTTATCTCTCTGTGTATGTCTCTCTAACTGCCTGTGTCTCTGTCTCTGTCTCTGTGTCTATCGGCCGACAATGTCTCCAAAGCAACACGCGACGCAACAGCTACAGCAGAATTCAGCTAGATGTCTTTGACACCACTGCGCAACCTCATCAACATTAGCAACTTCGCCAGCAGCGGCAGCAGCAGCAGCAGCAGACCATGATCGGTGGTCGGCACTGTCTCCACGGTCATTAGCATCACGTAATCAACTATTCCTGCAGTGCCATGCCAACGCACAGTTGGACTGGCCTTGTAATTTGATGGGCCTCCACACACTCGCACCTACCAACTAACGTGCATAGTGTATAGAAAAAATAGTGTAAACATCAACGCAAACAATTGCATGGAGATGTTTGGACGCAAAGGGTCAAATGTATACAGTACGACTCAGCGTATGTCTGTCTGCCTGTCCGTCTGTATGTATGTTTGTCTGTCTGTGGGTCTGTCTGTCTTTTGTCTGTATTTTTGTCTTTCCGTTGGTTCGTTCGTCCATCTGCATGCCTGATTGACTGCCTGTCTGCCTGTCTGTCTGTCTGCCTGTCTGTCTGCCTGTCTGCCTGTCTGTCTGTCTGTCTGTCTGTCTGTCTGTCTCTGTCCATTCATTCCAATGATCCACTGAGTCTTCCGCGTTGTCGATTTTCCGGAGGAGGAGGAGGAGGAGGAGAGCAGGAGGAGGAGGAATAAAAGAAGGAAGAGGAGTATGATAGGCAGGCGGAGGGAGTGACAGAACCTGCAGGGAAGGCAGATGAGGAGGAAGGGAAAGAGGAGGAAGGAGAGGCGACCAATTGGCACAGAGCGCCGTCGAATGGGAACGACCTGATCGATGACAGGATACTTGCTATGACGATCTGCAGGGAAGATGTTGTTAGTAACGGCTTCTCTCTGTCTCTCCTTCCTCCTTCCAATCCTCCTTTCTCCAATTCTCACCCCACCCCTCTCCTGAAATAGACCGAAGTCTGCCGCAGTTGGAAGCTGGTGGCTGTTTTGTATGAATAATATATATATATACATACATGATCGTATATATATACATTATATATTATATAATGTATTATACATAAATTATATAATACATATGTAGAGACAAAGACAGAGACAGAGACAGAGAGACGGAATTCTGGAATTATAGTGGCATCATTACTTAGAACTTAGAAGTCAATCACGACAATGCATTATTGCATATAATCATCATTACCGTGACCACCAGTCCTGATCATTCGTTCATTCACAAAATCAATAAATCAATCACTAAATAAATCAATCATTAAATCAATAAATCAATCAATCAATAAATCAATAAATCAATCACTGAATCAATCAATAAATCAATAAATAAATAAATCAACATATCAATAAATCAATCAATTAGTCAATAAATCAATAAATAAATAAATAAATAAATAAATCACTAAATCAACAAATCAATCACTAAATCAATCAGTAAATCAATCAATAAATCATTCCATTCATTTCGTCAGTAATTCGACCAATCACTCAACCAGTCGAGCAATCACCCATGCAATCACTTGATCGATTATTCAAAATCACACTCAAATAGGTCGACAATGTAACACATTACAACCTTGGAAAATTATCGAAAGTTGTCTGAGCTCTTACACTTTGTTTATAGGTCGGTTATAATTTATCTTCGTATAATGCTCTGTACCATTTTCGTGTATACCACATCCACCCTGTGTCCGTCTAGAGGTCTACGGGCTCCATCGCCCCCCAAAATAATAATCTCCAAATTTTTAGGACAATCGTATTTTGTGCATTTTTGCGACCATGTCCTTAAATCGATATGAAAAACCCGGATTTTCTACTTGTTCTCAATAATAACAACATTCTAATCGTCAGAGCATCATTATACACTGTGTCCCAATAAATCGGGGCCCCTTTTTATAATGTGAATAAAACAGGCAAATCTTAATCGATTTTCAAAATTTCAAAACTGTTTTTATCCCGAGATAATTATCTTACACTGATTCAAATATTAAGTTTCTGGCATGAATATTGACGTCACAATTACGTCATTTGCATCAGATAATTAAAATGTTAAGTAGGCCTACCGAACACAACTTTTTCTTTAAAAAATCTACGTTATATACCTTAAATATTATTTCACAATTATAAATTTCAGTTTAATTTTATTTAAAATTTGACTAACATTATACTACAAGGTGTGTTCAAAGTGTCCGCCTTCGGGTTCAACACAAACTTCAAGGCGCGTTCGCCATTTGCCAATTGCAGCATCATTAACCAATTGATCAAATTCTTCCGATATGTAAATTAACGACGTCATTATGACGTAATTTTTTTGTGAGGGCCGTTCATAAATTACCAATTTGTAGATAAATGTCTCAGGATAAAAACAGTTTTGAAATTTTGACAATCGATTAAGATTTGCCTGTTTTATTCACATTATAAAAAGGGGCCCCGATTTATTGGGACACAGTGTATATTGCCTCAGCATTAGCACTTGAGAGATGATCGATCATCTTCCTTTCTCCTAGGATCGAATTCACTGTTCGATCCGTCTGCTTGCTATAGGCGCTATATGAAATTATATCAATAGATCAGATTTCGATGATGACGACGACGACGACGGTTGTTGATTTAGGAGTGGCGTCTTGGCTGAGAAAGATCGAGTAGGTAGAGTCAGGTTTCGATGGCATCATGCCTTTATAGAAGCTGATGGATGCTTGTGAGATAACCAGATCTTCAGTCACTCTCTCTGTATCTCTGTCTCACTGTGACTCTTTTGTCTGTATCTCTGTTTCTCTGTCTCTCCAGCTCGCCCACTCCGTCTGCTTCTCTCTCCTTCTGTCTACCTCGTACCTTCTTCCATCTGTGGCGGCACGCCCCGTTCGTCACGGCCTCTCAAATCGTACTTAGGCCAATCCAACATTTCGGTTACGACCGGGGAAGATTGTCTTAGCAAGGAAGCCCGGAACTGGGAATATAGTTCTGTCGCGTCGGAATCCACATCTGCCCCGTCCGCGGTCACCGGGGAGGTAACGACCTGAGCGCCAGGATGGCCAATGCTCAAAACAGGGTCCACTTTTCCACGGGCAGCCGACCCGCGCTTAGAACTTCCCTTCACCGCGACCGCCTTTGCCTTCTTCCCTACGCGGTCTTCTCTCTTTCGTACCATGTAACAACGAACGGTCGAGGCGCCCTCACTCCCGAGAGGCATGACCTGAGTTTGGCATCCAGTCGGCCATAGGCAACGGAACCAGCTCCACTCCAGGGGATTTAACCCTATACGAAGTAACGACACAGGCATTGTCTCGTATGCCAACACGACCAATAGGTCTTTTTCTGGTACCAGGCCTTTAGGGAGACCACCCTTGTATCGCTCGGAGGCGATTAACTTGTACAACGGCTGAACACGCCGAGATCAAAATAGCCGGAATACGCGGCGGTTGCCAAGCGCGCGCGACTCTCTATCACTGAGCTTCCCGCACGCTCTCCGAAGGAAATGCGTACGGTCGACTCTTTACTTCACGTAAGCCGCCGCAACAGGCGTCAACGTAACTGACTTTGGTATCACTTTTGGCTCGTGGTCACTGTCAACAGACCAGCATCGCTCCCGTATTGAGGGGCTTAAAAATTAGCTAAGGGGTATACACTTCCTTAACTAAATTAACTTAGGGTAACGAACCGGTAACTGATGCAATTAAAGGGAGCTGTCTAGGCCAGCTGAGTTCTCCTAGACAATGCGTACGCGATTTCCCTTGTTCGCGGAAATGCGCTTCTCGGTGACGACAAGCTTTCACCGTTTGCTACCACACGATGTTCACCAACAGACGTTACAAAGATATTACACTGGGCGTGCTGACCAGATCAACACCCTGATCGTACAAGTCGGGCTGCAACTGACAAAGATACACTTCTCGACCGTTACGCTTACGGTCTTTCGCTGTTCGGGGGAAACGCCGGTGGCAACCGTAAGACGCTTCCGACACGAACTCGAATCACTGACACAGGTCACTGGCTCTCGATGTAGCTAGAGAGCGCTTGATTTACTGAGCAAGATGACACCAACTTTTCGTTATTCGCACAACAACTCACAAAGTTACACTCACCCGACCAGTCGTGGCCGGTATCTACCTTGGACTTCAACCAACGCTGATCAACGGCGGCTGATATAGCCAAGCGATCGTATCAACAGGCTCTGCTACTAGCCGATTCAAAGACCAGAGGTGAAAGGAAAGATATTCGGTAGTCAAAGAATATCGCAATACACTCGCAGACCTAGGGCACTGCGCGTTGCCCACACAGACCTGTCGGCGGCGGTCGTTCGCTTGACCGCGGCGCCGCGTCACCGAACTCTACGGGAAAAGATCGGGGGAAACTCTTCGCGAGCTCCTACCGTCGAAACCCTTCCAGATATCGCTTAACTCTCTTCCGACTGACTTGTCCCACTCAACGAGACGCACAATCTGACACCAAGATTGTAAGGATCAGGTAACAATTGACAAAGTTTTCCCGTAACCCTGGACGTTCGCTGTCGGCCTTCGCGGCGTCAGGCGGAAGACCAAGAAATCGGCTGTCCTTTTCACGCACGAGGCGCTTCTCACCAGACTATACAGCCGAAACCGTAACAGATACAGACAAACCTCTCACAGGGCAAGTCTTCTACTCGTCGAGATGAACCAGATTGTCGCTTAGTTCAAAACGATTGGATCACAGGATACAAAGTTATTCAGTGCGCAACTACTTCGTCCGGGCGACCGCTGGGATAGCACGCGAACAGAACAGCAACGCACTTTAGTTGGCGAAACCAGGCTTCGCGTCGGCTAAGTCCACTCACGCGCGTGGCGTTCTCACTAGACTGTAGCGTCGAAACCTTAACAGATGCTGACAAACTCTCAACAGGAAAAGTCTTCTACTCGTCAAGATGAACAAGATTGTCGCTTGGTTCGAGACGATTGGACCACAGGATACAAAGTTATTCGTTCAGACCGGGGGCTAGGCCGGTCGTTCGCGGCCGCGTAAGAAAACTACACGCAAAGACCCGAAAACGGCCTTTCGCGAGCTCCTACCGTCGGAACGCCTTCAGATATCGATTAGCCCCTCACAGGTAACTTGACACAGCCGCCGAGGCGCACAATCTGACACCGAGATTGCGAGGATCGAGTAACAATTGACCAGGATATGCCTCCCGGCAGGTTTCGCTAATGAATTAGAGCGGGCGGTCACCAGGCGCAAAACGCAAATGTAATTATGCGTCGCCTAAGTGCGGCAAACGATGATCCCACGACGTTCGCAGAGGTCACCAAACGCCGCCGTGTGCAGTTACAAGAGGCACCACAGCTACAGATACCAGGAGACAAGGATTCAGAGTTATCGAGGCCTTACCGCTTTCTACGGTTGCGCGCTCGCCTTGGTCGGCCGTGCGGATTAACCGACGCGGGCCGCCAGAAGTATCGATTTTAGCTCTGTGTCACACGTACAGGACAATTCAACACGGCACTAAATGCCAGGAGACAGTTGCAAGTAAGACGGGATGAGCCACCACCAACTCTCCCTGGCGCGTCGAAGCGGGGCGATGCCCAGTCGGCCTCCGCTCGATCGTCACCGCAGGTAACGTTCAACCTTCGCGTGTGCGAATTCGATTCGGATACAATATTTCTCGTCAAATTCACCAGAAAACGTTTGGACACCAACAAACCAACGTAGCAATGTCAATTCAACGTGCCGGGACTGCGTAGAGAGCAATGAAACGAACAGAGTTAATATTCATTGCCCATAGAGTGATCGCCATCACTCTACACTAGTAGCAGAACATCGTGTGGCAGGCTTTATTCCACCGGAATATCGCTGTCTGCACTCTATGCTTTGGCTTGAAATAAATGATCGGTCTTCCGTATATAAAAACCGTTATTAATTCACCAGAAATCCATTTATTGTCGGATCGTCACCAGGTTTCTTTCTGTCGCTTCCCAAACGACTTCTCCGTAACTTACGCCCTAAATTAAAGTTATTGGACCTACCTAGGATTAATTATGGAACTAAAACTAAGATTAGCCCTACTCGTACACGCGTTTGAGATGCGGTTTGGCTGTGTTATACCTCGCCGTCAATCTCGTCTGCTTCCAGCAACGTTTTGCAGACTCTGACTTGTCGGTCGCGCTCTAATTGCGCGTGTTTCCGTAGCGCATACGCCGTACATTTCTCCGCTAGGGACATTACGCCTTACCTATTATTAATTCTAACTAGACGGTTTGGCTGCTTTAAGAGCGTAACCGTCGCTCCGGCCTTGTATCCAGCTTCAGTTTGACAAGGCAGCCGTTCGGAGTTTATCGTCTTGTGGCTGAAACGCCACACTCTCCTCCTCTCCGGCTGATGCGGAGCATCGGGGTCAACTAATCTACGATCTCTTCACGAGATATTTACCCTCCCGTCCCCGGGACTTATCTACCTAGATTTAAGCCCCTCGGAGGAAAACACTAACACGCTGTCCCCCGATCAAGGTAACAGTCACATACAAGTACATAACATCATCCAAAATTTCACAATGTTATGCAATGTAATTCGATGTAGGCGTTGTTCTCAGCGTGTGTACTCGCTGTTTCTCGCCCATCGTATCCGCAAATTCGCTTTTCTCGTCACCACAGTCATCTCACGAGCTCCAGTCAACTCGCTCTCGTTACCACGGCTTCACCTGTAACACGAAACACAAACAATCTCACGCAGGGCCCTACTTAAGGAGTTTGTCCAACACCCAAAAGTCGAGTTCCCTTAGATTGCTTATACCAGCTCCACCAAGGAGTCCACTCTTAACGGTACTACAGTGCTCTCTCACCGGTAGGTTCTGCGCTACCAAACGTCTGGCTCGCCCAAATCTATGTGATCAAGGCGTTGTCGAGACGCCGAGATCAGAAGTGGGGCCATGTTTACCACCGTTCCACTACCACCAACTTCTACGCGACCAAGGCGCTGCGAGCCGCCAGAGTCAGAAGTGGGGTATCCTTTCACTCCGTCGTTTCAACGACTCTTTCCTCGCGGTAGGGTCTGCACTACCAAATTCACACGACCACCAAATCTATCGACCGAGGTGCTGCGAGCCACCAGAGTCAGAAGTGGGGTTATTACGTTCACACTCATTCACCGTCAAGTCCACCTCGTTCCCCACACCTCTACGCGGTCAAAGCGTTGACGAGACGCCGAGACCAGAAGTGGAGTACTCCGTTTTCACCGTCAATTCCTTTTTCCGTTCTCTCGCCAACTAGCGATCAAGGCGCTGGGAGCCGCCAGGATCAGAAGTGGGGTAGATATGGCCTTTAGCCAACACAGACTGTCACGTGGCAAACTTCGGTGCTCCCTCACATCTGCAGATCAGGGCGCTATCGAGCCGCCAAGATCAGAAGCGGGGTTACCATCACCGTACGAACGTCTACTCTTTCTCCCTCAAATCTATGGATCAGGACGTTGTCGAGGCGTCGAGACCAGAAGTGGGGTTTCCGTTAACTTCAAAAGAAACGTACAGTCGTACTCGCGTAGGACCTAACACGAATACATAGGCCAACCAAGAAAAACAGGATCGAACCTACAACAGTTAGCAGTGAGTCCACGGTTCGTTACCAGTAATTCGAACGTAAATTGCCCCTTGAAACGCTAAGCAGTGTCGCGTTTCATATACGATCGATTCATCAAAAGAAACATAACCGTCGTCGACCCGACGATTTCAGTAATCTTCGCATTACGCGAACCAACGATCTGTGTCCACTGTATCTTTCCGTGCCGTTCATCGACGCTACGCGCCGGCTTCAGGATCAGAGATTTCACACGCAACTGAAGCACTTCAACCCAGGTCTGATTAGAGTGCAAGGAACCGTAAAGACAGTTATAGAGTGCTCACCAAAACTCCAGGTACACGGACGATTACTCCAATCCGCGACCTAACGAGAATCCGCTACCAAGCCTGACATCCAACGCAGATGACGGCATTTACGGCGCAAGACCTCAACACCGGAAAGCTTGACTTAATACCCCGCCCGACGTTACCTACGTCCGTCAGCTAGGCAGGTGCAAGACGATCCCAACTACCACCGGACATTCTCCCCAAGCACTACCTGGCATTTACGGTGCGAGAATTCCACTCACTCTACTGGTAGCTAGCCTCCCTCCTAGACTACCAACCTCAAGTGCCCCTCTGTCTCGAGACCTAGGCTCCACCTAACCCGTAGGCTAGGGGACCTTAAGAAGAGAAAAGTCGCCACACTATCTCTTCACCTGGGATGTCCGTCCATCCCATCACCTACCATTAAAAGAAAAAGGTGATCGTAAACGTAAAGTGACTCGGACTTAGAGTCTTCAGGCAAACTGCACTGAAAGTCCCACCGTGATCAGCGGTCAGCAGATTCAAAAGAACTCAACGAAACTTCACCAGTCTCAGGAAACAATCGCCATTACGCGAAGATAAGAAACGCCGAGAGCGCATCTCTCATCTTCTGTGTACCACTGAAATGACAGGCGTATAACTGAAAAGATGTTATCAAAAGGAAACCAAGTACGCTGTCCACCGACAGATTCAAAAACCACCGCCATTAAGCGGTGTAGAGACCCAGTTCGCGTCTCTCGCACCACCTGGCCCACACTTGTTGCCAGAACGAAAAGGTATATCATCAAAAAGTAACCGAGGCACTCACATTTCTCAAATCCACCGCAATTAAGCGGCGGCATCGACGCTGGTGCGTCTTGCATCTCCAGGTGCTCACCCTGACACCAGAACTAAAAGGTATTCATCAAAAAGAAACTCAAAAGTCATCACTCGCTTGCACAAATCCCCGCAATTAAGCGGCTGGCTCACCACAAGCCAACGGCTTCACCGCACGCTTACCCTGCGAGGATAACGCGTACTGCGCCGACGGGGACTTTCGGCGCTGTCCAGTTCCGGAGCGGATGGGGCCGCTATCTCCTCTACAGTCTCGTCGTCGGTGTGGCCACCTTGAGACGAACTGTCTAGACCTTCCTCATTAATCACAGTCTCTGTGTCTACGCCAGGCAACCAGCTCTTAGGAGGGTTCCCGTAGAACACTTTTAGTTTGTCCACATGCACAACTAGTGCGTTTGCTCGAGCGCTTCGCTGAATCCGATACAAGACAGGGCTGATTACCTGTACTACGAGGAACGGTCCCGTGTAAACCTTATTCCATTTGACCTTACTACCGCCTCGCCGTTGCGGATAGTAATAGTACACCCACGTACCCTGAGGAAACTTGACCGGTTTCACTCGCAAGTCGTACGCCTTCTTCCGGCGCTCGGCGACTCGTCCCAGCTGAGTCCGTACCAACGAATACGCAAATTCCATCTTTTCCCTCTGCTTCGCGGCATAATCTTCGACGTCAGGGTAGGACGGACGATCGAGATCAGCAAATTGGGCAAGAATCAAATCCAACGGCGAATGGTTTTCACGACCAAGAAACAGGAAATTAGGAGTCCGCTGCGTGGCCTCATGCTCAGTAGATCGGTACGCCGCCATCACATACGGAAGATGGACGTCCCAATCCTTCTGACATTCGGACACAACTTTACCAAGCAACGAGTTCAGAGTCCGGTGGAAACGCTCGATCATACCGTTACCAGACGGATGATACGGTGTCGTACGCACCTTGTCAATCTCCATCCGTTTACATAACTCCTGAAACAACTCTGATTCGAAACAGGGACCTTGGTCTGTCAAAATCTGTCGCGGCATTCCGAAACGGGAGAACACGTGGTTCATCAAGGTTTCAGCGATTGTCGCAGCATCTTGATTTCTAATAGGCAGAGCTTCCGCCCACCTAGAGAAATAATCGATCGCGGTCAAAATGTACTTATTCCGGTTATTTGAGACGGGATGAGGACCGGTGATGTCGATCCCCAACCGCTCCATTGGTTCACCAGTCACGGGACACTGTAAACAACCTTGCCTCGGCGGCTTTTCACGCCGATACCGAGCACACACATCACATCGTTCGCCCCAACGTCGCACATCATCTTTCCATGCCGGCCAGTACGCTCTTCGGCGTAACTTCTCTAGACTCTTACGTATTCCGAAATGTCCACCACCAAAGCTACCGTGCGTTAGCTTAAACATTTCATGCCGGAGCACGACGGGCACAACCAACTGGTGTCTTTCTGTCTGACCAGTAGTCCCTCGGATCCACTGCCTGAAAAGAACGCCTTGACGAACTTCCAGTAAATCCCACTGACTCAACACTGTCTTCGCCTCCCCACTCAACGACATCCGCTCTTGTTCGGTCGGCCGATTGCCTGCTTCCTTCCACGCCAAGACGGGACCAATGTGTCGATCGGCTAACTGTGCCTTGCGTAACGACTCCGTTGTCCAATCGGTAACCGGACACACGTCTTCACCAGGTGCGGCCGCAACAGGCCTTGCCTCGGCGACGGGACAGATCCACGCTGCGCTCTCTTCCGCAGCTTCTTCAGTCTCAGGCCCTGCTCCCATTGGACCTCTGGACATCGTGTCCGCATTACCGTGTTTTGTACCCGCTCGATGTACGATCTCAAAGTCAAATTCCTCTATCGTTTCGAGCCAACGAGCTTGTTGCCCAATGGGTTCCGGAGTCTTCCGTAACCATTGCAACGCGGAGTGGTCTGTTCGGAGACAGAATCTCTTACCCAAGAGATACTGGCGGAACTCCTTAAGAAAGTAGATCACAGCCAATAACTCCCTACGTGTCACATTGTAGTTACGCTCAGCCGTAGACAGTAACCGACTAGCATAACATATAACTCGCTCCTCTCCGTCCTGTACCTGAGATAGGACCGCGCCTATCGCGTAGGCCGACGCATCCGTATCTAGGACATACTGACCCTCGTCTTCAGGTAACGCCAGAATTGGAGACGACACCAATCTCCGCTTCAGTTCCACAAACGCGGTCTGGCACTCTTCAGACCATCGGAACGGGACATTCTTTCGAGTCAACACGTGCAGAGGCTGCGCTACTACCGCAAAGTCATGAATGAATCGACGATAATAGGAGCACAAACCGATGAAGGATCGTACTTCACGCAGGTTTTTCGGAACACACCAGTCCTCGACGGCCCTGATTTTACTCGGGTCCGTCGCGACACCTTCCTCACTGAGGATATGACCAAGGAACAGTACCTCTTGCTGCATCAAGTGGCACTTAGACGGTTTCAGTTTAAGATTGTATTCCTGCAACCTCTTGAACACCATCTCTAAACGTTTCATATGAGTTTCGACGTCACGGGAAAACACGATGATATCGTCTAGGTAGACCAAGCAGATATCGTAATTGAGACCAGTCAACACCAGGTTCATGAGTCGGCAAAACGAGGCGGGACTGTTACAGAGACCGAAAGGCAGAACCTTGAATTGGAAGCTACCTCTTCTCGTAATAAACCCTGTCTTATGCTTATCTCGCGGGTGCAAGGCCATCTGGTGATAACCTGCCCTGAGATCGAACGTGCTGTACCAACGGGCACCACCGAGAGTATCCAGACTCTCGCGGATCAACGGCAGCGGGTGCGCGTCTTTCCGGGTCTTCAAATTCAACTGGCGGTAGTCGATGCAAAAGCGCATGCTCCCGTCCTTCTTCTTCACCATCACGACATTCGACGCCCACTCCGACATGGAGGGCTCGATAATCCCTTGGGTCAACATATCCTCGACCTGGCGGTCGATTTCAGGTATCATCGCAAGCGGCTGACGTCTCAGTGTCTGACGAACAGGCCTTTCTTGCTGTGTGTCAATCTCGTGCTGAATCACTGACGTAAAGCCCAGGTCCTTGTCATCAAGAGAAAACGTGGAACGATATCTCAAGATGAGCTCACGTAACCGAACTTTTTCTTCTACCGTAACCGTGTCAGGAACCTCTTCCCATAGTCGCTTCAAGACTGTCTCGGCCTCCGGGTCGACCGACTGACTAGCCGTCATACATACTCTTGTCGGCGGTCGCCCATTGTGGCGCGACGCTTCCAGAGACGAGCTGGCGCTACTGAGTAACTCCACTCGCTCCAACCGACACTCGGTTCCGTTACTGACCAACACATCGTTGTCGCCAACGTTCACCATTCGAATGTACACCGTCGACTCTTTACCTGTCACTAGAGTTCGACCAATCACCAAGCCTCTGGACACTTCCGTAGGCGTAGTCGTCCAGGCCTCCGTATCAACTTGCAAATGGGGATACACCACAGACATCGGGACGTTCAGTTCACATCTAGCCGGAACCATAATGTCGCTCTGCACGATAACCCTACGACACATAAGTTCGGTAGACAACTCTTTCAACGGGATCTTTCTGTCGCCCAAAAAGACACAACGACCAGAAAAGTCCCAACGAGCCTGGTTCACCTCAAGCCATGACAATCCCAAGATGACCTCAGTCACTTGGTCCGTAACCAGACAAGGTAAGGCGTACCACTGTTTACCAATACCAAGTCTTAACTCCGCTTCACCGTCGACACGAATTTCACTACCGTTCGCAGCCAGTAACCGCTGACTGGACGACGTCACTTTACCAGGAGACACAAACGACCGGGGAACCAGGGACAATTCGCTACCAGAGTCAAGGAGACAGTTTCGACGTGTCCCCTCCAGGCGGGCAACAACGTAAGCCATTCGGCTACCACAAACCAAGCGGTTCTGCGACGGTTCCTTCGCAGATTCACTCTTCGGAGGCTCCGGGCCTTTCGTGTCATCCCTTCGCTCAGGCGCAGGCTGCGGGCAATCTCTGACCACATGCCCCTTACGTCGACACCGGAAACATTCAATCTCTGAGTTTCGCCAACGGTCCGGCTGAACGTCGCGACGTTGGAACGCCGGCCGCTCACCTCGCCACGGCCCATCCGGTGCCCTTCCCGGATTATTCCATCGCTCGTACTGTAACGGTTTTCCTGTCTGTACCCCAGAATCCTGTCTCATGTTCATCCGACCCAGTTCTCTTGTCAGATTTTCTAACTTCCGCTCGAGATCCTCCACGCGACGATTCTGCTGTTCATTCGTCGCTGGGACCTCTTTCATCGTCTTCACCCTGCCATGTCTCCGGTCGACCTCCACTCCAGACGTGGTCGGACGACCGTACGCTTCTAACCGGACTGCGTGTTTGTAAGCCGACTCTAGGTTAACGGGTTCTCGTTCCCTCACCTTCTGAGCCAACTCCTGATTCAACAACGCATCCATGAACGCGTCGCAAGCGACCGTTTCGACAACTTCATTCGTTGGACCTGGGTAGGCTAAGACCATTAAGCGTCTTACCTCTTGTACCACCGCACTCAACGTCTCGCCTGGACCCTGTCGGTAAGCCCGTAGCTTTACACGATACAGACTCGTCTGTTCATCCGAACCGTATCTGGCCTTTAGTTTGTCAACGAGGTCCTGCCACGTAACATCCTTCTGGGCTCCCATGTCCCATAACAACTGCGATGCGGGTCCTGTCAACGCGCACATCAACTGGTCGGCCTTCTCTCGATCACTCCAGTTGTTGCACCGTGCACAGACTTCGAACTTAGCCAAGAACGCGGCTATAGCTGTCTTACCATCGTATTTCTCTAACTTGATACGGATCCCACGATCAGCCGCTGTCGTGCTTTTCTTACGATCAACCGGCGACCGTCGTACTCCCACCCTGCGATGACCTCGTCGCGGGCGATCACTGTCGTCACCGGAGTCGTCGTCATCTCCCGAACTCGGACTCCCGCGATGGCCGCTGGGTTTGCTCCTCCCAAGCGCCGTCGCTTTCTTGTACGTTCGACCAGGAGGCCTTATCGGTGAACGGTCTTCTTCACTCGACGGCTCCTTCGCAGGCTTCTTGGTTAGCCTCTCAGACCGACGCGGTCTCTGCTCCACTGCTTCACGAACAGGGCGACCAGATTCTCGTACCTCTTTACCTTTAGGCACCAGCGCGGCTGCCTTTTCGTTACCATCCACGTCGTCACTGAATCTCAGCGTACGCGGCCGTTCACCCGCCTTGTAAGCTTGCCGGCTCACATTTTTTCTGTCAGGCGTCATCTTCCGATAATTAACATCAGCCTCGGTAGATGCATCGTCTGACGACATTATCCGTGCCCTGGCCTTTGCCGGTTTCTGGGACACACTCGGTAAGTCTCGATATTCCGTGTTATCCGCAGGCCATACGTCAATAGGAACCGTAGACTCACGAACCCGTTCAGGTTTTCTCGTAGCCTCTTGTTCACGGTAACTTTCTGTCAAGCGTCGGACCTCCGGCGGTCCTTGCACGCGAGACCATACTTCCATCGGCACCGTCTCTCTACGGGCCTCTCGATGCTCGGGGTAACTCTCTGTTCTCGACAGCTGCACTCGCATCGATTCATTGTCTCGAGCCACTGGCTCTGGCCGTTCCTCAAACTTCCTCATTATCCACGCCATACCTTGTCGTAAGGCTAGCAGCTCCGCTTTCACATCAATCTCTTCCGCGTCTCTCCGTCGAGACCGAAATTCACCGCCCGCTTCGCCCACAGCTGAAGCACGATCACTTGTCTCCGAGTGTTGCACTCGAGGACTACGACTCGCTCTCGGATCACGAACCAGATTCCCACCAGACACAACGGGCAACGGTAACTGTATTGTTTCACGTACGTAACCAGAAGTAACTGTGTTTTGTGATAACCTCGGTCGACTTCCGTCGCCGATTTCAGGCACAGAACGTAGCCAGTTCTCAACTCCAGACGTTGCAGAACGTGGACCTCTACCAACAGATTCAGGCGAACCAACTTCATCGAGAGTTATCAAATTACCAGTCGAGACTCGAGGCCGAGCCTTTGGACGAGCACCAAAATAGTCAACAGGAGGTCGACGGTCAAGCTGCCCGAAATCACCATACGCATCTCGCTCGGCTTCTGAATCGCCTTCGATCCGACCGGACTCAACCGCGGGTACCCTCTCAGAAGTGTGCTCCCTCGGATCATTTAAGACCCCACTTCTGGTACCACTTTGTGGCGGCACGCCCCGTTCGTCACGGCCTCTCAAATCGTACTTAGGCCAATCCAACATTTCGGTTACGACCGGGGAAGATTGTCTTAGCAAGGAAGCCCGGAACTGGGAATATAGTTCTGTCGCGTCGGAATCCACATCTGCCCCGTCCGCGGTCACCGGGGAGGTAACGACCTGAGCGCCAGGATGGCCAATGCTCAAAACAGGGTCCACTTTTCCACGGGCAGCCGACCCGCGCTTAGAACTTCCCTTCACCGCGACCGCCTTTGCCTTCTTCCCTACGCGGTCTTCTCTCTTTCGTACCATGTAACAACGAACGGTCGAGGCGCCCTCACTCCCGAGAGGCATGACCTGAGTTTGGCATCCAGTCGGCCATAGGCAACGGAACCAGCTCCACTCCAGGGGATTTAACCCTATACGAAGTAACGACACAGGCATTGTCTCGTATGCCAACACGACCAATAGGTCTTTTTCTGGTACCAGGCCTTTAGGGAGACCACCCTTGTATCGCTCGGAGGCGATTAACTTGTACAACGGCTGAACACGCCGAGATCAAAATAGCCGGAATACGCGGCGGTTGCCAAGCGCGCGCGACTCTCTATCACTGAGCTTCCCGCACGCTCTCCGAAGGAAATGCGTACGGTCGACTCTTTACTTCACGTAAGCCGCCGCAACAGGCGTCAACGTAACTGACTTTGGTATCACTTTTGGCTCGTGGTCACTGTCAACAGACCAGCATCGCTCCCGTATTGAGGGGCTTAAAAATTAGCTAAGGGGTATACACTTCCTTAACTAAATTAACTTAGGGTAACGAACCGGTAACTGATGCAATTAAAGGGAGCTGTCTAGGCCAGCTGAGTTCTCCTAGACAATGCGTACGCGATTTCCCTTGTTCGCGGAAATGCGCTTCTCGGTGACGACAAGCTTTCACCGTTTGCTACCACACGATGTTCACCAACAGACGTTACAAAGATATTACACTGGGCGTGCTGACCAGATCAACACCCTGATCGTACAAGTCGGGCTGCAACTGACAAAGATACACTTCTCGACCGTTACGCTTACGGTCTTTCGCTGTTCGGGGGAAACGCCGGTGGCAACCGTAAGACGCTTCCGACACGAACTCGAATCACTGACACAGGTCACTGGCTCTCGATGTAGCTAGAGAGCGCTTGATTTACTGAGCAAGATGACACCAACTTTTCGTTATTCGCACAACAACTCACAAAGTTACACTCACCCGACCAGTCGTGGCCGGTATCTACCTTGGACTTCAACCAACGCTGATCAACGGCGGCTGATATAGCCAAGCGATCGTATCAACAGGCTCTGCTACTAGCCGATTCAAAGACCAGAGGTGAAAGGAAAGATATTCGGTAGTCAAAGAATATCGCAATACACTCGCAGACCTAGGGCACTGCGCGTTGCCCACACAGACCTGTCGGCGGCGGTCGTTCGCTTGACCGCGGCGCCGCGTCACCGAACTCTACGGGAAAAGATCGGGGGAAACTCTTCGCGAGCTCCTACCGTCGAAACCCTTCCAGATATCGCTTAACTCTCTTCCGACTGACTTGTCCCACTCAACGAGACGCACAATCTGACACCAAGATTGTAAGGATCAGGTAACAATTGACAAAGTTTTCCCGTAACCCTGGACGTTCGCTGTCGGCCTTCGCGGCGTCAGGCGGAAGACCAAGAAATCGGCTGTCCTTTTCACGCACGAGGCGCTTCTCACCAGACTATACAGCCGAAACCGTAACAGATACAGACAAACCTCTCACAGGGCAAGTCTTCTACTCGTCGAGATGAACCAGATTGTCGCTTAGTTCAAAACGATTGGATCACAGGATACAAAGTTATTCAGTGCGCAACTACTTCGTCCGGGCGACCGCTGGGATAGCACGCGAACAGAACAGCAACGCACTTTAGTTGGCGAAACCAGGCTTCGCGTCGGCTAAGTCCACTCACGCGCGTGGCGTTCTCACTAGACTGTAGCGTCGAAACCTTAACAGATGCTGACAAACTCTCAACAGGAAAAGTCTTCTACTCGTCAAGATGAACAAGATTGTCGCTTGGTTCGAGACGATTGGACCACAGGATACAAAGTTATTCGTTCAGACCGGGGGCTAGGCCGGTCGTTCGCGGCCGCGTAAGAAAACTACACGCAAAGACCCGAAAACGGCCTTTCGCGAGCTCCTACCGTCGGAACGCCTTCAGATATCGATTAGCCCCTCACAGGTAACTTGACACAGCCGCCGAGGCGCACAATCTGACACCGAGATTGCGAGGATCGAGTAACAATTGACCAGGATATGCCTCCCGGCAGGTTTCGCTAATGAATTAGAGCGGGCGGTCACCAGGCGCAAAACGCAAATGTAATTATGCGTCGCCTAAGTGCGGCAAACGATGATCCCACGACGTTCGCAGAGGTCACCAAACGCCGCCGTGTGCAGTTACAAGAGGCACCACAGCTACAGATACCAGGAGACAAGGATTCAGAGTTATCGAGGCCTTACCGCTTTCTACGGTTGCGCGCTCGCCTTGGTCGGCCGTGCGGATTAACCGACGCGGGCCGCCAGAAGTATCGATTTTAGCTCTGTGTCACACGTACAGGACAATTCAACACGGCACTAAATGCCAGGAGACAGTTGCAAGTAAGACGGGATGAGCCACCACCAACTCTCCCTGGCGCGTCGAAGCGGGGCGATGCCCAGTCGGCCTCCGCTCGATCGTCACCGCAGGTAACGTTCAACCTTCGCGTGTGCGAATTCGATTCGGATACAATATTTCTCGTCAAATTCACCAGAAAACGTTTGGACACCAACAAACCAACGTAGCAATGTCAATTCAACGTGCCGGGACTGCGTAGAGAGCAATGAAACGAACAGAGTTAATATTCATTGCCCATAGAGTGATCGCCATCACTCTACACTAGTAGCAGAACATCGTGTGGCAGGCTTTATTCCACCGGAATATCGCTGTCTGCACTCTATGCTTTGGCTTGAAATAAATGATCGGTCTTCCGTATATAAAAACCGTTATTAATTCACCAAAAATCCATTTATTGTCGGATCGTCACCAGGTTTCTTTCTGTCGCTTCCCAAACGACTTCTCCGTAACTTACGCCCTAAATTAAAGTTATTGGACCTACCTAGGATTAATTATGGAACTAAAACTAAGATTAGCCCTACTCGTACACGCGTTTGAGATGCGGTTTGGCTGTGTTATACCTCGCCGTCAATCTCGTCTGCTTCCAGCAACGTTTTGCAGACTCTGACTTGTCGGTCGCGCTCTAATTGCGCGTGTTTCCGTAGCGCATACGCCGTACATTTCTCCGCTAGGGACATTACGCCTTACCTATTATTAATTCTAACTAGACGGTTTGGCTGCTTTAAGAGCGTAACCGTCGCTCCGGCCTTGTATCCAGCTTCAGTTTGACAAGGCAGCCGTTCGGAGTTTATCGTCTTGTGGCTGAAACGCCACACATCTATCCATCCATCTTCTGTCTCTGTTTCTCTGCTTCCATCAGTGCTTCCGCCTTTCCCTCCGTTCATCCGTTTCGTATTCATTCGTCCTCTGCCTGCGTGTGGTGTCTGTTAATCCCATTCTATCTCCCTCTCCCTCTCTCTCTCTCTCTCTCTCTCTCTCTCTCTCTCTCTCTCTCTCTCTCTCTCTCTCTCTCCCTCTCCCTCTGCCCCTGTCTTCTCCTTTCTACCTCTCCCTGTCATTCTCCCTTTCCCTCTCCGTTGTCCTCATCCTCTCTCCCTGTCTCCCTCTTTCTCCCCATCCATCTCCCTCTCTCTCACTTGGTCACCAGCAGCTTCTCTTACAGTATAGCGACCAACGTTGGCTTTACTTCAGAACCGAGATACAATCGATCTGCAACAGTTTATCACATACTGTCTTCGGTGGATATTAATATTATTATGCTGCAATAAATATGTTTCTTGTTATGGTCGATGGAAATACGAGCATTGAGCCGTATTGCAAGGAAGAAACTCCGACAGCAGAAGAACTTTTCCAAGGTAAGAGAGAGAGAGAGAGAGAGAGAGAGAGAGAGAGAGACAAGGGAAAGTAGGCTACCTGCGTGGTGTCATTTCAGACGTACAAAGAGACCCCGAGAACAATGCATAAAGACGGACAGACTCGACTATGTATGTATGTATGTATGTATGTATGTATGTATGTATGTATGTATGTATGTATGTATGTATGTATGTATGTATGTATGTATGTATGTATGTATGTATGTATGTATGTACGTATGTACGTATGTACGTATGTACGTATGTACGTATGTACGTACGTATGTACGTACGTACGTACGTACGTATGTACGTACGTACGTACGTACGTATGTACGTATGTATGTATGTATGTATGTATGTATGTATGTATGTATGTATGTATGTATGTATGTATGTATGTATGTATGTATGTATGTATGTATGTATGTATGTATGTATGTATGTGTGTACGTATGTACGTATGTACGTATGTACGTATGTACGTATGTACGTACGTATGTACGCATGTATGTATGTATGTATGTATGTATGTATGTATGTATGTATGTATGTATGTATGTATGTATGTATGTATGTAGGCCTATTTATGTATGTATGTATGTATGTATGTATGTATGTATGTATGTATGTATGTACGTATGTACGTATGTATGTACGTATGTATGTATGTATGTATGTATGTATGTATGTATGTATGTATGTATGTATGTATGTATGTATGTATGTATGTATGTATGTATGTATGTATGTATGTATGTATGTATGTATGTATGTATGTATGTATGTATGTATGTATGTATGTATGTATGTATGTATGTATGTATGTATGTATGTATGTATGTATGTATGTATGTATGTATGTATGTATGTATGTATGTATGTATGTATGTATGTATACTATGTATGTATACTATGTATGTATACTATGTATGTGGTTGGACCAACGACCTGGAATGGACTTCCATTGGCTAAGCGACACCTCCCAAGCTGTTCTCAATTTTACAAACTGTTGAAAACTGCTTTTTGCTTGATCTCGGCCGGGAGCGCCTCTGAGTAGGTACATTGAAGGAGCGCTATATAAATTGCGATTGATTGATTGATTGATTGCATGGATTTGCATCAAGATGTACATTCCATGCGTACATGTAGAGGTGGTTTATATAGCTTCCTGTTGTCATCTTGTCGTGCATCTGTAGATGTGCCATGGTGGTCGTGGTTGCTGTTGGTCGTTCTGTCCGTCTGTGCGTCCGTCAGCATCGTCATCTACATCGAAGAGATCGTATTTATTGTGCGCCATTTCCAGTCGGATGAAGACCAAAGGATGAGACTCATCTGGATTCTAGCATTCTTTCCAGTTCAGTATTTTTATCCATGTTTCTTCCTTTTCAGTGGCGGCGCCAGGATTTCAGTTTTGGGAGGCTAAAGGGGTAAATCGTCCAAAATTTTTATTTTTACATGGGAGAAAAAATGGATGGCCTTTTTTAGGGGGCTTAGCCCCCCATCCTCCCCTAGCGCCGCCACTGTTCTTTTTCTAGTCGAAGGATGCCAGTGCTGCTGCTGCGATGCGATGCTTAGAACAATCAATCCAATTTCAATCAATCAATCAAACGATCGATCGATCGCTCAATCAATCAATCAATCAATACTCTACTAAACAAACAGTAGAGATGCAAAAATTATTATCGATGCTTCTCCTGTTCATCTTCTTCTGTTTGTGTTTCTTCTCTTCCTTGCCTACCTCAGCTACGCAACACTATATCCTACTGATCTGAATCCATTTTTACACTTGAGTGAAGAGGTGATGTATCTCGGTCACGTGATGCGTGTGGATGGACTGGAAAAGGCGATGATGCTGGCATGTGGGGAGGGTACGAGGAGAAAATGACGGCCGAGGATCAGATGGATGGAGGATGTACACAGGAGGACAGGGATGAATCTTGAACAACTGAGGGATGTGACGCAGAACAGAATGGAGTGGAGAAGGCTGGTCATGACGGTCGCTAGAGTTCCTTGAACTGAAGGCATAGGGTGACAATTAAGGTGAAGGGGTGATGAAAAATAGCGCAACAAGATCTGTTAAATATTTTCATTGACTCTTGTATAATATTATATGATCGAGGTGACGTAGTCGTTATAACTTCTGGTCGTAGGTCTACACACTGACGTCACTGCTAGCGATTCTCATTCCAAGATCAGCAATACTGGTCGATCTTGTGGCCAACACGTACGTGCATTTACGACTGATCGCTCATCATCATCATCATCATCATCATCGTCGTCATCATCATCGTCGTCGTCATCATCATCGTCATCATCGTCGCCTGCCGTCGTCGTCGTCATCATCATCATGATTATCATCGTCGTCGTCGTCGTCATCATCATCGTATCGTCATCATCATCACCGTCGTCGTCATCATCATCATCATCATCATCATCATCATCAATTGCACGGTATCATTTTTAACCACACGCAGGTGTCGATTCACACTGTTGGCTTCAACATCTCAACTAAAACAGACGTAGGCTATATATATCTCTGCGCCCTCACCATTATTTCAATATATAGTGGTGAAAGTTAGGTCCGTTTTCAGGAAACAATTTGTGTATATTTAGTTGTTAAGAGGCTTCCGAGAGATATGATCGTATTTAGCCGCATGTTTACTTTCTAACAATAGCCAGGCCTTCGAATTTATTGGGGGGATGGTATATGCTGAAGCGGTAAACCTGCACCTAAATGCGTACATGGTAGCAATCACCACCAACTCTCGACCTCTGTGTTACGATCTTTTAATCCCTAATTTCTGCAGTGTTTCCAAATAAACATTGAATGTTCTGTTTTATGAAACACAATAATATGTAACATTTACTTTGTTTTAGGTCAGCTTTGGCCGCCACTTTTAGGCCACTGACTAAATTGGTAAATAGGTTAAGAGGAGAGGGAAGGTGAGTAGAGGAAGAGCGAGGGGAGGCAATTGGGACGCGGTGGTCACGGTGGTGTAGTGGGTATGTTCGTTGCCTTGAAGCCGGAAGGTTCGAGGTTCGCGTAGGGACCTTGGACAAGTCCTTCACTCGCAATTGCTCAGCGCTTCGGCGTGAAACTCCGATGCAGTGTCCGCTCTGCAGTCGGGAGTGCCTCTGAGTAGAGTGAAGGGGCGCTATAACAAGTGCACATGCAAACAAACAAACAAAAACAAAATTGCTCACCACAACATTGTAGAGCAGACGATTATGATGTTAGTGACGTTGTTTGGAACAGGTTCTTTTCCACCTGCTTCTACCAGTTCATTGGTCTGATGGAGAACTATCTCGGAGGTCGCCAACACATCCTGGCCGTTCTTGATCGTCAGCCGCAAGAGGCGCTAGTGTCGCTGGCCACCCCTCCCCTCTGCTTCTGTTGCCGATGTCTCCCCCTCGTCCCACTCACCAGGTATAGCAATAGCCTACAGCATGTGATAGCCAATGTGGCGCTATATAAATTACTGTAATTGCATTGCATTCCGATACATCGATCAGAGACCTATCGATCGCTCAGGTATTGGTATAAACCCAGGTGATTGGTATATAAATCCAAGCGGTCGTTGTAATGTATAGTCTTACAAATTAGATCTAACGTTGTGCCTATGTATGATGTAGACCTACGTGCTTTAGGCCTATAGAGTAGGCCTATGTTATGCCCAGGTATGCATGATGTAGGCTACTCTATAATAATTGCAGTACGTT
>OX457043.1:49748026-49975526 GCA_949752735.1 Lumbricus terrestris
CATGATCCTCATGACGATCTTCAGCATCCTCGGTCGATACGCCTACAGACAGATCCCGTGCGCAGACGAGCGTGACGACATCGATGCAGTCGACCATGGACCAGAAGATGAAGACTTTGCCAACATCAGCAGCAGCCCGGCAGCATCTCCCGATGCATCAACGACTCTTACGCTCGTTTCCCCTGCCGCTGAAACCCCATCAAAGACACAGATCTTTGACATCATCGGTCACTCTCATCCGCATCTATATTCTCTGCCGCAGCAACAGCAGCAAACGACAAGCGATGTCCTTACCTACGTCTGACTATTGACCCGTGTCTTCAAGTAGTAACCGTCATCTCCAAACTTCTAAAGCGACACTTGAAAGCCAAGCGCAGGGCACCGGCACTGTGTTGAGTCGGAGCGTTAGTCATGGGCGGAGTTTGGTTTTCGTTCTTGGAGGGGCTGAATTTCTAAATTTGTTGGGACTGAGATTTTTTTATTTTTTTAGTTCTTGGTCTGAATTCTCGCCGAAAATGACTAATTTTCTCACTAATTTTCCCAGCCAAAAAAGTTGACCTTTTTTAGTCATTCGTTAAGAGTTTCGCGTTCGTGAACAGAACCATTTTCCCTGAACAAATTTCTGAGCCTGCGCCTTCTTAGGGGGGGGGGGGGGAAGCTATGCCCGAGAAAAGATACCATTTGCACGTTAAAAATGACTCTGGGTCTTCTTGGGCCCCCTAGCCCCTGATAAACTCCGCCCATGGGGTTAGTCATTTATCACCTCCCCAAAGGGACTACTCAGAAGCGCTCCCAACCTCTGCACGGTCAACTGAAACTGTCTAAAGACGAGAGGAATGTAGTCAAAAGGGGGTAGTCCAACGGTCTGATCCAGTTTCCAGAGGACCAGTCCAGAGGGGCAAAGCAGACGTTAAAATTGCATCATCTCTAAATTTCCGAAGCACTAAATTCTAAAGCTATGCGCAGGGCACCAACTTATTCACGAGCTCTACATTCAAGTGAAAGGGGTTGCATACAGACGGTCAAGGAAATTACGCATTTGTTACCAGACAGATGAGGCAGAGAAGGCTTGAAAGGCAGAGGGTTGGATGGATTATTCATTAATTAAATGAAATTGTATACATACTCTCACTCTACGTGTGTCCAAATAAAACTGTCTTAATATGAGAGAGGAATGGTTGAGTAGAGAGTTCTAGAAAGAGATTATTGTTTTCTCCTCATCTTCTTCTCCATCCTCCTCTTCTTCCTTACTCTTTCACATTGTTACTGCGCAATACAAATTGTCGCAATAAGCCTAATCATTATTAAAGTTCAGTCTAAATCTTTATAATGATTAAAACCAACTCGAACGATTTGGTTAGTAAACCGAGTATTTGATAATCTTTCAGGAATCGCATCAACAACACGCCCATGTTAAACTCCGATAAAAACTATAATTATATAAATCTCACACGCACACACACACACAATATGTCTACATTGATCAAGTTGGCAAAAATGGCGAAGCTACCAAAGATCATCTACTTAATTATGGTCGGCCGCTGCCTACAATCACAACTCAATGACAATCACAAAAATCGTTCACTCCGACCATCAAGGTGCAAAACATTACTACGGAACAATAGGTTTAAATATACAACAATGACGGTAACAACAATGAACAATCCTTGTCTAGATCGAAAGAAACCGGATAACTAATAAACACCGAATGGATGACAATACGTTAATTAGTCTCGTAAGAATAAACGCGATCATGATCAGCAAACAACAGACAAAGGATCACAGACAAAGACAACATTTGGAAGCCTTTCCCTCATCTCTCAATGGCACAGTCCGCACACAACAACCTCCTCCCCCCTCATCGTTCAGTGGCACAGTCCGCACACAACAACCTTCACACACAAAGTATTCAATCCAACCAACTTCGCGAGCTTTCAGCCGTTTTCCAAAAATGTTGTCGCAAACAAGCAAGCATTCAATGCTCAGCAAAACTTGTACATGATTATCAACAGTCAACAATTATTCTACCCTTCAGCAGTACAATTTAATTTTAAGGAATTCATTTAAATAAACTAACTACAGCATGATCAAACTAAATCGAAATCATTTAAATAATTCAGCAAACATTATCATCACCATCTTTCGCAAGTTTACTAAACAGCTGTTACAGTATTTCACCAGTTTCTTAAATATCATGATTTTTTAAACAATTCAAATAACAACAATAATTGCCAGAGAGAGCTGCTATAACTTCGAAACCAACAATAGAGTGTTTATCATCCTCACAAAACATTTGAAATGCGTTCAGATTTTGCCTAGCAAAATCCCAAAACAAGTGACGCTCGACTGAAACGCCATCTTTACTATCGATTTGAATCACTGTGTATCATTACATGAGAGACTCCGAAAACGGAATGACCTGGGCAGCTAGGGATAACAACACTTGACCAAACAAGCCTCTAAGGTCACTTTTCCTCCTCCTCTTCTTCCTCCTGTGCCCATAATAAAGATAAAACTCTGGCCAAACCACACAAGACCTCATGACCTCAACCACTTAACCATTTACGACCAGTGTAGTAAATTGTACGGGAAAATCCTATACCCTGGGTTGGTAAAGTGATCAAATTTATTCAAATTTATCGTGTCATGGCAAAAACACTATCCACACAGAGCATCGTGTCTCAGCAGCAGTGCTTAGAAAACGTCTCGTTTTGAACAAGAGCTAACGAGAAGCCAGCCGAGAAAAAGTACTACATCCGCTAACATACTAACGCTAAAATATGAAGAACCAAAAATATTCCTAAGTACTCGCTTTCCTCGTGTCGTCACAACAGGAAAGTCACAAAGTCTACAACAATACTGAACACCATCAGCTGACCTAAGGACAACGAGATGCCTCAAGAAACGACGACTCAAACAGAAGCAGCCACTACACAACAGATGATTGAGAAAACATGGCAAAAAAAGCAGCTCAGAATATCTGCCTGCATTTCCTTCTTCCTGCCTCTCTTTGTCTGTCTGTCTGTCTGTTTCTACCTATCTCTGGGGTCATACAATGTGCATGGAAATGGTTGCTTGGACACACACACGGAGGAGGGCGAGTAAATGCAGATCACGATAATTTGAAGAAAACTATGATAGTATAAAGTTCAGGATAGGTTCGCAAGGACGCCGTTCTCCTCCGCCTCCTCTTCCCCCACTCCCTTAGATTCCAGATTCCACGGCCTCCTGCTCCCTCTGCGGGGTCTCGTATGGAGCAGGGAACTTCTCGTTAGTCGGTTCAACGCCCCAGATCTCACGCGCGTACTGGCTGATCGTCCGATCAGATGAGAACTTGCCCGACGACGCGATGTTCATCAGCGACATCTTCATCCACAGATCTTGGTTCTGAAATGGTAAAATATCGAGGAGTATAATGTTCTATTTTTAGTGACATAACCTGACCCGAAAACTCATATCAATTGAGAGTCGCACCCACTCATCCACAGCATTTACATAGAGAGCCTGTAAACGAACTCCACGTGAGCTAGTCCAAAAGAGTCGCGTCCAACTGTCTTTATTATCAACATTTACAAATATATATATATATATACAAATTATGAATGATGGAGATGTCAAACATACAAACCTGCCTAGGGGCAGAGAAGGCAAAGAAGATACAAATTATACGCATACATGCAAAATGGACTATTCATATCAAAATGGACTATTCGTATACATTCTGACTGATTGTACTATAATGTTCTATTTTTAATGTCCAATCAGGACACAGTCTGCTCTATAATAGGTAAAAAGGTAAAGGTTTTGCCCATACTCGCTTGCGAGCGTTGGGCCCGGTGCTGATCCCCGGTGTTAAGCCATCAGCCCTTAGGTGGCAATTGCCATACATCGGCGGTAGGTGGCCAGGTCTTTCCGCCGAACCCAAGGTTACCTGCGCAGTGACACTGCTACTCATTTTCACACTCCCATCTGGCGAGTGGCGGCTGAGTCAACCTTAAGGGGCCACCGGGATTAGATCCCGGTTCCTTCTGTTCTTCGTGCCAGCGTGTTACCAATCAGCCACCGCACCGCCCCATTGCTCTATAATATTGCAAGATAATTTACATAAATATCAAGTATATACATCCATACAATATGACAGCGCCTCTTCAAAAAACTTAAAGAGTAATTAGCTGAGGTAGTCTCTGCTGATCCCAGACTATTGGACAAACACCCACATCTTGCTCATGGGTCACTCTGAATTATCTTCTACAGACTGTGTTAGCAGACAGTCATAGGTTTTCAACCTCATGCTTTCCTAACATGATCAACACTCTTCCAACCGAATCACATTCCTGAATTTCAGTCTAACCCAATTACCAACGAAAGAAAACACGCAAGAGAGGCCATTACAATGTCGGCTTTAGGTATCTATCGGCGATATAGGTGGCAGCATTTTTATTTGGTGGGCAAAAAGCAAACTAAATTTTAAAAAACTTAGAAGAATAAGTGTGCTCTTGACCAGCATTTATGAGTAATGGGCGGCATTACTGCCTTTGCCTATAGCGCAAAACTGTCGTCGGCCACACTGGGCGCTATGAGTTCGAGCAGCAGTCAAACGGATAAACACTAAGTACTCACAGCATACGTCTTGCTGACTTTCTCCTGCGTAGCAATGTACGACTCGTAGTCAGCGAACAGCATGTAACTACAAAAGAAGAAATCAATTAAAATCCACACAGCTCACAGACATCCAGGTGTCATTCCTCACGGTAAATGCAGTATACCCTTGGAGTGGTTTGGGTAATAGACCTGCCTCTTCAGACACTACCATGCTAAGAGAAGAAGCCACAAACGATAGTCTATACAAAGCATTGCATGTTCACTTGTTAATGGGTCCAATATGCATCAAGATTATTCTGAATCGTTTAAAACAGAAAATGTTTTGTCACCAAAGACTTCGTGTCTAAACATTTACTGATTTTTGCTCATACATCGATACCAAACGTCGATAAAAGTTCAACAGAGATCAAAAAAGGTTTATGGTTTATGGGGCAAATAAAAAAACATGAGACCCAGCATGGATCGCAATCCCACGCAATTACGGCCGTTCATTAACGAACAATCTAATCCATGAAATGACTTAAAACTGCTTTGATGAATTCTTTTTTATTTAACTAAGGGGAAAGAAAATTCAACATATTTATGATCAAATTGAAATTGTGATTAAACATTTATATAGCACCACTACTACAGAGCAAATCAAATCGCAAGTGTCCTTTGCATTAGTCTGCATGATGCAAAATGTCAGTAAAATGAGAATATTACATCAGTTAACAACACAGTGCATGTACAGCAAACAAGAAGCGAAGAGTCATCAGTGGTATGACCATGCGCACCAGTGGATTCCCATAAAAAGTTGACAGCATGGATGACTAAAAACAAATTGATTTGAAACCCGACAGACACTAAACGAAAACAACACAGATAGACACTCATCACAGAAGCATACAACTACAATACCAGTGATTAGATTAGATTAGACATCGTTAGACACCCACTTGTCGTGATTCAAGAGCGAATTCGCCAAATCGCGGAAGAGACCCGGATCTTCTGGTGAGAAGAATCCGCTGGCGATCTCGTCAATGCACTGCTTCAACTCTGTGTTGCGTTCGTAATACTCGCGCGGATGGTAGCTAAACGAAAACGAAACAGAAAACAAATCATTCGTCGTTATAGACCTGCATCAAGCTCACAATAGGTTCACGGAGGTAAGGTCACTTACACTTCGGCTGCCATCCCCATGAATACATATGATTTAACATTAGCTGGATGTGGTAGCCAGCTGGACAGAGCACTTGCCTGTAATGGTGGGCACAGGTTTAACTCTTTACTCTCATAGGTCTTTGTGTATAGACCACGGCTTAAAGTGTGCCTGGACAGTCATGAACAGCGTCTAGACACTTATTCTAAAATCCGAAAACACCGTCCTGCCACTTATTTGGCCCGCACAGCAGAGTAGCATTGGAACCATCTTTGGTCAAGTCTATTGAAGGTCAAGGTCTATTGGAGGTCAAGGTCTATTGGAGGTCAAGGTCTATTGGAGGTCAAGGTCTATTGGAGGTCAAGGTCTATTGGAGGTCACGTCTAGGAGGTCACGTCTATTGGCGGAATGAAGTGGATAGTGGGAGGAATATCTTATGTGTTTGCATTGTACTGAACATACACATGCATTTCTATTGTGCGAAGTGGATAGTGGGAGGAATATCATATGAGTTTGCATTGTACTGAACAAACACATGCATTTCTATTGTGTGTTGTATTGTATTGAACATCAAGTGCACATTCACAACGTGCAATCGATTACTTCACATTAACAAGTCTTCTCTCTGAACGCAAAACTTCGGCGCAATGCGCAAGTGTGAAACGCTTTTTGAATCCACACAATACGTGAAACAATAAAAAAAGACACAGACCCTTTCTTTGCGAGCGCCTCCACCTCGTCCACAGTCATTCCAAAGATGAAGATGTTGTCGTTGCCCATCTCTTCCGCCATTTCCACGTTAGCTCCATCCAAAGTACCGATCGTCAGAGCGCCGTTCATCTGAAAGCAATCCACCGAATTAATTAATTAAACACGCTTCCAAGGCAGAAGTCATTGCAAGGTCAAAATGGCAGCAAATCCTCAAAACAACGGTCATGGTTCCCAATCATCGAATGACTGAAATGCTACGTGCGTTTCTTAAGAGTTTTTGCAGGGTGTCGTTCAGTTAGGATAACTCTAAATAGGGGCAGAGAGAGAGGTAGGTTGCCCCATATGCAAACAAGTGAAGGTCTCTTATGCTTGATTCAGTTCTAACTTGATTGACTTGAATGTGCTGACGGATACAACGAACCGAAGACAAAAGCACAGCGAAGAGAAGAATGGCGTCATTGGCAGTTGTAACCTGCCGAGGGGCAGAGAACCTAAGTAAAGAAGAAGACCCAAATATAAACCTGGAACTTCATGTTTCCCGTTCCAGATGCCTCCGTTCCAGCCGTCGAAATCTGTTCGCTAAGATCTGCAGCAGGGATGATCTTCTCGGCCAGGGTGACGCGGTAGTTCTCGAGGAAGACGACCTTGAGACGTTTTCCGATGATCGGGTCGTTGTTGATCGTGCGACCGACGTTGTTGAACAGCTTGATGATCAACTTCGCCGTGTGGTATCCAGGAGCAGCCTAAACACCAGCAAATATCTTCATTCATTTATTCATTCAATGGACTTGTACAGTATCTCTTCACTAAACCTACTCAGAAGCACTCTCAGTCCAGCCACGGCAAAAGAAAAAGGACATGAGATATTTATGAAACAACGTTTGATTGGTCAGATGTAATAGCAGCAACTTTTAAGAGAGGTTATTCATTTCATTATCATTCATCATGACTTCTTAGAGCAAAGAACTTTACAGATAAAAACTTCACAACGATACCAGAAAAACCATCTGGATACGGAAACTGGCAAACATGGAAACAGTCACAAATGGCAACAGTCACTCATGGAAACAGTAACACATGGCAACAGTCACACATGGCAACAGTCACACGTGTCAACAGTCACACATGGCAACAGTCACACATGGCAACAATCACACATAGCAACAGTCGCACATGGCAACAGACACACACGGCAATAGCCACACTTGCCAACATCCACACACAAATAAACAATCATACATAGTTCCTCTGATGTTTCTCCGCCTTCTCCTCCTCCTCCTCTCACCTTTCCTCCGATCATGACGGTTCTCGGTACGAACGGCATGTTCGGGTTCTTCTTCAGACGATTGTAGATGGTGATGATGTGCAGAATGTTGAGCAGCTGTCGCTTGTACTCGTGGATTCTCTTCACTTGCATGTCGAACAGAGACGTTGGATCCACGGACACCTTGTATTCCTTCTCAATCAACGCAGCCAACTTCATCTTATTCTCCTGAAAACGATCGATCAACTCAGAAAATGATCACACACATCAAGACATCTAATCTAATCCAATGACTACTAGAGCTAATCTAATCCGACTACAGTAAATCTAATCCGATTACTCCTACTGCTAATCTAATCACTTCTGTAGTTATTCCAATCTAGAATTCAACTAGAGCTAATCTAGTCTAATCCAATGACTTCTATAGGTGTTCTAATCCTACAAGAGCCTACCTAATCTAATCTCATTACTCCTAATCTAATCCAATCCAAAGACTTCGATAGCGCCATGATAGCATCCACTTGTCCGTTTTGCCAGTGCCTCCACAAGGCAGAACAGCATTTTCCTGATGATGGGCCCATTGACCTGGAATGGCCGTCCACCGGATATTTGCCTCTTTCCCAGGATCTTCTATCCTGTTCAAGCTGGAGTTGAAAGCAACTCCTGAGTAGTTTTCTTGAAAATGAGCAATATAAATGTTCGATATGAATATTCATGAATGAATAATTAATGCCAAAGACATCAATCTGTGATATAAATTGTTCGATATAAATATTCATGAATGAATGAATAATGCCAAAGACATTAATCTGTGACGTCGGTAGCCATAACATCAAAATACACTACACTCTTGTCACTTCAAACACTTCATTTAGCAATACTCAGAAATTTATTTCCTCAACAAGATCGGATGAAAATGAAATCTAACTCAGAATTTGGAAACTACTGATCAACACCTGTTTCACTTTCGCCAGTTTCAGCAGAAAAGCCTTGTCCGTTACGAATTTCTCCAGCTTTCTCAGTTCATCCAACTTCGTAATCCAGCTCTCGCCGATTTTCTGCAGCAGAAAAGTAAGATAAATAACTCAAACCATTTTAACAACAGAAGCTGAATTGCTGAGAAATAAATCAATCACCTATATATGATTTGATGATTCTTCAAAATCTGGAAAAGAATTCGACATTTGGGTCGATGAACCAAGGACCGCATATCAGACAGAAAATAACTTTGGATGACAAATGTCATCTTGATACCAAAAGAAAACTTATACAAACACCCTAATCACGCCTTTTCCACAGAGGGCCCAGAGGTCTGGAAAGGGTTCCCCAGGAGCCGTGCATACCTCCTAGGACTCTTACTAAAGCCTTTTTAATTCACCTCAAAACTGCACTTTTTTGCCATGCTAGAGTCAGGATTGCCTCTTGAGTAGTCCCCTTGAAGAGGCCCTATAGAAATTCATGATTGAATGAATGAATGCATGAATGAATACATGCACACATACAATATACATACAATACATACATGCATAAATATTACTAAATTCACTTTAAATACCAAGCTTCTTCTGTTCGGTCAGCATCCTTCTACCAACGCAGAGTTCAGCTAATTTAAGGATTTCTCTTCCTCAGGAGAAACAATGGAAGACAACAATGATGCAAAATAATGACCCCTGACCTCAGCGATGGCATCAGCGAGGCTGGGATTGCAGAGCAGAAGCCAACGACGAGGCGTGATTCCGTTCGTCTTGTTCTGGAATTTGCTCGGCCACAGTTCGTAGAAATTGCGGAAACTGAACGAAGACAAAATTAGAATAAATAAGGTGAGAAAAAGAGGGAGGAAAATATAATCCTTAGATATACACTATTAGGTATAGGAACTTCAGATTTATCAGTTATTAAATGGCCCCTATGTGTTTGTGTGTGCGCGTGCGCACACGGGACAGACAGAAAATAAAGAGAAGAATAATGTGAGAGACAGAGCAAAGGAAAAACAGGTAGAGAAACAGAGATATTCATGCGCAGCAAAAAACAGACGCACAGGGGTAAAGAAAGAAAGAGAAAAGAGACAGAGACAAGCACAGAAGAAAGTAAAAGGGAAGGAAGGAAAATGTGAGCAACAGAAAAGTGAGACGGAAGCAGAGAGAGGTAGAGATACAGGGAGAAAGAGAGAGAATTGCACAGCAGAGAGAGAGAGGGAGAGACAGAGAGATAACGGAAGAAGCGGGAGACAGAGACAGAAGAAATGGGAGGGAGAGAGAGAGACAGACAGACACACAGAGAGATGGAGGAAGATAGATACTCTTAGAGTAACGTACGTGCTGGCCTTGAGAATCTCCGAGTGGATTGCTGCGACTCCATTGGTCGAGTGACTTCCCACAATGCAGAGGTGCGCCATGTTCACCTTCTTCTCGCCTTCCTCCTCAACCAACGACATGTGACGCAGGCGATCGTTGTCTCCCGGCCATTTCTTCGACACTTCCTACGATCATAAGCATTTTCAAAATGGAATGCAACCATCTCCATTACAGTATTGAATCTGCATATTTATAAAGTCCCTCACTATCATTATTTACTCACTTGCTTTCTACAACATCATTATTAAGGAATATACTTTCTTTATTTTGGGCTGGAATGGATTTTAAAAACTTAATCGATATCTCTCCAAAATCAAACTTCGATTAATCGACTAAATACTAAAATTAATTTTGCATCTGTTGCATCAAGTGTGGAAAACTGTCAAAATGTAGTCGCTGAGTAAGTGGTTTTTCCCTTCCACAAATAAACTCAAATCAGCAGACATTCTGAATGTAAAACATCAATAAAGTGCTGGAACCATGACAGGCGAACTGTTAAGTGAACTGAAGATGATAAATTTCGTCCAATCTTCAACTTTTCGATCAACATATACCTTGAATTCAAAACGATTGCTCAATTTTCGACTCAAACGTTTCACATTAATTACCATATCTCACCATTACAATTACTCGAGATATGGAATGCTCGACGTAGCAAAATAAGTATAAAGAATAATCAAATACAACTTTTAATCAGAAGTCGATAAATTAATTAATCATTAAGTCTACATACTCGCTTTAAAAATTAACCGCTCCAGTGGACCATTTCACAAATATAATCTCCAAATTACTAAAGAGCGCACGCTTGAAAGCCAAGTGCAGGGCACCAGATTAATCATGAGTGCAATAGAGTTGGGACTGTCCTTACCGCAAGGAACCTGGCGTTGATTTCATAGATGATCTGCAGATGTCGTGGCAGTAGTTTCTCGAGCAGATAGACCGGCCAACGTTCCAGCGCCTCTGGCAGAACCGTGTGATTCGTGTAGGCGCACGTCTCCGTCACAACCTTCCATGCCTGGCAGCAAAGCAAACAGACACGCATCAAATCAGTCTTTCAACCATGCAATGATTTCAACCTCAACAAGCCTAAGAGAAAAAACAATGATTTGATGACACCATTTAGAAAACAGTGTCATCAATTCTAGGGTTGTTAATATCGAATTGTTTTGACAAAACCAGTTTTCGGTTGTAGAAATTCGACTTTAAACAGAAAGTTTTCCGAATCGACGCTATAGAAATCCCGTCCAGCTGGTAGTGCAAACAAAGATGGCTGCCGCTCGGAATCGTTGACGTTTACAACGTAAAAAGTGTCTAAAGAGGTTCCATTATTCATTCACATCATTCTCTGATTTTCATTTTTGCCGTCAAAAATGTCAAAGTTTCATGAAATGCACGACGATGTTGCATACAAAATGCCGCTCACCTATATGTGTGTAGATCAACGACCTCTTAAATATAATTATATAACATAATGGTAGCACGGCATGGCAGATACCATTTATTTCTTGCAATTAGTTTTCCCCACAGCAATCTTAAGTCATTTCTTAAATGAATTCAAATATCTGTTTGTAAACAGCAAAAACGAAATTTCTATTTCAGAACCAAAAACCGGATTTCCAGTTTCCATTTAAAATCCCTGATCAACTCTATGGTCATTTCTGCATCTGTGACTTTCTTTGTACCTTGTCCCATGTTAGCTTCTCCTCGTCGAGCAGAATTCTCATCAGCTCGGGTATCGCAAGCGACGGATGAGTGTCATTCAGCTGAATAGCAACCTATAAAGACGTGTGCAAAGAAACATTCACACGTAAATAACAAAATTCCACATCACCTGGTTACATAGATAAATCGTCAGCAACCAAGACCAACATCCAACTCAGCAAGAACAATTATAAAATGTGACATAAGGGCTCAAAATCAGTCACGTGTCGTTTTCTGACATTTTCATTCAGTCGCATGCTACAATGGCTCTGCTTTAAAATACTTTCCGTACAATGAAAATATCTTTTTCCTAACTGAGGTTACATTCATTTGATTCCTTCAAAAGTTTAGAGTGAGAAAATAAATTTTAAAAATTCGGAATATACACATCATCAAAGTCCTCAGAAACCATGAATGGATTATTCTGCAATGCAGCTGCGCAATAAAGTCATAAGTAAAAGTAAAGTCCTATCCCGTTCCATGAGGAACACAGGGAGGCGCTCATCTCCTTTTCCATGGCCCTGAGCCAGCAATGGACGAATCCCAAGGTCCTGGACACGAGGCCAGTGTGTCGCAGGACTTGCTGTTTACTTCCCAGCTTACGCCGGTACCAAATTATACTGCTTGGTGACAGAGGCACGTGTGCGTGAACAACTTGCCCAAGGTCGTTACCCGGAGTCAAACCCGCAACCTCCCGCTTCGTAAGCGGACGCGTTACCGGTCTGCCACCAGGTCGCACATAAAGTCATATATTCTGAATAAAAAACACAAACGGTATCAAAATCGGTTTGCTACTTCGTAAATTAGGTCAAATCGTAGACATTTGCCGAATTGAAAAATACTCTACATTCTTGACCCGTCTCACCTATTTAAGCTTCTAGCGCAATATCTAGGAAGCACCAAATGACAGGTTTCATACCCCAATGATGAAATTTAAAAAAAATATCCAGGCATGATTCAATCAAAACCTTAAACGCGTTCATCTTCTGAAACTAAATTCTTCTCTCAAAACTGAGCAAACTTCTCCATCATCTTCAACTCCTTTCTTACTTACCTTGGTTGGAAAAGCGGAGAAGTCCGTGCGAACCGCGGCACGCGAACCGAATTTCGACGACTTGAATCGTCGGACGACGTCGTGCAGGGTGGCTGCCACGAGGAAATACTCCTGCTTCAGACGCAGCTCCTTGCCCTCGAAAATCTAGCGACCAAAACATGAAACATATGCTTGATCAATGGAGGTGAAAGCTAAAATGTTTACATGGTTCCATCGATGGTTAAGATAGTTTCATTGATTGCTAATATGGTTCCATTGATTGCTAAGATGTTCCAATTGATTGTTAAGATGGTTTAATTGATTAAGATGGTTTCATTGATTAAGATGGTTCCAAGGATTGCTAACATGGCTAAATTGATTGCTAAGTTGGTTCCATTGATTGCTAAGATGTTCCAATTGATTGTTAAGATGGTTTCATTGATTAAGATCATTCCCAGGATTGCTAAGATGGCTAAATTGATTGCTCAGTTGGTTCCAGTGATTGTTAAGATAGTTCAAAGCTGAGCATGATTCATGGTCAGATATCTAATTTAATAAAAATCAAATTTCTAACAGAAAGAAGTTGAGGACTGACTGAAGATCATTCATTGCACGCTACAAAGACAAGACTCTTGGATATTCAGTGAATTGCCTGCCATCAAAGAAACAAGTCTCTTGGGTTAAAAAAGGCAGAACTGCTCACATTGTCATTAGGGTAGAGGACACGAGAGATGTTTTCTGCCAAGTTTCGGTCGCAGACGGCCTGGATGTATTCACCACTGTTGACTAAAAAACATAACACACAAAATGCCGTACTACAATGCATGCATATATTTATTATATCATGTATAATTGGGTGCCAGTATCTTCGTTAACTGACAATTCTAAAAGTCACACCGCATCAAGGTACAGGTTATATAAAAAAATAAGATTGTTTGTTGCCATAATTGTTCTCCTAAGAAACGTTTGTTTGCCATTTTCCATATAAAACTGTTGCCACATATTTTTTCTTTCCTCATCTTTGGATGGAAGCTTGAAATTATGTGGCCACTTAGGGCAAAAATTGTAATGACAATTCTTCAGAACAGGACTATAAAATCAACACAATATCTGTTGACAAGATGATCAGGGATGCAGTCTTAACTGGCACTAAAATTGATTTTAGGTTTTGCATCACTGGCTATACCAACAAATTTTCCATTCTTCAAACAGTTTCCCAAAAACTACACGGTCGAGTGCTCCATACAAATGGAAACCTTCCTTTTGTGCTCTTCTCTACACAGCTGGAACTTTCTTATGCTCAATATAAGATGGAACTCCACATACAAAGGAAAGCTCCTTATGGACTAAGCCTTTGGCACTACACTCAACAGAGGTCGAAGCTCTTACAGAACTGGAGATTGAAACTGGCCGGCGCCTTCGCTGACCAGAGGCGAAGAGTATTGACACAGTTGTTGCCATATCCTGGAATCGGACTGTCATAGGGCATTGCCAGAACCGTCTACAACAAAGAGAAGGAAACCGATTACAATACAAATGTCAATCAATTCAGGTCACAAAGCTTATTGAACATTTATGCAGAGCCACTGGTGTCTCTGTTTAAAATTGATCCTTTGCTCCTGTTTTGATCAAACCAACACATGACACGAGTCTTTATCGACCATGTGACTGTGAGAAGATTGATAAAAGAATGAAAGCGAAGACAGAGATCAGAAACTAACTTCCACTTGTTACAATCAGTGCCAGCTATACAGTTTCAGGCATTTTCAGCAGGTCGTGTCAGGGTCGTCGTGTGAATCATACTGCAGATCGAAGAAATTAAATGTAGACAAGAAATTAAAAAATTTCAAGAATTATTGGCCATTCATAATGCAGGTCATGAATAAGATAGGCGGATGTTAAATGACCTGCCAGGCTGCCACGACCTGTGATAGCACCACGTTGCCTGGTTCTCATGACTTTCAGAGGACCAATAACAAAACATGGAATAACTAATGCAGCAGATCAGCCATCAACCAAATCTAATTAAATGGAATTTAATCGAATGGAATCTAATCTAATCAAATGAAAGCTAATCTAATCTAATCGAATCTAATCAGTAGAAACCTTTTCTAGAGGTCACCAGATGTCAGACAAAAAGCCAGATAAAACACGTTAAAACGAACTCGCATCTTAAACCAAACAATACTTTGGAACCAGCCAAAAAATACATGCTCTCACCTTCACATCTTACCACAAAAAAACGTTTCTACTAAACAACAGGAAAGTAAGAATGATGCACTAAAAGTCCCTACATAAATACCTAACTTAGAAATAAGCATACATATCCTGGAGTGCCTTGAGGTCAGGCAAACAACGAACGCACTCAGCATACCTGGGTATCAACCCAACGTGTTCCCTCGGCTGTCTGCTCCACGCGTCCGTAGAACTGAACAGGGATCATGTATTCCGGACGGGCAATTTCCCATGGATTACCGTACTTCAACCAATCATCCGGTGCCTCCACCTAAAGAACGCACAACAGACGTACATACCACCTAAAGAACGCACAACAGACGTACATACCACCTAAAGAACGCACAACAGACATACATACCACCTAAAGAACGCACAACAGACGTACGTGCAAAATGAAGACAACACTCCACAAATAATAAACTTCAAATTTGCTTGTCTTATAAATGGCTTAAATATATATATTCGTTTTAATGAGAAAAAGACAATCTGACAATAACGCAGAAATGCTAACATGAGTGATAATGAATAATTAGAGTTCAAAGTTCGATAATTAGTCTTAAAGTTAGCTAGTAAATATTTTTATATAGCGTTCGTGGGATAAATTGAGAATTGTCCTTTAATGGGAGAGTATGGTTGTGAGCTCTAGGTCTAAGTTGGTGAGAGGAGGGGGGTCGGAGAGGAGGTAGGAATTGGTAGAGAACATGTTTGGGGTTGTGTGTAATGGAGAAAAGGAGTTTTGCATCAGCTGAGTTAGTTGCACCATGTATAGTTGTATACTTATTGTTAGTTTACGAACATATAAATACTGCACTATAATGCGCACTATGCTATAGTCTGAAACATGAAGAGGAGGAGGAGAACGAGGACGAGGAGAAAGAGGAGGAAGAGGAGGAAACAAGAGGGCGAGAATGAGGAAGTAGGAGGACGAGAAAGGAAAGATTAGAACTAGGAGGAGGAAATAGAAGAGGAGTAGGAAAGAGTGGAAGAGGAAGACAAAGAGAGGAGGAGGATGAGGAGCAGGAAAAGGAATGGAAGGAGAAAGTGGAAGATGCGGATACAGGAGAAGTGGAGGACGAAGAGGAGGAAGAGGAGTAGGAGAAAAAGAAGAAAGAGGATAATAAAAGAGGAACAGGAGAGGCACCATGATGATGAGGAAACGGAGGATGAAAAGAGGAAGAATGAGCAGACGAAGATCAACATCGATTTCCTTCTTACCTGCCACCCATCCTTGATCGACTGAGTGAATATGCCGTAGTCGTATCGCAGACCGTAACCGTAGGCAGCCAGACCGAGTGTTGCCATGGAGTCGAGAAAGCAGGCGGCCAATCGACCCAGTCCTCCGTTGCCAAGACCGGCATCTTCCTCAATTGACTCCAATTCTTCGATGTCCAAACCAACCTGAACAGCAATTGCAACCACATATAAATAAACAATGTAAATGAATCGAACTCTGTCCGGAACAAAGTCATCCTCCAGTACCAACCAAAAGTTCTGCATCTTCAGAAACATCAAACATCGTGCAACACTCTAATTGTGCTATAACAATCCCTTTGTTTAGGAAGCACCTGAAGACTATACTATTCGTTAGCGGCAGTGCTAACTTTGGGTCGGGAGTGCTACTGAATCTGTGAGCGGTGCTATACAAGTGTTCAATCACAATTACAAAATTACAATAACAATAGACATTTATATAGCGCCTTTCCGCAACACAATTCGGCAGCGACGTACATCTTGGATTGGTTCGAAATTGTCGTCGAATATCCACAATTTACACAACCCGAAAAATCACATGCAATAATAATTCCTGATCCTCTATCATCAAGTATCTGTGGATGTCATTTCAAACTCTATTAGATCATCATCATCATCATCAATTCCTGACACCATCCATTTGGGGCGACGGGTACAAATAAACGATCCCTATTGTGTCCTTGAGCAGTCATTCGTCAAGTCCATTGATCCTTAGTGTCAATCCAATATATAGATTATATTATAATTAATCTTCATTTAATCAATTCTAAAGTTGTTCTGATCTGTTCATCTGCAAGATCTGTCTTAGATTGTTCTGCTTCTGTTAATGTACAGCAGACAACAAACTCAGACAGACGGTGTGTGGAGAAAAGGCATCGGCAGAAATAGACGCAGAAAATAGACTGGAAGCAAGAGCCACTGAGCACTATGTACAAGCAAAGAGCAGGACGAGCCATGGAAAGGTTTGGAGTGGGTGGAGCAGCCAGTGGATAGGCAGGTGGATGGATGACAGAGGAAGAGATGGAGAAACGAGAAATCAAAAAGGTCAACAATACAAGACTCAGCAGGGCCTTCAAGTGTCAGCAGATTATACATCAAGGCACACACACACACGCACACACACACATGCAAACACACTAACACACACCCACATGCACACACACACACACAATTGGTCTGCATAATGTATTAATGTATGTTAGCAAATAAAACTGTTTGCACCAACAATGTCTGTCAACCGGTTAGCAATTCTAAAAATAGTTCCCATGGACCAACGCAGAAATGGTCTACAGGTACTCTCTGAACGAGCAAGCGACCAAGTGAGGGAGTACATATCAATAGCTAAGCAATGACCTTGGATGGAAGGGCAGAGGTCAAACAACAAGGAAACCGAACTCAAATCGCACAAAGCAAAGTCAAGCAATAAACCGCAGGAAACATAAAAACGAAGTGCACTAAACAAGAGGAAACAATGACTGCCTAGTTCAATGTATTCGAAATTCAGGATTTGACAAAAGGTATCCAGTCAATTTTTCAGACAATGTTCTGTCATCAGTGCATTATTTCAGAATGTGAACAATGCTAAATTTTGCAAAAATATTTCCGTTCTCTAAGGTGCCCTTCAGCAAGTGAGTGTATAAATGGAAATCCAGACAAGAAAAGAACGGCCGACGAGTACAGGTCACAGACTGACGTGAATGAATGTATTCATGAATGAATGACACACCCGCCTCCCGAATCAGATCTTAAACAGATTAGTAAAAAATGTCGGAAAGCCACTCGAGGTCAAAACAATGGAAGGCAGACAGAAAAATTATTCATCAATGACGCAAATGCTCACCTGCTACGACAGAGAGATCAGGCAAGGATAAGAAGTCAAACATGGACATACACAGCAGGCATGCAGGCAGACAGACAGACAGACAAGACAGGCAGAACAATAGATAGACAGACAGATTTATCATAAACAGAAACTATCATCTATGATAAATTGAAACATGAAAGCGCTCATGTGCATCAAGCCAGAACAGTCCAAAACGCTTCTTCTTTATCCCAGCCCTATCTGTCTCTCTACTTTCTACTGGTTTCCACGAACTTTATCATTTTAATTCACATATCAGTCAATCAATGTTATCGACCTGACTCACCGCAGAAAAACTTATGGTGACGAATCAAAGGTGTCATCCAATTGATTAAAACACATACATACACAAATCTGTGGCTCAAATTCATACCTCTCCCAAAAAACCCAGAAGCACCCTCTTCCATACAATCAGTGCCGATGGGATAGAAGGTGACTCTCCCTCCTCGAAAAATCTACGAACTCCCCCTCCTTTAAATCAGTGATGGTGGGAGAAATCCATAAAGCACTTCTCCCAACACACTCGATAATGACACGGCACAAGCTCCTCGCCCTCTTCCAAATTGGACTAATCCCTATTTCACTGACAGTCTCCCATGTATTCTTCCACCTCAACAAACAACTGTCACACATGCTTGCTCAACAACATTTCCATTAGACCATTCATTCGTTCATCATCAGAGCATTCAGTCATTTTTCTCAACGAAATCATTCATTCGTTCATTCATTCATTCGTTCATTCATTCATTCACTCATTCTGTTTTGTCTACCTGGTAAAGAGCCTCATCGACTGCGTTGTTGATTCCCAGATTCACCATCGTATTCGTCAGCGTCCGACCCATGTAGAACTCCAGCGACAGGTAGTAGATCCTCTGAAACACACAGACATCATCATCACCATCGTTGACAACATCATCATCATCACCATCACCACTGTCATCATCATCATTTGCATCAATATCATTTGCATCACCATCATCATCATCATTTGCATCATCATCGTTGTTGTCGTCATCATCATCATTAGCGTCATTTTAATCATTAATCAGTCAAACAGTCAGTCACCACCTGCAACTGGTTGCTCAAAAAAGAACTCTCCATGTCTGAAGTACAAAAATTCCATTGGGGTTATAAACATGACTCAAACAACACAATGACTGTCTAGAGTTCTAGCTGTCTCCTCCCTTCTTTTATTATTCTTCTCTCCCCTACCCCATCTCTCCCTCACTCCCCTAACCATCTGTTACTTGCTTACTTTCTTATTTTGTTACCTACCTTATTACTGTATTACTTACTTCAATACTTAATAATTTTGTTACCTACAAGTTCACTTTGTTACTTAATTACTCACATTGTTATCTAGTCACTTTGTTACTTAAATAACTTACTTGATTACTAAGTCCCTTACTCCCTCACTCTAAAATCGACTCAATGTGTCACAGTGAAGTGGCTGAACTTTTCACAAAGTACCCCTTGAATGTCCACTCAGAAATTAATTAAAATTAATTCCAAATCATAGCATGGCCACAGAATTAATTTTAAGGTTCGTGCCAAGGTCTTTACAAGGGAAGTTCCGAAAACGTCAAGATTACAAAGAACCAGATATATACATTACTGCATAAAACTGGTTGTAACTATAGGTTTATACTGAACACTTTTTACCTATGAAACGCAGAAAGCAAGATTTAATGAAGATATCAACTGAAAAAACTATACCGAAACAAAAGGCCTGTTCAATAAAATTTGGAAGTCAGTTAGATTCTGATAACGGACAATAAAACATTTGTTCTGCCAGTGTTCATTCGTGAAAACCACCTGGAGAGCCAGCTCAGTCCAGATAGAAGACTCGGCCCTTCCCGAACCAGAATCAAATGCATTTCAGAGCTTCAACATTCATCTACTTAAAGATTTCCATATATAAGTCTTATGATCATTTGGTGAGATACTTGAAAGGAAATTTTGTAGACATCTATAAAAGTTTCCTCGAACTGCAATTTTGTCATCTCATTTAAATACGCACCATTTGTCTTTTCCAGATTATCAACATGCAAAGACATCCTCCCCACGGGCCGTATTATCACTAGTCAAGCAAGTACAAACAGCTTTTAATACCGGAACCAGGGCATAAAGTGTGGCTGGACGGTCATGGACGGCGTCCATGCACTTATTTAAAAATCTGAACGCCGTCCTGCCACTTATTGTCCAGCACAGCCTGGAAAGGTAAGGTGCGTCCAGGCACTTCTTTTATCACACTTTAAACACTGACCGGAACTATAGAGGTCACTGGATTGCAGTTATTTGCATTATTGCAGAATTGATTAGATAATTATAGAGCCCGAGATGAGCTAGCCTCCCTGGCGTGGTTTTTGTGGAGCGCCAGCAGATTTCGAAGAATAACATTTAATATATTAAATGCGGTTCATAAAGACGATCATGATGCCAAGTGTCTGCATATGAGCGAATAATGTGCCACCTTCATCCTACCTTTGGATCCTTCTCGTAGTAGTACTGCTGCGTTCGGATCCATCTGCTGACGAGATGATCGCGGACGGTGTGCGCCAGGGTGTGGTAGTAGTCCCTCGGAGTGGCCACATTTCGGTCCTTGACGAGAGTGTAGTGAAGATGGCGACTGAACGACTTCTTCACGTTCGTTACGTTCTCCACCTGCGCGATTCCTCGAACGCTGATCTGCTTCCGTTTGTCGTGGTCGGTCTGAGGTTTGCCTGCCATGTCTACGGTCGTTCCTTGCCACTCAATCAGACCCAGACCGTGGATGGTGTTCAGCTGCCGGACCCTCCTGCTCTTCGTCGTCCAAACCACCCTTCAAACGACCCTGAACTGAGACGACGCATGCGCAGTCAGTGTATATCGATCGCACGGCCTTGACCTCTGACACTGACCCTCCCAACTTTCTTGTTGTTTCTTCTTTGGCATTACGTCATTTTTGATTAAATTAATGTAGCGCAGTCTTTGCGAACGGCGTATAAAATAATTAAACGAATAATTGTAATAATGTAATTCGGAATCCATCGATCTATCAATGATAACTCGCGTTGAGAATGTGATACTTGTTCACCAGGGTGTTTTGCAGCTGGTTATATTAAAGAATATACTTACTTACCTACATAATGTCATGTTTTCTTTTTACCAACGTTCGCGAATATGCTCAGCTTATAAATTAAACGAATATATTTATATAATTCAGAATCAAGCCCACATATATCAACAGATCAATGATAACTCGCGTTATGAATGTCATGTCATGTTTCCCTTTACCAACGTTCGCGAATATGCTCAGCGCTCGTGAATAAGCTGGTGCCCTGCGCTTGGACGGCACACTTGGCCTTCAAGTGGCGCCGTAAATTTTTGTAGAATAAGATAGCCTTTCGCATTTTGTATTTATCGTGTAGCCTAGATAGACCTATGAATGAATACGAATAATGATTTACCAACTCATATAGACCTATAGGGCTTACAATCCTACATTGTTACGATTTGGCAAAGTAGCAAATAACGATTCACTGGAGTGTGAAAATAGCAGCAGCGCATATTCATTGTAGGCTGTTTTAACAAAAACATAATAACAAGAAGAAATAAAAAGGCCTAATAATAAACAGCAAAAAGAAGATGAGTAGGGCATTTTCTGACTTTTGACTTTTACAAGCCTATTAGACCTAGGCGATAGGGCCTATAGTGAAGTCTCCGAGAGATCCTGTATACATCGGGGCAAAAACTAATAATAGAAGGTCAAATAGAAAACTGAAACTACCATACCGATTATATTATTAATAATAATAATCCTCTAGGTCCCATATAATGCCACAACAACCCACAATATGCATTGCTTCGCTACAGCCAGCACGACTCTATTGCGCGTCAGTCTGCTCTCCCCCCCCCCCAGCCAAATAGCGGGCCTGGACAGAGTCTTTCCCTCCGCAGCATATAAACCTAACAGTGAATAAACTCTATCGATATCCATAGTGCACCTCATCTTCTCCACCTCTTTAAAAAGCTCTTTAAACATGTATACCCACCTAATCACTTAAAAAAATAACTGCATACTGCTTAAGTACTGTACCACTGTTCATATGCGTTAAAAAATTCTAGCTTTAGACAATACAAATTGTGCTATTTCAGTTGAAACTTAATCATTTATACTACTGCTGAAACTAACCAGCTTCTACTTTTAAAAGTACTGGTACATAGGAGGTGACCCTGCTCAGCGGGACACTGGTTCTTTTAAGACCAACATTTGTATATCTTTAGCACTGGCTTAAAATTGTGCCCTGTTGTGTTTTGGGAGCAATACAAAATGCCATGCTATCAGGGCTGAAAGTGGTTTGGAAAAGTTGCCGGGTCTGACTTTGGCGGATGAGCCAACGCCTTCGAGCCGAAAAGTTTTTCTAACAATTTTTTTGTCGTTTGTCCAAACTTTGTCAAACTCCGACAACTCACTTTCAGCCCTGCATGCCATGAATGAATAACTAATGAACCACACACAATTCATCATTGGGCCGGGAGCGCTTCTGAGTAGCCTACCTTGAAGAGGCGCTATATAAATTTCTGAAATAATAATCTACGACTGATGGCTGTTGTTCAATCTACCACCCCCACACGATTCCTCTGCACCCCCCTCCCTTGATGGGATCCGTGAATTTCGGGGAAGCAATCACCTTAATGGTCTTCTGTGAATGTTGTCCCGTGCCGGTTTACCTCCTATTGACTTTCCCGTGGTTGAAGAACGCTAGACCCTACTCTAAAGCTGACCGGTCTCTTTGACTGTCCTGTAATCTTACTGTGTACGTCACAATTTCAGTTTGAATTAATAAACTATTAGTATTATCATTACTAGCTGGGTACCTGTCATTGCCTGGAAAATTTCGGGTTTTTGCTCTGAGGTACACGGTGCTGTCCGGTAAATTTGTGTTTTCGCCCTACAGTGAGGAATTTTTCGAAAACCCCTTCCTTCACTGTGTCGTCCATGTGGCCATCTGTCTAGATTTCAGGTCAATAGCTGCGAAACTGAGAGCATGCAATCTGGACAAACATGCAACAGATAGCCTATTCTCATTTATAGATATACCGGTAGATTACAATCATTATTATTACAATTATTATTAAAGGGCTCAAAAACGACTGAATGCACCATCATACAGATGTATATTATATATACAGCCATTTCTTTAAAAAAATTACAAAATGCCACACAAATGACAGATATTGAATGCTCTCATCTTGTAGTCAACGAGAACAGTTTAAATCCAAGCTGTGCTCACAAGACTCTTCTACGAAAAACAAGAACTCCAGAAACTTCAAATCCCAAACGAACACAGATCTGAATTTTGCATAGATCTTATCTGTGGCAGCACTACTGTTTCTGCCCGCTTTCTTAATTACAGGGCGTCTTTGCACTGAGAGCGCCTCTGATTAGGTTGCACCGTGATAAGTGCTTTATAAAATTCTTAAATATTTGTATTATTATTGAGTTTTTACATAGTGAGCCTCCAATGTCAGAAATGCTCCTGTCCAACAAGGCCGGTTTTAAGTGAGAAAGTAACAGAATGGTGTGATCTCTAGGCACCAGGCGAAGTGCAACAGGGAGCCCATTCCAGCTCCTAGAGCCAGCAACTGAGAAGGAGTGCCAGAATCAGGAAGGTAACGAGTAGCTCTGTACAGAAATGTTTGGCTGCAATATTCCCACATTTCAACGGGACAATAGTAACATCAAACATTTCACAAAAACGCATTTAGGCTACCACTGCATGGTCCAGCTCTAGTCACATACTCCAAAACAACGCCTGCCCTATTTCTCAATTCGGCAAAACCCGAGGCTTTCGGCGAGCCCACGAGATCACAGATGCGAGCGTACAGCATATCCCCAGAACCACATGACGGAAAACATTTTCTTCAGATGTAACTCTGACATCATCATGGCAGCAATAAGTTAGACAAAACCAAATTGATAGAAAAACTGGTTTTGAAGAAGTCATAGATGAAACTCGTATAAAACTGGTCAGTCGACAAGAACCCACAATGATTCCCATCCCCAACTAATTGGCTAGGGCATAGCCATATATTACGCACGCACACAAATTGTATTTTCAACCACTTCTCCTCGTTGCACCCCGTAAATTTTGTGGAACCCCCCACCCCCCCACCATGAGACCGTATAAATAAGCTTCTCTACCTCCTCCCCCCACAAAAGAGTTTAATTAGCAATAGTCATCTATAAAACATTTATTTTACCATACCATAGGCTACTATTTATTTCTGATAAACGTCACGTCTGCAAGACAAAATTTGTCAACAGTTTAGGTTATTGTTTACTGTTTAGATCTGAAAAGAATTTAATTCTATATTATTACATAATTTAATTATGATGAATCAAATGCCATCGGACAATCATAGGATGACACAGAGTTGTAAATAGACCAACGTGGACGCCATAATTAGAATTTTTTTCCCATACATACACTCTGTCGTACGCACCCATCCTCTCCATCCAGCCGTACGCACCCATAAAAAAATCGCCTAAATGCGGTGACCCTCCCTGCCCTGTGTGCGCAATATATGGACGACCCCTTAGTTAAGATACGGACTTCACCAGTGGCCATTCACAGAACCCCAGTCAGCAAATGTTACGCAAACTCCTTCACCCGTAATGCCGCAGAAGAAGCAACCTGTCTCCAAACAGGTAATGCCATATGCAATGTCACGTGAGCCCCATCTGCGTTCTGTCCTCAGGAATGCTAATGCAATCGGTCCATAAGAAGCAGAACAGTTCCGTAAGACCTTAGCCCTGAGGCAGCCGTGCGTAAGAAGCATAGACGACTTCATTTTCTTAACCTTGGCACACGAGGAAATGGTATTTCAAAGCATTTAGGCTTCTTCTCATTCGTACGCGCCGTCTTTTCACCCACGAACGACATTGTCGAAAACCGCCACAGCTCTCAAATCACTGAAGCGTTCCCATGATGCAATGCGGATTGCCTAACCAAAAAAGGAAACTGATATGAAAAAGGAGAACGACAGTTGGAAAACCAATTGGGAGACCAGGACGGAACGGAGGACAGAAACACCTTCCAGCAAATAAACCATCGCAACCTTGATTCTGTGGATTTCATCCACATATGAAACAAAAAGATTGATCTGGAAGGACAGTTTTACTCTTGGGTCTTCAGCTCTTCGTCTGTACATCTTGCAGGCTGCAGCAACACATTCCAAAGCGCCTCTTGAAAAGGCGCTATATAAATTCTCAGAATGAATGAATGCACAAACATTCGCCTAGATCAGAGAGACAGACATACAGACAAAGCACAGCGCTTCTGCAAGTTACTTAAGACGCCCCTTATGAAATATCTCCGTGAGGCTATTGTTATGGCGCTATACAAAAATCCATACACATACATACCTGAACATTCAGAAACGTTTAAACTGCATTGCAAACAAATTAGACGCCTTTGTGTACGCGTGTAGTTAAGTGCAGAAGAAACACACCAGAAAGGCATATTGATGCGAAATGAATCAGGAGACCTATGCGAAGTCCTACGACATTCACCCATGCAATTCCGACTTTGACTCTGACCCATGCAACTATGACTTTGACTCTGACCCATGCAACTATGACTTTGACTCTGACCCGTGCAACAGACGTTTACTTTCACCCATGCAACCAGGTCTTTGACTCTGATCCATGCAACTAAGACTTTGACCCGTACAACCAAGACTTTGATCCATGCGACTCAACAGTGCCAGCAATGACTACACGCAACTTCACCAACCAATAAATAAGAATGTAGTATCCACTCTACCACAACTTACAGACGCACAGGTAAAGCACATGAGACAATGGTTGCACATTGACGCACAGAAGTTTGCAATACAATGGTTGCACATCAACGCACAGAAGTGTGCGTTACAATGGATGCACATCAACACACAGAAGTGTGCACAGAAGTGTGCGTTACAATGGTTGCACGTCAATGCACAGAAGTGTGCATTACAATCAATCTCATAACAATAACAATTTTCTGCCATTTTCTCCACTGAGCTGACGAAGCATGGACTCAAACGGTGGCCTGGCAAAATGTCATGCGACAAAATCCCATGGACAAAATGTCACAAGTAGAAAAGAGTAAATAAGAGTTTATCTTAATAATAATCGATCATCTATAAATTGACTGAAATGTGATTGTAAAAAAAAATTGATGGTAGAAACCAGGAAGAAAGCAAAATTTGACAGAATAACTATTTAGTACGACTACAATGCTGAACAAAACTGATTTCAAGTCTTTATAGTGTTTGTCTAATATCATTGAAACAACAAACAGCATTGATACTAAGAACTCTTTCAATATCTCTTTTTCTATGGTAAAAACCAGGATTTCGAAATGATCAAATATTAAATTAAACACTTATTTACTCTTTTAGTCAGGTGACAATTAAGTCAGGTGACATTAAGTCAGGTGACATTAAGTCAGGTGACATTTAGTCAGGTGACATTTAGTCAGGTGACATTTAGTCAGGTGACATTTAGTCAGGTGACATTTAGTCAGGTGACATAATTTAGTCAGGTGACATTTAGTCAGGTGACATTAAGTCAGGTGACATTTAGTCAGGTGACATTCTGCAATGAAGCCACTCGAAACAGCCAGGCAAGAAGAACTAACAGTTTTTTGATTAATCGTCGACAAAGTCACGACAACAACGCACGCCGACAAGACAGCGAGACGAATCAGACGCTCGCCTACGATTTCCCCCACAATTCCCTAATTCGTCCCCTCCCCCATTCCCCCCAAGTTAGACAGACCCGGCAACTAGTCGTAGAGATCCGAACTGTACGTTGGAAGCTGGAGAACGCAGTACCCGACCCCGGTGTGGCTCTGGGGCAGCGACCCGACCGTCTCCCACATGTTGGTGAACGGGTCGTAGCGCGAGACCATCTTCTGCCCGGTCTTCGTCTGCACGTTGTACCCGCCGAGAACGTACACCTGGTCCTGGTAGAGAACGCACGACGCCTCCTTGTGCGATATGGACAGCGGCGTGATGAGCGTCCACTGGTCGACCGTCGGATCGTAGCTTTCCGACTGGAGAACGGGAAGCGCCTGCTGGTTCTGGTTGAGGTTACACCCGCCGAGAACGAGCAGACGGCCCTGCGACGCGCACATGACGTGCCAGCCCCGCGGCGTCAGCATCGGGGCCAGGTCGTCCCAGTGCTGGGCCTTCGCGTCGTAGCGCTGCAGGTCGGGCGTGAAGTGATTGTTGCTGTAGCCGCCGGAGATGTAGATGTGGTCGCCGTGGACGACACCCGCGTGCGCGTGGTACGCCGACGGCATCGAGTGTCCCATCGCCCAGCAGTTGCGCTCCGGGTCGTAGATCTCGCACGTCGCCAGGCTGCCCTCCTTGAACTTCCCGCCGACGGCGAATATCTTACCGCTGAGGACGCCTGCATAGAAGTACGCGCGCTTGCTCTTCATCGCCGCGCACGTGAACCACGCATTGAAGCGCGGGTCGTAGCGCACCATGGAGTTGATCGCCGATTCACCGTGGGCGCACTGCGTTGTGCATCCACCGAGCACGTACAGGAAGTTGTTGAAGACAACAACCTGCATGTGGCTGAGAGGGTTCGGTAGCGTCGTCATCGTCCGTCGGCTCTGGAGACTCGCGGCATTTATCTGTTCCTCGAACACGTAGACTTCGTCGTGAAGGCCGGGGTGCGGGTGGATCTCGCGTCCCCCGATGCTGATGAGGCGCTCTACGAACGCGCGCATCTGCGTGTTCGGACCGGACTTGAGCGGCTGCGAGTGAGGTACGACGTGGTAGTTCAGCGCCCAGAGGACCATGTCGTGCAGCTCCTTGTGCTTCATCATCGCATCGACGTTCTGGACGCGGTCGACGATGTCCGACGGGCAGATGAGCGGAAACCGGATGTTCGCCATCAGCTGGACGGCGTGCTGGTCCTGGAGCGTGTCCGTCCGCAGCCAGTCCCACGCCACCTGGAAAATGTCGATCTCCCTAAGGTGGAGCAGTCCGTTCTTCAGGCAGTTGACCATCTGCTCGAACGTCAACAGCGCGAGCGCCCCGTCCTTCGCGATGTCGAGAAGGTTTTCGGAAATGAACGAGTCGATCTGGCGGAGCGCGGACGACATGCTGTACAGCTTCGCCGTGTTTATGAAGTCGTAGAAGTTGTGCGTCGTCATTCCGCTGAGAAAGTTGCGTTCGCAGAACTCAATGACGGGCGTCACCTGCATGTGCGTCGCCGCGGCGATGACGTCGAAGATGTCGTCGCCCTCCAGCGTCGTCGTCGACGTGTAGATGACTTCGAGGACTTTTTCGAGACCCTTGCTCGTGACGCCCTTCAGCTCGATCTCCTTCTGGCTGCACTCCTTCATGCCGCTCGTGAACATCGACCGAAAGTAGTCGGAGCACGAGACGAGAATGACCTTGTGCACGTCGAACCTTTCGTCTGAAGGAAAGACACGGTATGTTATTCGTCAGGTTTTAAGAAATCGAAGCTAGCTAATTTTTTGCTATAAGTTTAGGCTGCAGGCTGAGGGAAATGTCCTTTATTTCTCTGTAAAATGTCCAATTTTTCTTTGTAAGATGTCTATTTTTATTTAAAATGTCCTTCTTTCTCCATGGAAAATGTCCTTTTTTCATTATAAGTTGTCTTTCATTTTCATTTGAAAAATGAAAATTTTCTTGGAAAACATCCATTTCTCTTTGTAAAATGTCCATTTTTCTTGGAAAAAGTTCTTAATTTCCTATTAGATATAAAAACTGCATTTTTCACTTACCACCATGCACCACTACCAAATTATGCAGACGCTAGACGTGAAACTTTTTACATCGTTCAACGTAATCACATTTATCGATAAGTCAAACAGTTTGCAGCTTAGTGACAACTTTTTGAACCCAGATGTCATAGATCACATAAATCACATAAAAATGACGTTCAGTAATTTGCATGAACCATCAAGATACACGCAATTCTTTTACATCCTGTGACACTAGTGCCATCATATCATCATCACCCATATAAACACTGGATCAGCCATGAGCTTTAATCTAGATAATCTAGCTTCAGCGGCAGTAGGTCAAACCTATGTGTCACCTAGTGTATTAAACAAAGCTATATTGTTTGGTTGACATGTAGTCTTGACTGCCGCCCTCTACTCTGACGCCTATTTCTGCCGTCAACCGTCCTTGGTTCCTAATGCCCAATTTGGTGAAATCCAATAGATTTTCTCAAAGTTTTGTGTTTTGTTTGATGGCTATAGTGCATTTAATGCAGAAATGCTCTGGTAGATATTTTTAAAAACATGGATTCAGTTGGGTTCAGAAGTTCTGCGAAATACAAGAGCTGCATCATTAAAGAACCGGACATACTATTCTGTTGGCAATGTAATGGTCACTTATTAGCACAGAGTCAACTGTAATTACTAGGGTCTGTCAAGGACTATCTCTTACAGTACAGGTTAAGTCTCATTAAAATTTTGTGTACGTCCATTTCACTCTCAACCACAGTTGTGACCCCATTTCAAATACCAAAGATTATGTTCTGAATCTCCAAATGCAATTTTTTATTTTGCAAACATAATTATTCATCAATCTATCTTTATAAATGATAAAATAATCAATTGAAAGCTTTTCTTATAGAAACAGGATCTACGTTAACATTTTTCTGGAACTCCTAATTATCGTCCAAAAACTACTGATACAGCTCAATGCATTGAGTTTCTAGACCTGTATAGGAAGTTTTAGAAACACTGAAACAGTCCTTGGGATCGACCACAAAAACCCAATTTGCTGTTCCACTTCTTAAAGAAGCAAGGAAGGAGGGCAGGCAGGTGCTCATCAACCTCTGTTTCACAACAGGCTTTCAAGGACAATTAAAAACTTTATTTCCAGAGTCCTCTACAAGAGCGCTAATAATCATTACATCCAATTAACAATGATCTATTTACGAAGACGCATTAATTTCATCTTTTTTTTTCTTAGGTCACTATGAACCAGGCTGTGGTGTGTCATCCTGTCCTGTTTTCATGAATTAAACGAACATATAGATAAGACCTGGTGGTACAGGGGATAGGTAAGCAAAGCTCAATACAAAACAGCATATCAGGCACATCACGCAACAGATCCAACGCCTACTACGCCAGCGTATAACAGCAACAACCTTCAGCGATGAGTGTGACATCGCAGAGCACTTTCTCGCGCTTCAGTTTGTTCAGCCCGTGCATGATTCGCATGCTGTGCTCCGGGTTCTTGTCGAGCGCCGTCGCTGATGCGTGACCGTTGAGCCCGGCGACGCTGTTGCTCTCCAACTCACTCATTGTGGACGACGATGAGCTGTTCTCTAATCGTGCTCTCTTGACCCTCGGAAAATGGAACATTGACTCTGCAACACGACAAAGAAACAGACTCACGTCATCAGCAGTCGTTTAAATCTCACCATCAACAGGTCACTTTCTCCTTGTCAGCAAAGCCCGCTGAAAGGGAAGGGACAGAAGGGTTTTTTTAGCGTACAGTTCTACACATGGACCGGTATTTTCACCAGAGTTGCATATAATTCGTGGGGCGCGGTAGTGTAGTGGTGGCATCATTGCCTTGAAGCCGGAAGGTTCGAGGTTCGAATCCACCTCAAGTCGCTGCATAGGAACCTTGGGCAAGTCCTTCACTCGCAATTGCTAAGCGCTTCGGCGTGAAACTCCGATGCAGTGTCCGGTCTGCAGTCGGGAGCGCCTCTGAGTAGTGAGCTTGAAGGGGCGCTATAACAAGTGCACATACAAACATAATAAATTATAGATGCAATATCGCACTGTAGAATGACTCGTGGCAGCATTTAACATTTTTTGGAAGCTATCTTTCTTACACCTGCTAATCTTACATCAATTTCAAGTTCGAATGAGATTAATTTTGCATCCGACATTTTAGAAATGACAATAAAGCTTGTCTCATGACTCAGGGGCATTCGGTGCACCGCACCGTATGAACCTATGGTAGAAACTGCCCTGATTTTCACTTTCTCCTTGTCAGCAAAGCCCGCTGAAAGGGAAGGGACAGCAGGGTTTTTTTAGCGTACAGTTCTACACAAAATGTGCTGTTCCAAATGGGCCTGGAATTTTACTCATCTGCCCTACTCATCATGGTCCATGTGATGCACTTCCTGTTTCTTGACCCAATAATCCCGATTCTGTAAAATAAAGCACTTCACAACAAATAATGAGAGGCTCGAAAACAAACAAGTCTTCAGAGTAATTATCATAATCTTACAACCTAAAAATAAGCAAAATGTCAATTTAAACAATCTGTCCAACTGTTCCAAGAAATGAAACCCACCCCTTCTGCCTTTTATTACAATCTCTGGAAGAACAGACGCAACTCACAGTGCAAAGTCTCACAAAAGTTCTGCAGTCACACGATTCAAAACTTCACGACAAGTTTCAACGAAGCAACTCAGAGGCATAGTCCGCTCAGTTCAAGACTTTAACTTCCCTCAGTCAACCTAACAAGCACACACAAATATATATATTGAAGCATGGAAAACTTTGAAGTATTGAAGTTAGTCGTGGTGCCATACGCTAATATATTTCACCCTATCCCAATGCTTTCTTCTTCTTACATACAACGCTTGGTTAAATTCTAGCAAGTGCGCACCAGAAACTTCCTCAAAGGGAAATCCGTATTAGTATTTGACAAATAATTAATTTTATGTAGATAATTCGTAATCGGTTTGTAAAAGAGCCAAATAAAAGATGCAGCTCGCTTCTTGTCGAACGTTGCAAGCAACACCAAATCCCATTCACTGTTACCACTTGTAAGTTCATAATAACCAGCTCGACTCCCCAGTCTACAAAATCAACCACACAACAGCCTACTCCTAGTCCGTTCAAACATCAAATAAAACCGCGGCGCAGCAAGAATAGAAGGATATAAACAGTTGAACACTCAAGCGACCAGTATCACGGCACTGACGATATTTACAATAAGCATAACAGATCGATGATGATAAACAGTTACACGACAAATCGCCAGAGAGGTCTTCACAATTTTTCATCGTGTTGATAATTCGTAAAATCATCAGATTCGTTCCCTAATTCTATTTTTGATGGAGGCTGAAATTTAGAAACAAAACCTTTCATCAAACGAAACGATGAAAAGAGAAGCAGGTAAAATGCAGTCGTCCAAACTTTGTATCTTGAAGCCGTTAAAACACCAGAGTGCGTTTTATATCGCGCTTGATTTTATTACTCAGAGCATATTGAGGTTGCACACGGTTTTAGGAAGCGAACGCCATCGGTTTCAATGGGGGCGACGCCAGTAGGGTTCTAGTGCACGGACCGTGACGAGCGGCGCCGACAATATTTTCTCGGCCCACAAAAAGTTGATGACCTTTTTGGTCGGCTTGAAATCTCACGAAAATAGGCCTACTAGGCAATTTTTCCCGGAAAAAGTTGATTACCTTTTTTAGTCGTTCGATTGAAGTTTTGTTCGTGAAAAGATCCATTTCCCGGAAAATATCTATATGAGTCTGGGTCTTCTTGGGGGGGGGCTAGGCCCGGGAAAATAGTCATTGTAAAAAAAAACGAACCTAGCTGGTCCTTCTTGGGGGGACTAAGCCCCCCTAGCCCCTGATAAACTCCGCTCATGATACTTGCACATACATGTAGGTCAAAAAAGCGATTTAATTTTGCGTTTAAATCTGAATGCATGCAGCTAAGTTGTATGCTCTATCGGCAATCCTCATTTAATTGGGTAAGACTGAATGGAAATCATAGATTGAGTATTCGCATATTACGAATATTAATTAAGATTTTCAAATATTCACGAATATTAACGAATATTAAAACTGCCAACGAATATTATATTCGTAAAAAATATTATGTTCTTTCAAGAAATTCTTCATTCTAAATTCTTATTTTGTTATTTATGAAAAATTCAAATGTTGAACTTTTACTGAATAAATAGTACAAAATTGGGTTAGCTTATATGCATAGGCCTACATAAGTAGGCTAAGTGACAATAACTTTAATAGATTTATTGTTACAAACTTCAAGGTCTCTGCTGGGTCTGGCCAATGTGGCCATGCGGCATCCATATCACATTCGATACTCAATGTTAGTCACTTTGTCTGACTTCTGACCATACTCCCCAACTGAAAGAGGCAAAGTCACCGATGGCATTTGGCAAGTAGTAGCAATAGTAGGTCGAAATTAGCAAAAAACTTTAACTGCATATTGATAAAGTAATTTTATATCAGTGTAGCAGGATGAGTAGATATACATGTAAATACCAACGCAAGAAATAATAGTGCCAGATTACAAGTCAAAATTATCCAGATATCAGCATGTTAAGCGCACTGCATAGGCCTATTTTAATTCAGCCTTGCCCTGGATGCGAGTGAATGTCGTAGGAACATACAGAAACATAAGCTGCTTAATAACGAGTAACATTGTGGTTTCGATCGTACACCTGAATTCGTTAACGAATATTTGCGAATATTTACGAATATTAAAAAATCTTAATATTCACGAATATTTACGAATATTAAACCCTAAAGTCACGAATACTCAATCTATGATGGAAATTAAGCGTCTGCAGTGAGCCAACAGATTATAGAGATAGGAGGTGCCTTAATTTAGATCTATGGCAGGCTTATAATATTTTATGTCATCTAAAAATAATGTCTCGTAACTTAGAAGATGTTCTTTCCAGGATTCTAAGCTTTCTTGGGCTGAAAATTGTAATATTATAGGCCTATATGTCCTAATGCAAATAATACATAATTATTGGCTATTTTCGCCGTTCTAACGGCGAAAGTAACTGTTGTTGCTGCTGCTGTTGATGACGAAGACGACGATAATGATGATGACGATGATGATGATGATGATGATGATGATGACGACGACAATGATGATGACGATGACGATGATGATGACGACAATGGTGGCGGCCGTGGTGGTGGAGGTGGTAGGGAGGGGTGGTGGTGCTGCTGGTGGTGGTGCTGGAGTTGACGGCGGCAGCATTGGTGATGATGGTGACCCTGACCACCATCGCCGCCGCCGCCGCCATCATCATCATCATCATCATCATCATCATCATCATCATCATCATCATCATCATCATCATCATCATCATCATCAACAACAACAACAACAACAACAACTTCTCGCGGTCTAGCTGCATGTCCACCTCGATCTCTGGCAGCTTCTCCTCTATAGGCTCTAACCACCGTCATCCACAATAGGCCTATAGTCGCGCCTGACCAACCATCTGCATCGACTTTGACCTCGAAACCGATTTCGACCCTCGATCTGCCGCCGATCGAATTTGTCGGTCTGACCAGCTGAGAATAAACTGATTGTTCCCGTTGCTTATAATATTATTATAGCTTATGATGTGAACGACGAATTAATCTCGAGTTGAAGATTATAGGCCAACGTTTACAACCGTTAGTCATTGGCTTAGAATTGTAGCTATAGGCCTGTAGCCAGGCCGTTGTATGGTCGTCGTAGGACGTAGGCTATAATTATAGGCACTGTCGTATTCGAAGGCCCAAGGCCAAATTGGATTGATGGCTAAACATATTCACATTATTTCTTGAAGTCGTGTCACTCACGTGAACTCATTTTTAGACATGACTCATGAGCGCTTAATGCGAGAAATGACAGTGCCAGTCCCACTCCTGGATAAAGGAGGAGGGTGACGCTGATGATCTTTGTTATCTCACAGCGTCGTTTAACTGAAACAGCGATGTCTACTAGCACAGTCTATAATCGATGGAGACTTTTTGTCCAGTTAAAAAGTTAAATAATTATGGTTATTGTCATCCGATTTGGACTATAGTGAGCCGTGGGGGATGGAAAAGAAGAGAAGGGGTTGTGCAGCTTTAAAGATTCCAAAAGAAGCTCTGCGGTAGGCCTACCGTAGGACTACGTACAGTCCATCAAATTCTTCGCCCACCCCAATTCCTCGTGGATCAAAGTCTGGCCCGTCATTAATTTTATGCCCGTTACCTAGGCTATATAGGCTAAATCCTTACCGAAAGACTGTGGCCCTATCCTGATTCCCATCATCGCCAGAATAATCAACATCTCCTTATCCACTGGAAATGTCCCTTTCCTCTTCAAACACTTTAGAGTCACTCCATGCACTCGTCAAGAAACCATCCATCGACAAAGAATCTCTTTCCAACTATCGACCTGTTTCCAACTTGTCATTCGTCTCTAAGCTAATTGAGCGCATAGCCATGTCTTGGATTAATGACTACCTGACCTCAGTCTCACTCCTCAACTCCCATCAGTCTAGTTTTACAAAGCGACACTCAACTGAAACCCTACAGTCGATCAAACTCCCACCATCACTACGACAATCATCAGATGACCCATCATACGAACTCACAAGACGTACTCCACCCCTAGCTATTTCACCACAGGTCTTTCACTCGAAACTGAAAACATTGGTTTTTCACAGATCCTATGATCCTGATTCTTCCACTTCTCCCTACCTCCCACGCCGTTTCATCTCTAAACATCATCATCCACCATAGCCGTCTGTCAGATCTGTCTAACTCCTCGCCTAACTCTCCGGATCTTGACCCCATACCAAGGGTGAGAATTGCCGGGGGGTTTGGGGGGGTTTCAACCCCCCAGTCTTTCTTAGTTCCCCGTAGTAAACTCTGTTTTTCACACCCCAATTCCAAGTTTATCATAGGCCAAGCCCCAACCCCTCCAGTTATTTTTCCACAATTCTCACACTGCCCATGCCTATCAATTTTGTTTTGATTGAGCGCCTGTAAATAAGCTGGCTCCCGCCACTTGGTTTTTGTAGGCGCTGTAGAAATTTCGAGTTTACGATTACGATTACGATTTATTTTTCAGCAATAATTCTCATAGGCTACTGCTCATACGTTAACCATTCTATATCTAGATCAAGTTCATCATGACTGTTATTAATTGCAGCAGAAGCATTTATATGATTTTATGAAGCAGACTATTCTACGATAAGGAATCTATAACATACTTGTGGCGAGCGCAAGGGCCGCCGTGAGATAAGCGGCCTCAAGCGGTCGAGTGTTATCTGAGATTGTGACAACGTTATGTGGGATGTTTAACCGAAGCAATTCTATTCGCTGGTCACCTGTCGCCTGATACATCTTGCTTCTTATGTCGCCAACCCCGGTGGTTCAACAGTGGTTCAACGTTCTATAACATGTTTTCGAATAGACAGACTACCACTGCCTCTATCTTGTACGTTGCTCGTGCCTGTATAACCTCCGATCCTTTATGCGTATAGGCTGCATTCTGTGGAAATGATCTTTGGTTCGAAGGCTTCGTAGTTCGATTGCAGGCGACCTGCAGGAGCGCCGGTCTTCGTCTGTTTCGAAAGTTGGACATCGAAAAATCAAGAGAAGGTGACATTTGTCTTTGCGAATAAGTCAATTGCTATCCGTCACGAGAAGGCATAGCTACGACTGAGTTGAACGTAAGTTTGAGAATTTTTGCGAAAACGCATTACCTGATAGACTATAATACAAGTTTGGAATATCAGTACACTGTACTTTGACCTGTTAGACGTTGAAATCAGCTCAAATAGTATGTAGCCAAACTATATGATATGGCATAAACGTAGGCACAGGTGCCGTAGTAAATGAGCTTGGCCTACTTCTTTGACCTACTACTGATAGCCAAAGGTAGCAGTAAGTTGTAACCTGTGGTGAAATCTTGTTTCAGCTGCTTTTGACAAATGACGGAAGTTGCTGTAACCTATTTTGGATTGCTAATGAGCCAAATGAGGGCAGCTGTGACTTGTGTTCAGTGGCGGCGTCGGGGAGGCTAGGGGGCTAAGCCCCCCAAACAAGGACATCCGGGGGCTAAGCCCCCCTAAAAAAGGCCATCCGGATTTTTCCATGTAAAACTGAATTTTTCGGCCGGTTGACTATAAAAAGGTCGTCAGAAATTTTGCTGGATGAAAATGAAAATATTCTCCGAATTTTGTCCGCGATTCAGCACCCCCCCTCCAACTGAAATCCTGGCGCCGCCACTGCTTGGGTTTTATTTTGCCAATGGAAGTAGCTGTGAGCTAATTTTGATTGTCAATGCAATAAAATACAACACAACTGCAATTTGATATCTAACTCTTCTCACAAAGCTCAGAAGTGCACACACGTACGCCTCGACGGCGCAACTGCAATTGTATTGCAGAGCAATTATTGTGAGTGAAGGACTTGTGTCTCAAGGTCCATACACAGTAATTGTCTCGGACGTAGATCGAACTCGTACTCTTCGCGTTACAGGCCTGTCGCTCTAACCCTTCGGCCACCGTGCCTCGCCATTGGGTGTATCACGTCATGGGCTCATAACTATACACTGTATAGTTATGAGCCCATGACCTGATTTTGTCTTGTGAGACTAAAAGTAGATTATTTCTGGAATACTGTTGTCATGTAATCACTTGTCAATCAATCAGTCAATCAGCCAATCAATCAATCAATCAATCAATCAATCAGTCAATCAATCAACCAGTCAATCAATCAATCAATCAGTCAGTCAATCAATCAATCAGTCAGTCAGTCAATCAATCAATCAACCAATCAATCAGTCACTCAGTCAGTCTTGGTGTTCAATTGTGTTATATGTGTATACAATTGCATATAATAATTATTATCTATAATGATCTTCTCAGAACGTCCCTCCCCCATCGTCCTGCAGAATGGGATTCGGTGAATCTGGAAGCGAGAGTCCGACCTCCAGCGGGAAGGAACTCATCGGAGATCCAGTGAAGGAGAGGCTGGAATCGGAGGAGGAAAACGTCATCTATGCTGGACAGCTGTACTACCGAGACGACGCTGGGGTACTCTACGAACTGAAACCCGTTCGGAAGTCAGATGGAAAGATGCCGTTCGCGGTTGCAGAGGCTGCGGAAAAACTCGGTCTCCATGACGACGACAGCTCGTCGTCCTCGTCCATCCGTTCCACAGATAACTGGGTCCACAATTTCCAGAAGGTTCGTCAGCTTACTATTCTGTCCTCTGATGTTTCACGAAGTCTGTTCTTTCGGGTGTGGCCGACGTAGTTGGGAAGTCATAAGCAACTTGAACTTGAAGGATAACGACCTTCGATCAGTTGCTTTTCGGTTACAGGTGTCATGATTCATGAACGATGTGCGACCCCTAATTTACCCACCTGCTTGATTATTATGGTCGTCGTCCTCCTCCTCCTTTATCCAGGCTTGGCATTTGCGCTGTCAGAGAATAAACAGTGGCGGAGTTACATCTTATCCACCCTTCCCCGAACTTTCTTCACCGTTCCCCGAACTTTCCTCACCTTTCTTGAACTTTCCCACTCTTCCCCGAACTTTCATCACTCTTCTCCAAATATTCCCCACACTTCCCCGAACTTTCCTCAGCCTTCCATGAACTTTCCTCACCTTCCCGAGCTTTCCTCACCCTTCCCCAAACTTTCCTCACCTTCCCCCAACTTTCCTCACCTTCCCCGAACTTTCCTCACCCTTCCCAGAACTTTCCTCACCCTTCCCCGAACCCCCGAACTTTCCTCACCCTTCCCCGAACTTTCCTCACCCTTCCCCGAACTTTCCCCACCCTTCCCCGAACTTTCCTCACCATTCCCCGAACTTTCCTCACCTTCCCCGAACTTTCTTCACCCTTCCCCGAACTTTCCTCTCGTTTGTCCTGTACGGGTATTCATTCCCAGAGCAGCGAAGACCACGAAGAAGTAGAAGAAGTTGTTTACACCACGAAGAAGAAGAAGTTGTTTACACAGTATCAAATCAGACGTGATTGCTTTAATTTCAATGCCAAACAAACAAATTCATTTTAGCACAAAATCGCTGCAAAGGATTCAATGGCCCTATAAATATAAACATACACGGTATGATCGGTATCCCGATGAAAAGTAGAACACACCAAAAAGAGAAAAATGGGCAAGATAGTCACCATGCGTGCACGGGCTATTAGTTTTCACACAGGCCTATATTATATTATAGCCTCCTTTTCTGTCCGAGCCGAAACAATGCTCATACCACTCTTTTGTTTCACTAACTTTCAGGTGACAATGGAAGCAATGCGTATAGACCTACGACTCTTTTGTTTCGCTAACTTTCAGGTGACACTGGACGTGCTGAGGCGACACAAGACTGCGATTATTCGGACGATTCTCTTCCTGCTGTTCGTCGGTTACACCGTCTACTTCAGCTTCGCTCTCGTCTACAGCGTCGAAATGTCCATCACTCTGATCGTCTTTACCAGCCTCGCCGTCGCTGGATTCACCTACGCATACATACGAGATCACTTCGGAGAAGCCATCTACAGGAACATCATCCGACCAATCGGAGACTTCCTCTCCAAACACTGGCACATCATCAGATGGTAACTAGGGCCTACTACTACTGCTGCTGCTGCTGCTGCTGCTGCTATTACTACTACTACTACTACTACTACTACTACTACTACTACTACTACTACTACTACTACTACTACTACTACTACTACTACTGCTGCTGCTGCTACTATACTACTACTACTACTACTACTACTACTACTACTACTACTACTACTACTACTACTACTACAACTACTACTACTACTACGACGACGACGACGACGACGACGACAGATTCCTTATCTTCTTTTATGTTTTTATCATTTATCGCTGCTAACGGTAGGAAAATGGACACAGCTCTAAAACTGAGATTCGCCTGTACAATACATGCACTTGTTGTGATCACACTGCTGTACGGATCATTCGACACGATGAAGAAACTTAAAACTTGATCTGAAAAATTTCCAAAATTAAATTTGTGTCGCGATGACGTGTGCCGAACCCTCTGCATGGAGATATTCAGTACTATAGGCGACAAATAATGTTGCGTGCCTGGGTCGCCATTTTGGCTAAGTCCGGCCCTGGCCACCTACATGCATGATCGTTTAGAAACCGGACTATTCTAATTTCTTTTGGACAACCCTTTTGAGTAGACGCAGCGTGAATTGGCTGGTGCCCTGCGCTTGGCGTTTGAATGGCGCTTTGGAAATTTGCAGATGACTTACATGTACATGGTGAACATACAGTGGCGGATAAAGAACGTTTCGAAGGGGGGACAAAATTTTCGGTGTTGGGCAAGGATAAATTTCGTCTTTAGTCGCCGGAAAATCTGATGACCTTTTTTAAATCATCATTGACTAATTTTGTAAAGGTCTGCCGAACTGATGGGGGTGGGGGCACGTCCACTTTCCACGCCAAAATAGCTGGTGAGAAAGAAGGAATTTTCTAAATGAAGGGGCATGCCCGGATTGGCTCCCCTCCTGGATCCGCCCCTGTCAACATATACGTGACTCAAATGTACATGACTTAAATATAGGCTACGTGGCTTATAATTATGTAGGCCTACAAAGCCCTACATAGTTTAAATAGACATGGCTTAAAATGCACATGGCATTAATGTACGTGGTTTTCATGTGTTGATCTTCAGGTTCCTCTATCCGGCTCTGGCGATTGTAGTCATCCTCTACTTGACATTGTCTGTCATAACAGAGGTGAAGCAGCTTCAGTCGCTGTCTGGATTCATCTTCTTCACCATCATCATGTACCTGACGTCAAAACATCCGGACAGGGTGAGAGTCACTGATCACTGAGTCGCCACACTATCTCTTAATTATTCCGATTGGAAGTACAAAGACAATGCGATCTAAATTTGAACAGAAAGTTGGCACCGCGACTGCCACTGAGGACTAAAATAACAATAATGTGATTTCGGGAAAGATTGGTCACGGACATGCTGGAATTATTTAGACAGATTCCTCGGCTTTACCTCCCCCCCACCCTCCCCACCCCCACCCGGTTTCGAGTAGCCTATAATATGGCACCGGAACGAAAAAGCAATATTGGGTGGGGCTTGATTTGATATAGGCCTAGATCTAACGCCGGTGGTTTAGCTGCATGGTCTGTCTAACATTGCTTTTCTGGGCGCTGAGAAAGTTTCGAAGATTTCCATTACGTTACATTGCATTACATTACAGATTAATAACCGATCACTTCACTTTCTCAATTTGAATCGATCGGATTGGTCACTCGGTTCAATCCCTTCTTTGACTAGCTATATTATGCTGAAGCCGGATTTCAATATCTTGGAATGAATGAATGAATGAATGATTGAATGAATGATTGAATGAATGATTGAATGAATGATTGAATGAATGATTGAATGAATGATTGAATGAATGATTGAATGAATGATTGAATGAATGCCTGAGTTTCACCGAATTTTTGAATGACTAGACAAATGATAAAATAAATGTAATAAAATGAATGAACGAACGAACAAATGAACGAACGAACGAACGAATGAATGAACCAATGAATGAATGAATGAATGAACGAACGAACATATGAACGAACGAATGAATGAATAGTTGACTGATTGAGTAAATAACTGCCTCTCTGAATGAATGACTGACTTGCATGCTACACATACACACACACACACACACACACACACACACACACACACACACACACACACACACACACACACACACAAACACACACACACACACATACACATACACACACACAAACACACACACACACACACACACAAACACACACATAGACTCGGTTGGTCGTCTGCTGGATGTCCGTCTGCAGTCACTGATCGTTTCTTCATTTTGTCGTACATGTATATTCAGATTCTTTGGCGTCCTGTGATCTGGGGTCTCGCGCTGCAGTTTGTTCTCGCAATCTTCGTTCTGCGCTGGGAGTATGGCTACATTGCAGTCAAGTTTCTTTCGGACGAGATCGTCGACTTCATCATGTTCGGATGGGAAGGAGCGGCAGTCGTCTTTGGAGATCCATTCCTCATCCTGCATCCATTCGTTTTCATGGTATACACGACTTACATGCACAACCTTTTTTGTCCATTTAATACGAAAATAGTTTACACTACAGCGCCTCTTCATTTCGAAGACACAGAGGCCGTATAGGCGTATATATTTGTAGTTGTATATGTTTGTATGTATATGTATAAATTTGTATACCGGCCACATAAAATTGGCTTGATTATTTATAGTATTGTATCTATGAATGTAACTTATATATAGCGCCTCTCACCGGCTGACTATTCAAAGGCACTCTTAGCACGAAACACTCAGGGAGGGGAAGGGAGGGAGAGGGATGAAAAGACTGAAAGAGAGATGAGGAGAAACGAGTTATTACAGTTTAACCCTTAGTGCGGGAGGAGGGTCATTCCAAATGGAGGGGGATTTGAGATGCAGCCTTAAAACAGTCTTTAACAATATCTTACTTTACCATGCTCTGAGTTTTCAAAGGACATCAAAGCAAAGCACGAGGAACGTCTCTCTGGTCGCCTCTCTCCTAGGACTTAGCCTACCGGGTACAAATAATTATAAACAAGAAACAACACTATAATAGCCTGTATATAGTAGTTAAAACAACACTATAGCCTATAGTTACCATAGTGTTTCGGTTTAACGACATTATGTCATAACAAAGACCATAGCGTCGCCCTCCTCTTTAGCCAGGCTTATAATTGTTGGGACTAGCAATACCGAAGCCGAAGCAGTGGAGGAAACATCATTGGCTGCAGACTGTTTGTTTTGTGTGATAGGCAATGCCGCTGTTGATCTACATGGGAGCCGTTACATCCATTCTCTACTACGTTGGAGCGACGCAGTGGGCCGCGTGCAAACTGGGATGGCTGATGCAGGTTACCATGGGAACGACGGCGGTTGAATCTCTCAACACAGCAGCCAACATCTTCCTCAACGGAGTAAGTCACTCGTCCCTTACCACCATCCGTCCGTCCGTCCGTACCGGTACGTCCATTCTTTCGTTCGCTCATTCATTCATTCATTCATTCATTCATTCATTCATTCATTCATTCATTCGTTCGTTCGTTCGTTCATTCTTTCATACATTCAATGAATCATTTATTTCTTTATCCGTTCATCCATCCATCCATCCATCCATCCATCCATCCATCCATCCATCCATCTATCCATCCATCCTTTCATCTATCCATCCATCTATCCATCCATCCATCCTTCCATCCATGATATATCCATCCATCCATCCTTTCATCTATCCATCCATTGATCCATCAATCCATCCTTCCATCTATCCATCCATCTATCCATCCATCTATCAATCCATCTAACCGTCCATCCAAAATCAGTCACGTATCAATTCCTAATTGGATCAATAATCCATCCATCCAATTTATCCCTCCTTCATTTCATTCATCATTTTTACCATCATCTATCTACCCCACCCAGTTTCCTTATCCATTAATGTTTCTTAAACTGTTTCTATGGCAACTGTGACTCTGTTGCAGATGGATACGATGTTGATGTTGCGCCACTATCTTGATAAATTAACCCTTTCGGAGTTTAACTGTCTGCTCGTCGGGAACCACGCAACAGTCGCTGGATTCGTATTCGCTCTCTTCGTCATGTTTGGGGTTTGTGCATAGCTTTTCTTTCCTTCCTAGTCTTGATTTTCTATCTCTTATTTCCCTACTTCCCAATTCTCTGTTACCTAACTCGAGTTTCTTACTGTCGTTTATAATTATAAGTAGCTTAACTTGGACGGACGTTTTAATAACCTATATTATAAAGTTTGGGGCGCAGCGGTGTCAAGGTATGTTTGGTTCCTTGTAGCCGGATGGTTGCGGGTTCGAATCCACCTCAAGCCGCTGCGTAGGGACACTGAGAAAGTCCTTCACTCGCAATTGCTGATGCACTTCGGCGTGAAACTCCGACTTATTGTCCGCTCTGTAGTCGGGTGCGCTTCTGAGTAGAACTCTCTTGAAGAGACGCTATAAACAGTGCACATACACGTACCGGTAAAACCAATGCATTCCAGCCCTCTTTTCACAAGATTTCAAGTCATCACAATAACAAGTCTACATTGCTATAGATCTATATTTTAAAAATGTCTCCATCAGCTACAATGTCATGTTATTCGCCTCCCTTCCTCCCTCTCTCCTTCCCTCCCTCCCTTACTCCCTACCTCCATGTCTCTCTTTCATCTTTCACCCTTGGATTCTCACCTCATTCCGCAGTACTTTTGTCTTGCCATGCGTTCCTCTTATAATTATATTTTGTTTTCTTCGTAGTTTTGTTTTCAGCGAACAATGGTTCCTGTGTCTGCCTCATTGTATCTTTGTGTGTCTGCCTCCTTGTACCTTCGTGTATCTGTGTTGCTATATAGGCTCCTCCTCAGCACCTCCTGTCGGCTGCTGTCATGTCTGCTCCGGCCACGATCGCCATCTGCAAACTCAATTACCCTGAAACGGAGGAATCCATCACCAAAGACATGGAACAAGTGACACTCACCAAAAGGTTTGGCGAACAAGCACATACCGCTATAATCGTGGTCACAGACTTGAAATTTCTACTGCACCCACAAAAGTGAAGTCTTGGGAACCAGCTTATCGAACAAGAAACAAAGCAGATCAAACTCTAGAAAATCAGGCAAACGGCAAAGGCGGGTGGTGTTTAGAGTTGAAATGGCGAGAGTGTCGTAGGGAATTGGGATTTGTGACAAAGCAGTGTTTTTAGTTTCGAGTGAAAGACTTGTGCGTAGATGGCAGAAGGTGAGGTTTTGGTGAGTTCGGTGGATGGGGGCGGACAGTATTATTTGACGTAGTGTGGCTGGTTGGAATTTCTTCCAAAGATGCGGTGAAGCTATGGCTATGCAGCGATTTGCATATTTTAGTGATGAGGGGATGGAACGGTGCTATAAGCTAGGTGGAGGAGAAGAGGGTTGAACGAAGTGGGTTCCTCTCCTTCAAATCTTGTGTAATGCTTCTTAGATGTTTCCTGGAGCTCTCAACCATATAACAGTTATACAGTATACACTCAGCTTCGCTGTCATGCTCTTAAACTAAAGCCGCCACTTTCCAATCACTCAATCAATCAGTCAATCGATAAATAGATAAATAAATCATTCAATTAAACCAACATCAATTCGCCTTTCTTAGGCGTATACCAATTGACTTGCCCTGAAGTTGAACGCGAGCGTCGCTTGCCTTTGTCTTAATACAGCGAGGAGGTGAATGTCTTTGAGGCTGGTGCCAACGGGGCTGCTGTTGCTGCTAAGACTGTATCAGCTGTCGTTGCCAGCTACATCGCCTTCATGTCGATCCTGGCTTTCATCAACGCCACCCTGTCCTGGCTCGGAGGAAGAGTCGGCTTCGCCGAACTCAGCTTTGAGGTAAGTACCCGCTTTAAACCGATTTAAAGAGACATACCGCTGGGCACTTAAGAAACTCTGCAGAGCGGCAAGTATACTATAGTATCCGCATTGCTGGAAGTGGATGGATCCATGCAGTGGTAGGCCTATACTGGCAGATCTAAGCAACAAAATGCGCGAAGTATATAGGCTAGTGAAACGCCGGCATATAATTTGGGTTTCTGCCATCGCGTTTTAATTGTTTCCGGTCGGGTATGCATTGCCGTTCGACGCGGTAGGCCTACGTCGCGACGCGCCATCTTGCGACGGCCGGTGACGCATTGTGCTAGGCGACTGATATGTATTGGACCGCGGCCATCGCGTTTTAATGGCTTCCGCCGCGTTTTAATGGTTTGCGTGGGCGTCGGCAATTGCGTCGTTGCGTTGTCGCGACAGACATAGTCGCTATCACAAAGAGAGATACTGAGAAGGATATATAGATAGACGGAAAAGAGGACCGAGCGAGCATTTTAAGAGGCAGAGAGAGAGAGAAAGACCGTTACTCTCAGACAGACAGGATGGTAGACAAGGGGGCACAGCTGGGACGGATGTTGGCAGCTTTTCTGCGACGCAGTATTTCAACTGCGTAGATCTTTTTGCGTAGTTCGTGACGTCAGAAGGCTCTATATAAGATCCGCGCACTGTCAACGATTGCGCAGAAGACAATGGGGATCCGGACAGAGTGAAGACGTATTAGGCGCAGACGACAATGTGGATCCTGAAGAGAGCAGAAGATCACGCCGGATCGTGAAAGAGAGAAGACGTGTGGAATTGCTTAAATTCGACGTTCAGATTATAAGGCGCAGTTACGTTTCGTATCGAAAGTCCTCGGATTCTGCTGGCGATTCATTCACGACAGGAGTCATTATTATTATATTTGTTTCGAGCGTCGTTTATGGAGTTCTGTTCGGCGCATTTTCGCATCGGCTGTTCACCCGGATATAACGACAAGACCTCCCTTCGCTTCTTAGCTCAGTCACATGGAGTGACCTACATGATCGGAGTTTATTTGCGAGCATCTTCTGGAATTCGACACGCTGTCGCCATCTTCGTACACTGTCGGCCTTGTCCCTTGTATTCGGAAATAAGGTACGTTTTATGAGGGGAAACAATGCGATCGGTTCTTTAGGTATTTTGGGCTGAAGTAAAATTGGCCGTGGGACTTGAGCGTAAATCGGGGAACAACTTAGGCTTACTCCGGTTGAAATGTGCTCATATTGAAATGTGTTTGCATTGAAATTGTTTATATTGAATTATGTTTGCTTTGAAACGTCTTTGCTTGTGAATTTCATAGTCTGACTATCTGACTTTACGAATACAAAGAAATACTAATTGAACATGCTGACTTTAATCATTGATTGCATTGAAAGCAACTGACGTTGATAAAAATACAAGTAGGATTAATTTGTGAAATACTATGGAGCAATCTAGGGCTGCGACCCCTGCCCAGCCGTCCAGGCCCCCCTCATCTCTGGAGGTGGTAATGGAGGCTATAACATCTATGCACTCTTCAATGCAGACTAATGCCCGAAATGCACAAGAAGCGATGCAGTCACAGGCCCGGGATACGCAAGAAGCGATCGCCTCGGTAGAGGTAAATGTAAGGGAAGAAATCTCTACCGTAAGAGAAGAAATCTCTACCGTAAGGACAGATGTAAGAGAAGAAATCTCTACCGTAAGGTCAAATGTAAGGGAGGAAATTTCGGCCGTGCACTCCAATGTTAGAGAAGTGTTAACGGAGGTTGTGACACGCTTAGAGCAGCTCGAGGCATCGCCGGTCCCAAGATCTGTTGTGGGTGTGAACCCTGGACTGGAGTCCACCGCTATTACCTTCGCGGACGTGCCTCACCAGTCGACCATCAGTCTGGCAGAGTCTTTGGGAGCTAGGTCTAAAGATTTCACCCACCCGGGCACGCTGCGCAGAAGTGAGCGTCTGTCCCACAAGGATCCAATCTCATATAGAGAGCTTGGTAGCCGAGATGGTTGGCAATCATTTCATCGGTTGGATTTGAACCCGAGAGTCACCTCCTCTTATCCTCTATCCATATCTCAGGACCATCACCCACAACAGCACGCGGCCTCCTTACCATACGATGATCCGGAAGTGGCGACTCCGGGGATGACGGTGGGGGCGGGCGTTACACTATATATACGATACAGTCATGATATCGATCATATTAACCGACGCATATTAATTTTTGGTAGAGCTTCCGTTTTATATGAGGAGAATCTATCAGATCAGATGCCACATCTCAATCACACGAGCCACAAAATGTAATGTCATCTCAAATCTCACGAGGATCCGCTGAATTGCTTGCAATGGCCACAGGTCGACAGTGGCAACTGGTATTGGTCCACAAAAACTGCAGTGGTCCATTGTGGACCAACAACAGTGGCCTATAGGAATGAGGAATGCCAGCATTCCGCTTATAGAACCTGCAGGTCCTGACTGTATAAAACAGGATCTGTATAAAACGATTTTTTTTAAATCAACGCACTGGCCAATATTATAATATTATTCATCCAACAGATTCATGCAACTTACATCTCTTGTGGGGCACGGTGGTGCAGAGGTGCGTTCGGTGCCTTGGAGCCGGAAGGTTGCGGGTTTGGATCCAACTCATGCTGTCGCGTTGAGACCTGAACAAGTCCTTCACTCACAATTGCTAATGCTCTACGGCGTGAAACTCCGGTTTAGTGACTCCGTGTTGTAGTTAGGAGCACTTCTGAGTAGATTTCTTGAAGTGGCGCTATGACAAGAGCGCATACACGACTATTGATCAGAAACCTAAAAGCTCGGAGTAATGTTTAAAATGCGACTAGCTACTCAATATCTTATTTGCCATCCTTATTTCAGCTGACGACTCAGTCACACTAAACACAGAGTCTCTGAGTTCCCTGGGAACATTATGGCTAATAATTAATACATTTTGCAATTGTTTTCCAGCTGATCTGTTCCTACATAATGTGGCCGATTGCTTTGATGATTGGCATCGATATAAACGAGTGTCAGGAGGCGGCTAAGCTGATCGGATTGAAGATTTTCGCCACTGAGTTACTCGCCTACCAGGAACTCGGAAAATCCGCCGACGCTGGCAGATTAAACGTTAGTTAAACTAATTAAGTACCGTTAATCAACTAAAAAGAGTATAGACTATGGATGGCTCAGTACAGGTACCATTCATTGAACCAGATATAAGCCGGCAAAACTATTATTTGTAAACAGATAGTCGCTTTCAAAGGTACTCTTGCCTCATACCCTGAGGACGAGGCTTGACCCACCAGACATTTATTCCAGAAAAAACAGTAATCTCTAGGTTCCTTGGGTATGAGGTACCTCAGGGCAATAAAATGTCAGGAAACTTCAGATGAGAAACTGCTTACTAAACAGTAATAATATCTATTGCCAAGCGACTGTAAATTTTTGCTACCATATTGTCACTGTAGACTTAATTGTAGAGATTGATTTCGACCCTAAATTTGAATGTCAAAGTCACACTTACAATTAGAGCCGATTGAATCTTAGCAGCTCAATAGGACAGGGTAGTAACAGTGAGAGTAGCCTTATAATAATATCTGTGAAGAAAAGGAAGCTGGCATACTATGGACACATGATCACACATCATGACCAAAGAAAAAAAGAGTTGCTGGGGAAGGAAATAATTCAAGACACAGCACCATGGTAAATGTAAATGTAAATGTAAATGTAATGTAATCGCATATTTATATAGCGGCTGTCGACCCTGAGGGTGAGATCTTTCACCACCGCTATGGTCACGTGCACGAGGGTCACGTGCACGAGGTAGACAAAACGAATTAGATGAATAACATAAGAACGTGGACTGAATTCTCAACGCCGGAACTGATAAAGAGGGTCTAGAGCAGACAGCAATTGAGAAAATGTACATGACGCGGCCAGCCCTCAAATCTAGGTTGAGTAGTATAGTGGAGTTTGTACTGCAGACCTTGTTGTAAACTACCTTTGGAGGTCACCCAGATTATATACATGCAATTAATACCATAATTATGGACAGTGACGTAGCCAGGAATTTATGATGGTGGGGTTGGAGGGTTTTATGGCCTGGCCGGATGCTTTTCCTGACACCAACCCAACAGTATTCGGCCTACAGTAAATAAAAATGGAATAAAGTAACATGGGGAATAAAGTAAGAAAAAACAATTGTTACTACAAACAATTGTTTTATCTTTCTTATTTAAGTGGGTAAATAACCTTTTAAAAACTTTTTTCTGAGCCCCGAAACCACCCGTTGCCTACGCCACTGCATACGGATGCTTGTAATAATTGTAGCCTCGTGACCAGGCGATCACTACGTACGCGCTTTGTGGCTTCTCCAGCCTTTCCACCCTGGCGATAGCTGTTGGAGTGTGGAACACGATCTGTCCGCAGAGAGTGAAGTTGATGGCGTCGAATATGCTTCGCGTTCTCGTCGAAGCCAACATTTCCTGCTTCATGACGGCTTGCGTCGCAGGTCTGCGTCATAGTCATTATTATCATCATCATCGTCGTCGTCGTCGTCATCATCATCATCATCATCATCATCATCATCATCATCATCATCATCATCATCATCATCATCATCATCATCATCATCATCATCATCATCATCATCATCATCATCATCATCATCATCATCATCATCATCATCATCATTATTATCATCATCATCATTATCATCATTATTATCATCATTATTATCATCATTATCATCATTATCATCATCATCATCATTATCATCATCATCATCATCATCACCGCCGCCACCGCCACCGCCACCGCCGCCGTCGTCATCATCATCATCATCATCATCATCATCATCATCATCATCATCATTATCATCATCATTATTATCATCATTATTATCATCATTATTATCATCATCATCATTATCATCATTATTATCATCATTATTATCATCATTATCATCATTATCATCATCATCATCATTATCATCATCATCATCATCACCGCCGCCACCGCCACCGCCACCGCCACCGCCACCGCCGCCGTCGTCATCATCATCATCATCATCATCATCGTCGTCGTCGTCGTCGTCATCATCATCAGCATCAGCAGCAGCAGCAGCATCACCATCTTCGTTATCATTATCATCGTCGTTGGCGGCTTCGTCGTCGTCATCATTACCATCGTCATTGTCATCATCATCATCATCATCATCATCATCATCATCATCATCATCATCATCATCGTCATCATCATCGTCATCATCATATCAGCAGCAGCAGCAGCAGCAGCATCACCATCCTCGTCATCATTATCATCGTCGTTGGCGGCTTCGTCGTCGTCATCATTACCATCGTCATTGTCATCATCATCATCATCATCATCATCATCATCATCATCATCATCATCATCGTCAAGAATGCTGATACTATACGTTACTCAGTTCATTTTGCCTAGGATTCTTTTGCTCACTGTGATGACAAAGACGAGTATGGCTATCCTCGCAGGCCCTTTCGGATTGCATGGATTAAATTGCTAGGATCCATCCAGTCAGTTAGAGAAAGACTGATTGTTAACAATGGGTATAACATAATATTATGCGTTTTTGGTTGAAGGTTTGTTCTATTCGGAGGAGTTGGTCGCCATGTTTGATCCGACAGAAAAGACTCCGCAACAGTTGCTCGTCTCTTGGGTCGGATCGATCATTCCTGGATACAAGGATATCATGGCTCGAGCCGGATCTTAAGCCAACGATGATCGGGAAAAATACATTCACAACTGTTCACCCCTTGTACTAATAATTATTACCAAACATTATCTTACTTCTGACGTCGTCGAGCTCTTATATAACATGTTAGAGCCACATAACACGTGCATCTTGTTCGTGCGTGTGCTAACAGATCTCCACATTATTTTGTAAATGTAATGTAATCGAAAATTTCTCAGCGCCCTCAAATTCCCCGTCCAAAAGAGATCAATTTATTCACCGGCGTTATGCCGAATCAAGTCCGATATGGAGGTATGGCTTATAACTTCGTTATGACACAAAGTCCTGTAGGTCAAACGGAGGAGACAGCGTGGTGCAATAGATGGTGGTCCTAACCGGTGGTGATGATGGTGGTCAATGTTCGCATCGTTGCGGGATAAAGAAACTAAGTTGTCATTGACAGGAAGTGTAATGTTATAGCCTATTTATAGACCATATAATTTGTCCTATTTATATGTCATATTATAGCCTATTTATAGGTCATATTATCGCCTATTTATAGGTCATATTATTGCCTATTTATAGACTATATTATAGCCTATTTATAGACCATGTTAAACTGCAACCTGACATTCCCTCAATCGACGTTTTTGATCAATCGACATACCTCCAGTCCTCCACCAGTTTACTGCGTATCTATCGGGGTCTACGCTATGCCAATCTCCATGCACCCAAGGTCTAGCAGAACAATTCCAGCTTTCCCGCCACTGAATTGTGCACCTTCTGCGCACGTGACCAGTCTGCCTACAGTGTTGACAGTTCAGCCAGGATTTATTAACGACGAATGCTGAATGGCGTTGAATCTGTTGCTTATATATTCAGACGAAAGAAAAAACAGACGAACAAACTGCATGAACAACAGTTACTAATGAATTAATTTATGTAAAATAAGAACTGGATTTATCTTTCCATTTAATTTTATAGAAAAGTAATCTGAAAAACTTTGTCTCCATTCCTCGTAATTCTGGACTCCTCGTGAATCGCTTTCAAGCATGGGCGGAGTTTGTTTTCCGTTCTTGGAGGGGCTAACTTATGAGTCTGCGCTTTCCGGGGGGGGGGGGGGGGCTAAGCCAGGGAAAAGATACCGTTTACATGGTAAAAAAAACTGAATTTGGGTCTTCATGGGGGGCTTAGCCCCTCTAACCCCTGATAAACTCCGCCCATGCTTTCAAGGTCTATCGGAAGCAAAAACACGCGGTCTTGAATATGTGATCAGTTCGGGTTGTAATTGAAACTCAGATCACCACTCGGCGCAGAAAAGTTAGTCATGGTCAAGTAGGGTAAAAGAAAACTAAGATGATCGGTGAAAATCATCATCATCATCGTCGTCATCATCATCGTCGTCGTCGTCATCATCATCATCATCGTCATCAGCATCACGATCCATGGGTTGAGAGCCGGCAGGTGTCCAATGCGTCCTGCAACACTGGTTTCCACAGTCCCCGATCCCGGGCAGACATATTCAGACTATGCAAATCTCTTGTACTCCAGTCCTCGATGTCTTCCATTCACTCACAGTGGGTTACGGTGGTGTAGTTAGGCTAGGTTCGTTGCCTTGCAGCCTGAGGGTTGCATGTTCGAATCCACCTCAAGCCGCCAAACGTAGGGACCCTGGGTAAGTATTTCACTCGCAATTGCTCGGCGCTTCAGCGCGAAACTCCGATTCATTGTCCGCGCTGTGGTCGGGAGCGCTTCTGAGTAGAGTTTTTAAGGGGCGCTATTACGGTGTCGGCCCGCTATTCCGAGGGTCCACTATTCCGAAGTTCCACTATTCCGAATACCCGCTATATTTTGTTCGTTATCCTTGGTGGTTAGCCAGGTTAGGGTTAAGGTGGGTTAGGATTAGGGTGGATTAGGGTTAGGGTGGGTTAGGGTTAGGGTTGGGTGGGTTAGGGTTAGGTATAGGGATAGGGTTATGGTTAGGGTTGGGGTGGGTTAGGGTTATGTTTAGGGTTAGGTATAGGGTTAAGGTTATGGTTAGGGTTTTGGTTAGGGTTGGTGTGAGCTAGAGTTAGGGTTATATTAAAAAAACTACAAAGTATGCCAAGACATATTGCACTGGCTCAGGCTGCCCCCTGGAGTTCAAAACGGACGGACAAGTTAGGTTTAGGCAGTTTGAGAATTGTGAAAAAATAACTGGGGGTTGGTCTATGATAGACTTGGAATTGGGGTGTGAAAAACAGCGTTAACTATGGGGCACTAAGAAAGACTGGGGGGTTGAAACCCCAAATCCCCCGGCAATTCTCACCCTGGGTTTAGGGTTAGGTTAACTTAGGGTTAGGGTTCGGAATAGTGGACCTTCGGAATAGTGGACCCTCGGAATAGTGGACCCAAACCCGCTATTACAAGTGCACATAGGCCTACATACTCCACGTGTGGTATTTCTATTCTTTCCACTCCCCCTCTCTCCTTCAGGCTCGGATTAATCCCTCTCTGCGGAGGGGTCAGCCACTTGGATCTTCCTCTTCCACTTGTTCCTGTCGCCAGTGTCCTCCTTCTATTCTTTCCACCCCGTTCATATATAAATCCAAGAATAGCAGAATTGCACTCCGATTTTCCTGTTGTCATTCTTCTACATAGGGCCTAGGTCTAATATTTTTATCAGGGTGGTTGAATAATCGCGATTAAGCATGCGATTAACGCGTTAAAAAATTTGCGATTGAAATGTTTAGCGCATTAGTAGTTCGCGTTAATTAGATCTGATTAATCAGATGGAATCAAAGAGAGAAAGTCGCTTAAAGCGCATGCTTAAACTGGTGATACATAGGCCTACTTAGTAAATATTCCAAGAAAGTAGCAATTCCAAGAAAGAATTAGAATATTATCGTAGCAATTCGTCGCTCAAATTATTATAGCTTGCATGCGAACCAAGACATGCGTTTATCGCTAACGACGAGCCGTCGACATCGGCCGCATCGCATTATCCAATAAAGTTGTTTCGGCAACCCGTGAAACCACATTGGTTTGAATCTTCTGAAGATTCTTTAGCGCCATTTCACACGCACCGAAACAGTGGTACACCTATTAATTAGTGCAATAGGGTCGAACGTTAAACTGATCCAATTAAGACCGACAAAGTTCAATTCTTCTGCCTTTTGTTTCAACAACACTGCTATCTAATCAACTGTCGTAGTCTATCTCCAGTTATAGACTCATTAGTAACTGTCGAGTTGCCTAATCTCAAGTATATAGCACACAGAGATATGATTTATCCTATGCCTTGAAAGTCAAAGTCAAAAAACGGGAAACAGAGTCGATAATATTATTGCACCGTATTTGAATCAGTAGGCCTATAGTTCAGCGGCATGCTTACATAAGGAATATTCTGTCTTGTTGGAAGTCAGTCATGATTGCGTTTATTATTTTAACTGAACGATACTTTAGTATTGGAACGAATGGATTATAATTAACGGCCGGATGAATTGACAATATGCCTATGCGAATGATGACAGGAAAAGAAACACCTTTCCGTAAATGGTTGCAAAATTATTATCTCAAACAACAGACTGTATGGCATAGCCTAGATTTATTAAGCTCATGTAGGAAGAGTATTGAGTGACATAAAAGCGCCCCTTTGATGCAGTGTCTGATGCTCTTAGCGAACCATCTGTATAACAATCGTCTTTTAACTTCGTTACAACATCTTCCGCGCCAATAGACCCTACACTCATCATACCCGGAGTCTAATAGACCCAAAGATAAGACGGGTGGCAGTTATAGGCTAAAATTTTAAAGACAGCGCCTTCCAGCGTTCGCGATGGAGTTGGCAGAGTCTGGCAGGATGTCCTCTTCGAATCACAAGAACCCGGCTGCGAATGCTGCGAATCTTCCACGACAGGAGACCGGGGTCATCCAAATCGGACAGCTCTTCTACAGAGACGACGCTGGCGTCCTATTCAAACTCCAGCCGATTCAAAATGGAGTTTTCCAAACAGTCTGGGTGACGGAAGTTCCGGATACGTCGGCGATAGAGGCTGAGAAGAGTTGCCATGGATACGAAGAAGCATCCTCCTCTTCTCAATGGACAAACAGGAATTTCGCTCTCAGGATTCAACAGGTGAGTGAACGAGCGAATGAATTCACGGTGATTGCCTATAACCGGATCTCGGAACTACGTCACTGCTCTTTCTTTTATAGCGCCCGTGCAATGTCTGGGTAAAGGAGGAGGGCGTCATTAATGATCGTTTATATGAAAAATGTCGTTAAACAGTAATATTAAGGAAAAGGTAACGGTATTCCGAGGGTCCACTATTCCGAATATCCGCTATATTTTGTTCGTTAACCTTGGTGGTTAGGTTACAATGGGTTAGGATTAGGGTTGGGGTTAGGGTGGGTTAGGGTTGGGTTAGGATTAGGTTTAGAATTATGGTTAGAGTTAGGGTTGAGGAGGGTTGTGGTCATGGTTATTTTTGGGGTGGGTTAGGGTTAGGTTAAGGGTTATGATTAGGGTTGGGGTGGGCTTAGGGTTAGGTTTGGGGTTATGGTTAGGGTTGGGGTGAGTTAGGGTTAGGGTTAGGCTATAGCTATAGGTTTAGGATTAGCTTTAGGGTTAGGGTTCGGAATAGTGGACCTTGGAATAGTGGACCCTCGGAATAGTGGACCCAAGCCCTATGTGCCAATAGAATACTGGGAGTGTGCATACCGATGATTTGGAAACTTTCAGGTGGCAATGGACGTGCTGAGGCGACACAAGACTGCCATAATTCGGACGATTCTCTTCCTGCTGTTCGTCGGTTACACCGTCTACTTCAGCTTCGCTCTCGTCTACAGCGTCGAAATGTCCATCACTCTGATCGTCTTCACCAGCCTCGCCGTCGCTGGATTTACCTACGCATACATACGAGATCACTTCGGAGACGCCATCTACAGGAACATCATCCGACCAATCGGAGACTTCCTCTCCAAACACTGGCACATCATCAGATGGTAACTACTACTACTACTACAAGTACTACGACGACAGATTCCTTAATATCTTCTTTTGTTTTGTCTCTACATCACCATCAATGCTATATTGTTATCACTGTTATGTGGTCGTACGCCATGATTATGCAGGTCATGCGCACCCCACTTCTGAAACCATGTTTGTGATCGACAGTCATGGCTGTATTTATCCGTACATTCCCAAATTAATTCATCCGAAAGTTGATTCTAGTGTTGTCAGCTGCCCCGGTTCACCGCGTCCTGGATTGATCATACCTTGTCCTGGAACGTCGTGTAAATATTACTTCACCAAATGTTATTCTTGATTACGCAATCAAATCTCTAAAGCCGTCTTTAATAGGCTTTAATGGAGTGTAAGATAGAATAGATGTTCTATATTAGCTAGTCATCTGTATACACGATTTAATTAACGTTATCGATGTGAGCATAATTTAATCTAAGTTTTTACAGACCAGATGACAATTATTGATGATTTGACTGTAAAATTTAAGGACTTTTCTTAGCAAATTGCAGACACCACATTACCAGCGTAGCCTAACTATTTTTGGCAAAAACAAAAGTTGGCAGCCCTGCAGGTTATATCGTTCCATATAGGCCTAGGCTAGCCTGGTTAGGCGTCACTAATTGTCATCACTACCACCACTACTGTCTTCTAGATCGAGTGTTTTGCGACACAGACGATTACTTTTTGACCCAGTGCTGTTCATAATTATTATGGTCCTGTCGTTGGATGCCGATTGGTTATGAGGCTATTCAGTGTATTCACGAGTGACTTTTCTTTTACTCTATCGAGGTATAAGTGTCGTCGGCAACATAATTATTGACAAATGTGACAAGACGAGTGGCCTAATAATTATCATGCATGCTGTAGGTCTACTTTGTTATCTAACAGTGGTCTTAAAGTGGCGAATATGCGCATATCCAGGTACAGGGGCGGATCCAGGGGCCCAATCCGGCCATGGCCCGCCCATTTCAAAAGTGCATAGGACGTGGTCCCCATTTGGTGCCAACAAGCATTAAATCAATGCACGACGACTAGAGAGGTCATAGTATATTATGAAAATCGGTATATTTTCCGGAAATTTCGACCAAATAAACGATTAAAACAGGTCATTAGCCTAGACTTTTCTCGCTAAGCTCAATGAAAATTTTGCCCTCCCCTTCATAAATTTCTGTATCATCCCCTGTCTGGGTAGGCTATATGAGTGGAAGGAGGTAGAAAGGAGAACTGAAGGAGTGAGGGAATGGTCGGTCAGGCAGGGAAGAGAGAAGGGATTGTTTGCAATGGCGGGGAAGGTGCCCTGAGAATGTCGTTGTCTTTGGCGTGGCCGCGCCACAACGCTGTCAGATTTTTCCCTGCCGAGAATTCATCTTTTTGCATAAAATAATCTTCTCTGCACTGGTTAACTGTGTGCGTCCCTTGGCTATTCCCTAATTAAAAAAAATATTTGATAGTCTGCCATTAAATTTGGTGGAAAAGAAATGTTCTTAAATAGTCAGCCACCTATTCACTATAGCTAATTGGTCGATAGCCTCTCTCCTCTCTATAGCTCAACGCTCGTTAATAAGCTGGTGCCCCGCGCTTGGCTCTCGAGCAGCGCTTTAGAAATTTAGAGATTACGATTACGAGCTTATTAAACCTCAAACTGTACAAACAAATAATTACACAATAGGCTACACATGTATCTTTGTCTGTATGTCTGCCTAGGTTTCTCTATCCGTCTCTGTCGATCGCTGTCGTCCTCTACTTGACTTTATCAGTCATTCAGGAAGTGAAGCAACTTCAGTCTCTGTCGGGTTTCGTTTTCTTCACCATCGTCACCTACTTGACATCAAGACATCCGGACAGGGTGTGTATGCTATATATCTTTAGATGCCTCAATGACTCTCTCCCCTACGTGCTGGGAGAATAGGATTTTACTATTGGGCACGTTGTTACTACAAACACTGTTGGGCACGTATTAGGAGTATATACTGTTGGGCACGTATTAAGAGGAGACTCCCTCCTGAGGGAAATCATAGAGGGGAGAATGGAGGGAAAGAGAGGGAGAGGAAGACCGCGGCAGATGATGCTGGGATGGATGATGGCCAATGGATACAACAAACTGAAGGAAAAGGCACAGCACAGAGAGGAGTGGCGTCATTGGAGGTTGGAACCTGCCGAAGAGCAGAGAACCTAAAGAAGAGAGAAGATTGGGCACTAAGAAAGATTGTAGGGGGTTGAAACAGTGGCGTAGACAAGGGAGGTTTCGGGGGTTAAAACCCCCCATTGACCTAGGAAAAAGTTTTTTTTAAGGTTATTTATCCACTTAAATAAGAAAAAACAAAACAATTGTTTGTAGTAACAATTGTTTTTCTTACTTTATACCCTTTGTTACTTTATTCCCTTTTTATTTACTGTAATACTGTTGGATTGGTGTCAGAAAGGGCCTCCGGCCAGGTAAAAAAACACCAACCCCCATCATAAATTCCTGGCTACGCCACTGGTTGAAGCCCCCAAGCGGGCCAAGCCCCCTGGCAATTCTCACCATGTAAGGGAGTGTCTTGTTTGTAGGTGATTTGGCGCCCTGTCGTCTGGGGTTTTATCGTGCAGTTCGTTCTGGCAATCTTCGTGCTGCGCTGGGAGTATGGATACATTGCAGTCAAGTTCATATCCGATGAAATCGTCAAGTTCATCCAGTTTGCCTTCGAAGGTGCGGCCGTTGTCTTCGGTGATCCATTCCTCATCCTACATCCGTTTGTATTCATGGTGGGTCTTGATTTCCTTTCGAAAGTTAAGCTGCTCTGTGAATTCCACTAAAATGTGGAGCGATTTTATTCTCGGTTCTTCTTGCAGAAGGAAAGTTTTCTCTTCATTGTCAAAGAAAGTGTGTACGCTTATCTGAGGTACCGGTAGCTAGCTAGCGCTTATACCGGTACTTATAATCCTACTGTCTCACAATTGTATCACTAGAGGGGTACTAGACTTTGTGTGCAATAAGCAACTTTATTCATTCATTCATCCAGAGCTGGGCCGGTATGCACAGGACAAGGCATAAGGTAATCTATGTATAGTGCCTAAACGCGACTTAACAATTCCCGACTTAGCCATTGGAATTTATCCGTATGCACGAGACAAAATAGCAAGTAGCATAACTAATCTACACATTCCTTGCACCCGACGATGCATGACGCTTACTCTTCCCCCAATTCAATAGGTTATAGCTGAGCGCGCATGCGTGAAAGATATTTATATGCGGTCGTTGCCAGCGTGGGGTAAACAGATTCAGACCTAAAGACGGGCCCCAGGGAAATATCGACGGCAGGGCCGTGTTTAAGGTCCCTCGAGTGTCGGTGCAAAGTGTTACCGCAGGCCGGGGCATAGTGTCGTTCGAGCGGCCTTTGGTTTTCCAAAAGCTATGGCCACGTGTAAATAAGTACATATTATCATAAAGAAATTTATATCATCCTATAGGGTTTCTAACCCAAAGGCGGATACAGAAATTTTGGAAGGGGGGGGAGCAAAATTTTAGGTCTTGTTTGTTGGTGGGACAGGGGAAAAATTTCGGCCGGAAAAACTGATGACCTTTTTTTAAGTCATCGACCAATTTTCCGGGAAAAAGATACCATTTCATCCGCCGAAACAATTGATGACCTTTTTTTAAGTCATCGACTAATTTTTTCGTCAAACATCCGCCGCTAATCGACGGGGGAGCCAAGTCCCATACGATTTTGTAATAGGGGGGCCTGATGTCCTGTTTTTCTCTCCCACTACATTTATTTAATGGCTTGTCGAAACCAAATGGGGGGGCACGTCACATGCAATTTTTAAATGGAGGGGGCATGGCCGGATTGGCCCCCTGGATCCGCCCCTGTTCTAATCTATGGTAGCTACACTTTTAAATAATGTTTCTTACACTTATTAATTTTTACAAAAGGTTTAGGTCTAAGTAACACTGAGACTCTTTGCATTCAAATAAGACATTTAGCCATTAGCAACAAAACTCTCGGCTCAGGCCTCAGGGCATTCGGTGCACGGCACCGAATGGACCTATGTTAAACACGGCCCTGATCGACGGCTGCCTATTGTTCACGCTGTCCAGCTAACGTCGGCCGTCTATTGTTCACAATGGGAGTAGCCGGCTTACTCCTACCTCAGAGTTGGAATAACGTTATACCTTGTTTAATTCGCTAATCTCAAGCCATGCATACGGAAATAACCCAGTATTCCGGAATAGGCCAGATTTAAGCCAGATATAAGAGTTATTCCCTTATGTGCATACGGGCCCTGCAGTAGACCATTCTCGATCCATCGGAGTTAATTGCTATGAAGACACTATTATTATTATTATTATTATTATTATTATTATTATTATTATTATTATTATTATTATTATTATTATTATTATTATTATTATTATTATTATTATTATTAGGGGTCATTGCATAATTACGTAACGCTGAAAATGACCGTTTTCGACCCACCCACCCACCCTGTAACGCTTCGTAGCGTTTCACCTTCACCCACCCACCCACCCTCCCCAGCGTTACGTAACGATCGTTACGAAAAATCAGTTGAGATTTAGGTCTATTATTGGCCTATGTGAGCGCGTAATAAGGCCTATAATTCATATTTTCATATTGAATTTAATATATAGCCCAGTAGGCCTATGTGAATTAAGCTTATAGGCTAATTTGACAGTATGTTAAGCCTACAATATAGGCCTACATAATGTTTTATTATATAAGTGACAGTCATGTTTGAAATGCATCAAGAGTAAACTTTACGCACTGCTGAAAAGTTTCACCGACTAAATTGCTCATTAATAATTAATCAACATTAAGATGAACTAATTATTTGCTTAGCCTGGGCAATTCGATAATTATTAATAGAAGTATTGCGGAATTCTGTTGAGCATCAATTTTGAATGTCTGAGATTCGTGTCCACTAAGTAAAATATTCTTCAAAGTGGTTCTTCCATGCCAGGAATCCAAGGGGAATTAGGCCTACGACGTTGTTCCGTTGGTAAAACTATCACGGATCCAAACAATTCGAACAGTGGTTTCCGGTTTGCACAAACGGGAGAATAGCCTAGATAATGCTGACCTCGCATGTAATTGGTGTCTGCTGCCATATATTTTTAAGATATATAGGCCTACTTCGGTTACGTTTTAAATCAATGTCACGAAATTTAAACTTCGATCACACCATGTCTGAAGTCTGAATTGTCATTCGATGGCAATTTAACATGCATTAATTTTTTTCATGGCGTTACGTAACGTTCAGCTCCCCCACCCACCCACCCACGTAACGTTTCGTAACGTTTTCCCTTACCCCACCCACCCACCCTCGAGCGTTACGTAATTATGCAATGACCCCTTATTATAATTATCATCATCATCATCATCATCATCATCATCATCATCATCATCATCATCATCATCACCACCACCACCACCACCACCACCACTACTACTACTACTACTATTATTATTATTATTATTATTATTATTATTATTATTTGTTGATAAATAAAATATTATTATTTTACGTTCAGTCATTTTTCTACCGATTAATCAATCTGACTGTTTCTCTTGCAACCCATGTAGGGCATGCCGTTGTTGATCTACATGGGAGCAGTGACATCCGTACTCTACTACTGGGGAGCGACGCAGTGGGCCGTCTGCAAACTCGGTTGGCTCATGCAGGTTACCATGGGAACGACTGCTGTGGAGTCCTTCAGCACGGCCGCCAACATCTTCCTCAGCGGAGTATGGAGACCAACTGCTTCCAAGGCGAACGTTGTCATATGGCTTAATATGTTGTTCCTGTAATCAAGGATTAGATGAACAGAAGATCATCCATAACTCAATGCCTTAATTCCTACACCAAAAACACCAAACCCATCTATCCATTCACCCATCGATCCATTCACCCATCAATCCATTCACCCATAAGTCCATTCACCCATAAGTCCATTCACCCATCAATCCATTCACCCATCAATCCATTCACCCATCAATCCATTCACCCATCAATCCATTCACCCATCAATCCATTCACCCATTAATCCATTCACCCATCGATCCATTCACCCATCGATTCATTTATTCATCAATCCATTCACCCATCAATCCATTCACCCATTAATCCATTCACCCATCAATCCATTCACCCATTAATCCATTCACCCATCAATCCATTCGCCCATTAATCCATTCACCCATAAGTCCATTCACCCATCAATCCATTCACCCATCAATCCATTCACCCATTAATCCATTCACCCATCGATCCATTCACCCATCGATTCATTTATTCATCAATCCATTCACCCATTAATCCATTCACCCATCAATCCATTCACCCATCAATCTATTCACCCATCAATCCATTCTCACATCAATTCATTCTCCCATTCTATTCATCCACCCATCAATCCATTCACCCATCAATCCATTCACTCGTCCTTTCCTCCACCTTTCAATCCATTCTCACATCAATTCATTCTCCCATTCTTTTCACCACCCCCATCAATCCATTCACCCATCAATCCATCATTTCATACATCTATTCATCTATGATAATTATTCAAACTGACTGAAATGCATGTCTTCAGTGACCAATTTCACCCATCAATCAATCAATCCATCCAATTCATCCATCCTTCCATCCATCCATCGTTCCTTCTCCATCCATCTACACCCGTCATGATGCTACCACTCGTCTACTATGACTATACCAAATGATGATTCCGTTGCAGATGGATACGATATTAATGTTGCGCTACTACCTGGACAAACTGACTCCTTCCGAGTACAACTGTTTTCACGTTGGAAGCCACGCAACCGTCGCGGGTTTCGTATTCGCTCTCTTCGTCATGTTTGGGGTTAGTAGCCTATACCTTCGTAGACTGATCTCAGTGTCCGCGCTATAATAAGGGACACCCTCACTATTATACAAAGATCGTTCTTCAACTATTGTCCGCATGCCTAACGCACTGTTGATCCAATATGATTCATTTCATTTCCCACCAGTTGGTTAATCATGGCTGTTGCGTGTCCAGTATGTCCGTTTCTTTTTGTATGCATGGTGTGGTCTTCTGCTCTCTGTTTCTGCGTCTATCTCTGCTGTGGTCTTCTGTGTAATCGTAATCGTAATCTCCAAATTGCTAAAGCGCCACTCGAGAATCAAACGCAGGGCACCAGCTTATTCACGAGCGCTGTATCTCTGTGTTCCTATAGGCTCCTCCTCAGCACCTCCTGTCGGCTGCTGTCATGTCCGCTCCGGCTACGATCGCCATCTGTAAGTTGAATTACCCGGAAACGGAGGAATCCATCACCAAAGACATGGAACAAATTCAACTGACGAAAAGGTAAGCCCAAGTGCACCGTCAGATACTTGCAAACACACTCACAGGTTTTATCTGTTCAAAATTATTGCGAATTATTATTACGATCGATTGGAATTTGTCTAGACGTAGATATTTCAGTTCGGTTTGGACTTTTGAGTCTCCTCCTCTGAGGTTTATTCCAGCAAAGTGTCTTCTGTACAGATGCATGATTTTCATTGTTTGAAATTCAAGCGTAGCCTGCTAGGAGTATCAATACCATGGGCGGAGTTTATCAGGGGCTAAGAAGGCTAAGCCCCCAGAAAGCCCAATAGTCATGTTTTTTACCGTGTAAATGGTCTATTTTTTCGGGCTTAGCCCCCCCACCCCAAGCACTTCCAAACAATGACTAAAAAAGGCCATCAACTTTTTCAGGTCGAAAGAAAACATTTTTCGGCGCCGCGCCTTCTGGACCAAGTTTTTGCCCCCCCTTCCCCAAAAAACGGAAACCAAACTCCGCCCATGATCAATACTGGAATGTCTCACTCAGAAATTGTTCATTCCCTAGAAATTTTTTTATCGATGTGTCCATTTTCCGGAAGTGCAAATTGCAGATTTCTAATTAGGCGCCACTTTTTATGGGAAACCGCTTAGCACCAGCACAGTCATTCAAGAACGCCGCGTCATCTTCGAGGGTTGTCCGTAAGAGCAGTCCAAGTCATAGCCGCCATCTGTGTTTCCGGTTGACTGATTGTCCTTCTCTTTACAGCGAGGAGGTGAATGTCTTTGAGGCTGGTGCCAGCGGAGCGGCTGCTGCTGCCAAGACCGTGTCGGTCGTTGTGGCTGGTTACATCGCCTTCATGTCGATCCTGGCTTTCATCAACGCCACTCTGTCTTGGCTCGGAGGAAGAGTCGGCTTCCCAGAACTCAGCTTCGAGGTAAGCATGCAGGTGCATGATAGAAATCTGCTGCTTGCATCATGCAGTTATAGCTTAACGTCAGGGGCGGATCCAGGGGGCCAATCCGGCCATGCCCCCCATTTCAAAAGTGCATAGGACGTGGCCCCTTCATTTGGTTTCAACAACAAGCATTAAATCAATGCAGCGGGAGAGAAAAGTAGGATACGACGACTAGAGAGGTCACAGTATATTACTTGCAGAGATTATAATTTTGCACCCCCACCTTCGAAAATGTCTGTATCCGCCCCTGCTTGAACTACGTATGCAACTGATGAACATGCGCCACCATGCAGCATCTGCAGATGAGAAGACGGCTTTCCCATGTACCGGCATCTACTTAATTTAAGCGCAGGGATCAGAGAACCTTACTCAGTCCGACTGACAGACATTAAACCGATTAAGGTTTTTTCTGCAAATTTCTAAAGCCATTTAAACTTATCTCTTATCTTATCGTGCCCGTTCAAGCATCTGGAATGACTAATCTGGAGCTTGCTCATTGCTCGACTCTGTGCGTGTTACATTGATCGGCAAGTTGACCTGTAATTCGTTCAATTTACGCGTGTGTTCAATTGTTTGTATGCTTGCTTGTATGCGTAGGCCTACTTGTTATATCGACCTTCAATCTCTCTACTCAGAGGCGCTCCCGACTGCAGCACGGACACTGCATCGGGTTTCACGCCGAAGCGCTGAGCAATTGCGAGTGAAGGACTTGCCCAAGGTCCCTACGCGGCGACTTAAGGTCATAGGCGTAGGGGACATTTCAGCAGTGGGGGGGCAAAAATTTTACTTTTGCCCGAAAACATAAACCAGTATAATTGACGTCGTGCGCACACAACCATCTCTATTCTTGCACCCACACCCGGAGACAAGGGGCAGAGGGGCAAATACCCTGAACCCGGTCATATTATATAGGGACCAGGCGGGGTAAGTTTAAGCCTATGCGCAAATTTATTAGGCCTGTATATTCTATGTATTAAATTCCTGACACTTTACCACAACCACTGTCAACCTTCACACGAGCAACTGATTAAATTCATAATTTTGTACATTGTTTTGTATAGTGTAGGCCAAGGGCGGATACAGAAATTTTCGAAGGGGGGGCCAAAATTTTGGGTGTTGCCGGCGAAATTTTTTTTTGGGACCGCTGGAAAAACTGATGACCTTTTTTTTTTTTTTTTTTTTTAGTCATCGGTCAATTTTTGGGGAAAAAGTACTTGTTGAAACCAAATGGGGGGGGCACGTCCCATGCAATTTTTAAATGGGGGGGGCCATGGCCGGATTGGCCCCCCCCTGGATCCGCCCTTGGTGTAGGCCCTATCATATTTAGTCATCTACCCATGCGCATCTAGTAGGGTGAACCGTGAACCGTTCAGAGGCGCTCCTAGTGCGCAAGACCACACGCGAAGAGGCAGGTTTTAAGAGGAGAGAAGAAGGGAAACTGCTGGAGAAAGTGTAGAGCGAACGCAAGGATAAATTGAGGCAAATGATCAAGACTGAGCCACAGCAGTTCTAGAAGGCGGAAACAAGGGTCAAATCTGTTGGATGAACGAAGTGAACGGTTGGAGGAGGCTCATGCAGTGAGGCCTTAGTTAAGGCTTAGTTTAACGTCGGTCAGATAATTGGGGGAAAACCCCGCTGAGCCTTGAAGATCAAAGTGAGAAATTTAGATTGTATGTGAGCACGGAGAGGAAACCCATGGGTGGGAACTGGGGACAGAACGGCGAGAGATCCTGAGACACCTTAAATGAAAATAAGTGGGACGTGTGCTTTTGGAAATGTGCTTAGTTAACACCCTGATCAGCACACTTGGCAAGAAGGAAAAGTTCGGAGATTTCTCAGAGAGCAGAACAAGATCTGCACGTTCAATATTGATGATCGCACGATTATCGTGTATATTTTGTCTCATGACCAAGGAATCAGGATAGAAGAAATTTCGATGTCATTCAGGCAGTGAATTCCGTGATCTGTAGCACCTGGCTTGAATGCTGTGAATTTCCCTAAATGCCACGAATAGTCGCAATTTTCGGGCAAATTTCGGCTCGTGAATTTGCTACGATTGACGCCATTATTTACCAAATGCTAACGTGAATTCAGAATATTTCGGGGATTTTTGCTGTCAATGGTTGTTGTGAGCTAATATCTAACTCTAATCGGGCAAGAGTTTCGGGCAAATTTCGACTCTTGAATTTGTTGCTATTCTCGATATTATTATTGAATATGCTACCGCGAATTAAGAACTTTTTCGGGAATTTCTGCTATCCATTGTTGTTGTGAGCTAATATTTAACTCCATTCGGGCAAGTTGGAACTGGGAGATAATGTGGTGTACTAATGAACGTTGAATTTTGACAAGTTTGGTTAATATTTTTCCGGGTCAATTTGCCCGAAAAAACAGACTTGCCCGAAATTTGGGGGGGGCATTTGCCCCCTCTGGACCCCCGTCTCCTACGCCTATGCTTAAGGTGGATTCGAACCTGCAACCCTTCGGCTGCAAGGCGACGAACATGCCCACTACACCACCGTACCCAGTTGGATAATGAGTCGAATTGATGTGATGACACTTAGATGAACGTTACGTGTGTTTCAGTTGATCTGCTCCTACATAATGTGGCCAATTGCTCTGATGATTGGGGTCGATATCGATGAGTGTCAAGAGGCGGCTAAGCTGATCGGATTGAAGATCTTTGCCACTGAGATACTCGCCTACCAGGAACTCGGAAAATCCGCCAACGTCGGAAAGTTGAACGTAAGCTTAAGATCGAATCATTGATCGGTTTGAAGAGCAGAATGCATGAGCGATGCGAGGATCGAGACTGAAAGAGGCCGGTGAATTTTATCGGCTAGATATTTTGTGGCAAGACCCCCCTGTGTGTGAGTGTGTCGTTGTGTGTGTGTGTGTGACAGTGTGTCCGTGTGTGTGTGTGAGTGTATGTGTGTGTAATAGGTCTATTATGTATAGCCTACGTATATCTATGCTTTCACGTAGTCCCTACTCGCATCATTTGCCCTCAAAGGTCTGACAATTAATATAATTATTTAATCTATGCCTAATCTGTAGAGTAGCCTACCATGCAGTAGTTCTAGAAATTGAACTTTGCGTTCTTGCTGCAGAATCCTTGGCCCATTTCGTACAGAGGTCTATTATCAATTTTAAAAATCTGTGTACTCTATAATCACGCAGGCCTATAGAGGCCTAAAGTTTGTTAATCGAAGCGATCAAAGGACAAAATAACAGTATAGGTTTGTAGCTTATATAGGCCTACTTTATGCTTTAGTTTGGTTGTCGAAAAAAGATCAGGAGAGTTCGAACACGTTCAGATAATCAAAGTACACGAACGTAGGTCAAGATCTAATGTTGCAATTACGAAAAAACTGAGACATCAAAGCGGTCTGACGTTTGAGTGTACAATGGTAGTTTTCCGCGCGTGATATTTTAGGCCCGTGACGAGGCGATAGTGACGTACGCCCTGTGCGGCTTCAGCAGCCTGTCTTCGATCGCTATAGGCATCGGAATCTTTCGCGCCCTCTTCCCTGACAAACTCAACGCCTCCGCAGTCAACATGGTCAGAACGTTCTTCGAAGCAAACATCTCCTGCTTCATTACCGCCTGCATCGCAGGTAAGATAAACCTTTGAACTTGGGGTCATTGAGTGCAAAGTGAGCTGGGTCTTTCATGTAGCTATCTACTCACAGGACAATGTGCAATACTCAACTGAAGCATCTTTTAAATGTCCTTAAAGTCCAGGGCCCGTATGCACATGAGGGTATAACTCGTATATTTGGCTTAAATCTGGCCTATACAGGAATACTGGGTTATTTCCGTATGCACGGCTTGAGATTAGCGAATCAAACTAGGTATAACGTTATTCCAATTCCGAGGAAGGAGTACGCCGGCTACTCCCATTGTGAACAATAGACGGCCGACGTTAGCTGGACAGCGCGAACAATAGGCAGCCGTCGACATTTCCCTGGGGCCCGTCTTTAGGTCTGAATCTGTTTACCCCACGCTGCACCGACCGCATATAAATATCTTTCACGCATGCGCGCTCAGCTATAACCCATTGAATTGGGGGGAAGAGCAAGCGTCATGCATCGTCGGGTGCAAGGAATGTGTAGATTAGTTATTCTCTTCGCTATTTTTTCTCGTGCATATGGATACATTCCAATGACTATATAGGGAATTGCAAAGCAGCGTTTAGGCACTATATGTGATTACCTTATGCTGTGTCCTGTGCATATGGGGCCCGTCTTTAGGTCTGAATCTGTTTACCCCACGCTGCACCGACCGCATATAAATATCTTTCACGCATGCGCGCTCAGCTATAACCCATTGAATTGGGGGGAAGAGCAAGCGTCATGCATCGTCGGCTGCAAGGAATGTGTAGCTTAGTTATTCTCGTTGCTATTTTTTCTCGTGCATATGGATACATTCCAATGACTATATAGGGAATTGCAAAGCAGCGTTTAGGCACTATATGTGATTACCTTATGCTGTGTCCTGTGCATACCAGCCCAGCACCTTTAAAGCTGTCGCTTGTCTCACCCTCCTACTTAATAATTGTGGACCCAGGTTAAGAATTGACAAAAGGATTGGGGTGATTGACATTGGTCTTTCTTATGACCCCACAGTCAGTCAGTCAGTCAGTCAGTCAGTATCAGTCAGTCAGTCAGTCAGTCAGTCAGACAGTCAGTCAGTCAGCCAGCCAGTCAGTCAGCCAGCCAGGCACTGGCAGGCAGTCAATCAGCCAGCCAGGCACTGGCAGGCAGTCAATCAGCCAGCCAGGCACTGGCAGGCAGTCAATCAGCCAGCCAGGCACTGGCAGGCAGTCAATCAGCCAGCCAGCCAGCCAGGCAGTCAATCAGCCAGCCAGCCAGTCAGTCAGTCAGTCAGTAGGCTAGTCAGTCAGTCAGTCAATCAATCAATCAATCATACCACCCAACAGTAATCAATCAACAATAAATCATGAGTCAGTCGTGTTGGAATATAACTGTTCTCCAGGTCTGTTCTACTCTGAGGAGATGATTGCGATGTTTGAGACAAAGGAAGAGAATCCACAGAAGGCTCTCGTCTCCTGGATCGGATCGCTCATTCCAGGATACAAGGAACTGATGGGACTCGTCGGACACTAATCCAACAATTGATACAAAATCTTTTCATTCATCCATCACATCCATACCATCATACAGCTTCTTCGTCTCATGGATCAGATCAATCCGTTATGGACAGGGGACCAGACTCGGATTATAGACATATATTCGACCCTATGTGAGGTCCCTGGAAGTTGGGAGGGCATGCACGGGAGGGGGAGTTGAATGGATGAAAGTATGATCTACGTGAAGAAATTCTAGCATCGCTTTACCAAGCTATAGAATAGAAAAACACGAGTTTAAGAATCGGACACTTCATAACGCTCCAAGAAGACTGTTCGTGACAAAGAAACAAGTCTTTTGCATAGTTCATAGGTCCCACCATAGACTGAAAAATAATTCCTACCACCTAAACTCCACATAGAACTTCAGCATTAAACAAATTAACCATCAATATTCAGCAGATACAACAACACGTACAAACAGATGAAAGACCAATAGTAAATCATACTATCCATCCAAATCGGATTCATCCGTGTCTTCGGATAGTTCAATAAACGACCTCTAACATTAAATAACAAGAAGCTGTGTAGTTTGCAAAGCAGATCTTGACGTCAATTTGTAGCGAGCAGATGAAGCGTAGCGTTCGGCGTAAGACCGCACTTCTGTAGCGTGGCATGGTCATCGTCAAAGACGGTCTTTGGAAATGCAGACACGATCTTGTAGTTGCTGGACTTACTCGATCCTCTGGAAAAACAAGAACATTGATCAAAACTAATAACACACACACACAAGACACACACACACACAAGACACACATAAAAAACACACACACAAGACACACATAAAAACCCACACACACAAAACACACATAGAAACACACACACGACACACTAATCAAACGTTGTAATGTAAATTCATTCGTTCATTCCATGGCGCACTTCAAGAAACCTACCGGTACTCAGGAGCGCTCCCAGTGCAACCACAGCAAAGAAAAAAAGACTTGATAGATTTATGAGACGAAGTTTGATTGGTCAGATGTGATAAACTCAGCGTTGAAGAGAAAGTCATTCAAGATGTGCGCATTCATGATTCATGACAACTTCCTTTATTCAAGTCAATCAGGATATGATGTGCAGGTCGATATACAATAAACCTAACCGGTGTATTTATCGAAATAAGAATGTCATGCAGATTTCAATCAAATTTCAATCAAACATTCTTGATCATGGGTGCCTGTACGTAGGGGCAGGAGGGAGCACATGCCCCTGGAAAATGGACGCTTATGTTTTTAACTACTATCTTTGGATTTATTAACAAAGTTCTTTGCACTAAAGCACTAATAATAAATACTCAAAGTCAAACTTATGCATTTATAAATCTCCATTAAAAACATCAACAATCGCAATTTCCTGCTTTGCATTTTTCAAGCTCCTGCCAAAACATTTAACTATCACCCAACATTGTAATAACCATACTGTGAAGCGCTTCGCATCCACAACTGGAATTCATCATTTTTTTTATTTGCTCATTTTGCATCTGACGTTGTTTTCAAAATTTCTTAAATTTAAACCGGTTGTGGTGAATACAGAAGAAGAGAAACCAACAGGGTATGAAGTGTTAGCGACTTCATTTTCTCAGCCTCAGCATATGAATGAAGGCGGGTGAATAGTCCTCTCCTTCACCGTCTCATCTTTACACCAACAGTGTACGGTCCATGCATGTACTCATTGCAGCTGAATAGAAATCTCGAACCAAATTTCTACCCCGGTGGGGATCTGAACCTGAGACCTCTTGACTAACAATCCACCGCACTAACCACTACACCAGTGGTGTCCAATGGCCCACGGGCCAAAAGTGGCCCTCCAGGCCTCAAAAAATGGCCCTCATCTCTAAAACAATTAACAAAAATATATGAAAAAATTGACAATTTGGACTGGATAGAACACATTATTATTTTCTATTGCAAATTATTTTATTTTGATGTCTAGAAATAACTCAAAACATTCTATTTTGATTTAATTACAACAATTTCATATGCTCTTAGTTAATTAAATTTTAGCCTTGTGGACCCCTAATGTCCTTTAACAAAGAAAAAGTGGCCCTCGTGTCCTCCAACAAAACGAAAAAGTGGCCCCAATGTCAAGAAAGGTTGGGAACCACTGCACTACACCATCGAGCACCCTCCCCCATGGTTAAGATAACTACACTAATAAATATCATCTCTAAGCCTCGGCATGTAATTGTAATAGCCAAACCTTTCTTTGTTGAGGTACTTTCGTAAGTCGCCGATCGTGTCCGTGAAGCGCATCTTCAGAATGTAGGTCCGATCTCCGAGCTCCGACTTAACTCGCAGCGTTGTTACCTGCCGACTGCTCGGCGGACGTTCCGCTTCATCGAGCTCGAGTCTGAAAACAATTGCATCCAGCTTTGCATGGACCAACTTCAGAATGAATCAACACTACACGCACACTTGGCATTTAATACAATTTGTGTCAGAAAACACACCATTTCAGGCCCCGGTTTGTGGTACTTTATTCTTTATAACTCACTTATGCATCCACCCTGCTGTACAGGCATCAATAGAAAGAACTTGCCTAGAAACTTATATCTGCTGAGTCCATAATGGGAACTACAGCTAGCCTTTATCTTCAACAAAATTGTGAAATTGTGAACTGACAAATTGTGAAGTACGTAAGCAAAAGACTCCAGTTGGATTGCTACACTACCTTTACCCTTGCGTCAAAACATCTAAACTGCATCCAAATGCTCTTCCAGTTAGATTTCAAAGAGAATGGAATCATCAAAATCGTTCGAACCTTCCCTTGAGCTCACGCAACTGCGGCGTATCGACAACCGTCACAACTCCCGGACCCGTCTTTCCGTCATTTCCCTTAAAAGACAAAAAATCAGAATATAATAATAGGTTGCAATTCATAATTAACATATTTGCGGTTTGAACGGGTTCGGTCAGAAGCGCCTACGACTACGTTGACTAGTCCCTCTTGTAGTGGCTCTATATAAATTAGCAATTATCAAAATATCAAAACGAGACGAAGAAACGGAGACAATCGAGAGAAGATATCTTGAACGAACCGTGATCTTTTCCTGCAGAGAATTTCTTATGTCGATCACTTTTCCGTTCTTTACGACCGACTTTGGAATTTTGTTGAGGAACTGCTCCATCGTCAACTTCCGACCTAAATAAGAAAAAAGATGAATTTTTCTTTAAACGCAGAATCAACTATTGTTATTCCAGCACCATGTACCGTAATTTCATACGACACCTACCAGACTCCTCTCAGTTTCTCAACCATTTCTCAACCGTTGAAGACTGCTTTTTTCACTTGACAATGGGGGATAGCCTCTATGTAGAGATCCTGTATGGACGCTATGTAATTGTTCTTGGTTGATTGTGTGATAGTTTATCTCCGGAATCGATCTTGGAACGTTGATGGACAATATTCATGATGTTCTTTATGAGGTTCTGGGTCTGTTAAAAGGATGAAGTAGCACAGTCAAAGGTTCATGAATGGACATGAATGAAGAATGGATGAATGAATGAGTGAGTGAACGAGTGAATGAGTGGACAGATGAATGCATGAGTGAATAAATAGAATGGATGGATGTCAATGCATGAATGCATGGAAAGACGTATGAATGAATGAATAAGTGAATGAATGAATGAATGAATAATATATGAATGTCAATGGGTGAGTGAATGAAAGAATGAACGAATAAAAGAATGAATGAATGAATGAATGAATGAATGAATGAATAAATAAATATATGAATGTCAATGAATAAGTGAATGAATGAATGTCAATGAATAAGCGAATGAACGAATAAAAGAATGAATGACTCAATAAAAGAATGAATGAATAAATGAATGAATGAATGAATAAATGAATAAATATTTTGAATGTCAATGAGCTAGTGAATGAAAGAAAGAATGAATAAAAACACTATATAAGACAGCCATAATGGATGGACGATCAATTTTTCTAGTTTTACTTAGTTCCCTTTGCAACCATAACCTGGAATATCTCACCTGGAATTTCCGTTTCCACCGGAGCGTCGCCCGATCTCCTTGACCTTGAATCCTTCGAGGCAGACGACGACGAAGGGACAAGACGAGATCGATTAGTTTCACCACCAAGGATCTGACCTTCACCTTGAAAGACCTCTGACCTTTTGTCCTTGAAGACAACGTCACGCTTATCTGTAAACTACAGCAAACCATTCAAAATGACGACAAATGACCTTCATCCTGGAAGGTGACTGAAAAGCGCTATATAAATGAATGAGTGAATGAATGAATGAATGAATGAATGAATGAGTGAATGAATGAATGAATGAGTGAATGAGTGAATGAATGAAAGAATGAATAAATGAATGAATGCATCAACAATTGGTGAATCAATTGATGAATGGATGGATGGATATATGGCTGAATGAATGAATGAATTAAAGAGCAATATGGAAATAAATAATTTCTATATGAAATCATAACAGCCAGAACCACCATAACAATATTCTCAAAATATCTCTAACCAACGAAAGCATTCAGCAAAGAAGCCAGCGAGTGGTGCACGGAACAGAAGAGATATAGTTTGGAGACGTCCCGCTTCTTTTTAAAAAAGAGCAACCAAAGTTTCTCCGAAGAATTTCAACGCACTCCATAGAAACATCAACACCTATTTGTTTTGCACGTTAGTATCCGTGGCACCTGATAGTCCAATAGTGCTGGACTGTCAATCACGACACTTCACGGTGTCGCTCATCACACCCTGTTTCCATTTTACTATCACCACCTCATGAATGAAACCCTGAGTCGACCCTTGTGGGGTGCGGTGGTGTAGTGGTGGCATCGTTGCCTTGAAGCCGGAAGGTTCGAGGTTCGAATCCACCTCAAGTCGCCGCGTAGGGACCTTGGGCAAGTCCTTCACTCGTAAAATTTTTGCTCATGCGCTTCAGCATAAAACTCCGAAGCAGTGTCCGCTCTGCATTCGGGAGCGCCTCTGAGTAGGGAGCTTGAAGGCACTATAACAAGTGCACATACAAAAGTATTGGGAATCGACCCTCGCATCCGCGCTGATCACCTCCTCCTCTTGAGAGAGTGTTGCCCTTACCCAAAATCCACCTCACAGGTGCTATATAAATTACGAGCTACAATTACTGCTACAACGGAACTGACCTTGAACGGGACGCCCTCTGGAAATCGACCTTGCAGCTCCGACGGAAAATATCCGTCCATGATGTCCTTGACGAGGTCGCGGGTCTGCGGGTCGGAGAACGGTCGGAACGGTCCACTGAACATGAGAATCCCGTTGGAGTAGATCGTCAGCTGGACCGGATCCGGCATCTGAGTCCATCAACAGAAAAGCAAATGCGTTGACTCTCGGCCTTCCATTCCCTAGGTGGTGATGGTCAAATGAATGTTTGTTTTGTTTGTATGTGCACTTGTCATAGGGCCCCTTCAAGCTCTCTACTCAGAGGCGTTCACAACTACAGAGTGGACACTGCATCGGAATTTCACGCCGAAGCGCTGAGCAATTACGAGTGAAGGACTTGCCCATAGCCGGTGACTTGAGGTGGATTCGAACGTCGAACCTTCCAGCTTCAAGGCAACGACGCCACCACTACACCATCGCGCCCCACTGAGTGACAGTCAGGCTCAACAGGCTGCCATACAGTTAGAAAATTGACTCCTGCTTAACCTGTTATCATGGAGCAATTCTGTATAGTCACCTTGAAGAGGTGCTATATAAATCCTCGTAATGAATGAATGAATGGATGAATGAAAGAATGAACGAATGGGTGAATGAATGGAAGCATGAATGAATGAATGGATAAATGGATTAATGAATGGATTAATGAATGGATGAATGAATGTATGAAGAGAATGACTGAATGAATGAGTGAATGAATGAATGAGTGACCTTACTCGAGACAATTATCAACTCAAGCTTTGTGCATCATGCTCTGTGCATCACACCCTAGATAAATGGCTACAAATCAGATAAGATGAGGTGACACCAGATCGGAGTCCCAGTTCAAAATGACAATATAAATGTCCTGTGAACCCCACCGACCCTGAGCCTGGCACCATCCGTTGTGTGATGGATCTTAGCGATTCCGTCTCCAGCCACCGCGTTCAGTTCCTTGATGTTCCGCGCGAAGAGGTCATAGTCGACGGAAAAGTCGTCGGATGCGACGGACTCGGATGGCTTCCAGACTCCAGGGGATTTCGGATTGAGCAGTCCCTGCTGGGTATCTATCTTTCCTTCCGAGTCGCTGGCATCGGTATCCTCATCCAGGTAAACGTCAGAATCTGGGTTGGTCTTCTCTCCCACCCAAATCATTCCGTAGTCGGAAAGAAATCCCTAAAAAAATGAAAATGCGTCATCAGTAAGGCAATTCAGGTAGGGGAAAAAGATTAAAGTCATCTTTTAATTAGAGTCTCTTTACTTTCTGGGTTCCTTTTAGTTCACAGAGCAAAACTGTGAAATATGGGTGAAATTGATTTGTATTTAGGGCTGCCTCAAAGAGTTCAAAGTTTTCGAATATAAATTTAACTAAATTTTATTTGCTAGTAAAGACTTTCTCATGTCTAAAACCTGTCTTTTCTCTCGGGGCTGAACGCTCTGGGAGCGCTTCTGAAAGGCTCTTGCTGCAAGAAGCGTTTTATAAATGGTCAGATACAATACGATACAATACAATACTTGAAATTGATTACCCACCTAATTTTTTATAATTAGAATCGAAAAAACATGCAAATTAAGCAATAACAAGATGGTGGATGTGTGCAAACAACCAAATTTGTCAATTCAATTCATCAAACAAACAAAAACAGAAGAAAAACAAAATATTGCAAAACTATTTGAGAAATACTTGTTAGTATTATGAATAGAGGAAAGAATACTATGGCTGGAATCAGGTCAAAGTTTTACATGTATACAGCTTAAAGAGTTTGGACTGAATTGCCTTTATAGCACCATCTACAAACCTTCCTTCCTATTCTTTCATTCTTTCCTCTGATTGAGTATCAAAAGCAAAACTATTGCTTGAATGGTTTTTATCATGCCTCAAAGATTATGGAATGAAAATCTCAAATAAGCAAACCAGCCTCAGCTAACAACTTTCATGGCAATGCTTCCTTGAAACGATGTACGAAGGAGACAATGGACAAAGTGAGTGAAAAAACAAAAGATCGAGACAATGTGAACTTAAAACAAGGCCTCAGAGAATGGCCGCTGCATACAATACAAACCCAGAAGACTTGCTTTTCCAATAAATGTCGCAAAACTAAGAATTTTAAGCATAGTTTACACATCATTTAATATACCGTACATAATGCACTGAAATTACAAAATTGCCCTTACAAACTGGACTATCGTTCTAAAAGATCTCTTAAACATGCACTTGCCTCCATCTCGTAGACCTGCTGCTGAAGCAGAAGACATTTTCTCTCCAACTGACTCAACTTCTCTGAACTTCCTTCCACTAGCAACAAACAAAAGCAAATTTACTGAACCAGATTATAAGAGACAACAAAGTTTATTTTTAAGCCAACGAAAGTTTAAGGCAATCTAAGAATACACATGTTCTTAACATGTAAATCCATAAAAAAATTTGAACTGGGCTAATTTTTAAAAACGAAATATCATTCAATTACGAATCAAATAGAATATGCAGACACTAATTGAAAACTAACAAACTAATGAATAATAAGTAAAAAATAAAATAAAAGCCGCTGATGAAGTGAAGAGAGAATGGTTTGTTACCTCGTGAATTCTTCAAAATCTTCAGTTTATCCTCCAAGATTTTGATCTTCTTCTCCTAAAGTCACAGCTAGATTTAAACCAGAGCAAACAAATCCAATGATCATCTAATCTAATCTAATCTAATCTAATCTAATCTAATCTCAAAACTTCTATAAAACTTCTGTTCAGTTCTCATATTAAACATTGGATAATTATAAAAGCATGTTTCTTCAGGTCCAACAAGAAGCAAATTGCAGGAAATGGATAACTTGGGTCAGACATAAGAAAATATAAAATTGTACATAACTTGGATCTCCTTTGGACTACTCTTACAGATAACCATTTTGACTCAACACGACGCTTGTGAATAAGCAGGTGCCCCCAAGCGTTGGCACATAAGAAATTTAGAGATTAAGACTGTTATTAAATGATAACTTGTCTTTTATAATGAAAACTCAATTTACAAATTTTGAAACGCTTAGCAAATTCTGCACAGATTTGTTACACACATTTTCATCTTTTTTATTATTTCCAAATAATTTGGTTTCCACAAGAAAAAGCTGCTTCCTACCCGATCCACCAATTCCATGCTCTGGAATTGGAGTCGAGTTTCCAGGTTCTTAATCCTGCTTGTCATCAGCATCATCAGTTCATGGTCTGATGGAGCTACATGTAAACAATAACAGACAACGATAATAATAATAATGACTATTTTTATAGTGCCGAAGCTCAGCTGAGGCTAAAAGAAAAAAAGTGCTGTACATGACACATCAACAACAACGGAGTCGCAATTGAACATTTATATAGCACCACTAATAAGCAAAACAAATGGGACGACCTATGTACCTGACAACAAGATCACTGCATATCCTTAGAGTGTGCAAAGATTTTCCAATTCACATACCTAGCAAATAATTAATCTACACAAACTGAATACATTTCATTAAAAGAACTTTTGTTAAATTTCAAACTGACACAACACAGTTTGATAACAATTCATATTGTAAACAGATGACCACAAGTTATTACAAGAGTCGAATTCAGCTGTTTGGCAGCCAAGCAAGGTGTTCATCACATTCTACTGCTCATTTTACCAAAACCACGTACATTCCCTTTCGCGGGACTTTTCCAACTCTTCACGAACAAGTCAGGACTTTCCTCTTCGGCCGTGCCTGGGTTGGAAGCGCCTCTGAATAGTTATCCTAAGGGGTGCTATATAAATTCCTCAGATACATGTATGCCAATACACATACAAACTTACATACATACATACATACTTACATACACACGTACTCACACACACAAACACACACAAACACACAGACACACACTAACACACACACAAACTCACACTAAAATACACACACACATATGTTAAGTTTCAATGAGCTGCGGCTGATACCAATTTTAGCGTCTGTAGAGATTCGTCTGCTCGTTGGTTTCTGGCCGACGTTGACGACCGATTGTGTGTGAAGGTCTTTCAAACGATTCGCAGCCATCATCGACGTCACCTCATCCAAAAGTTGACTCTCATCTAAAACACAAATACCAGCACAACTGTCGTCTCAAGTCGACTATTATGACCGAACGCAACTCACAGGTGTTGAGTAGAGTTGAAATCAAGCAGAATTAGGTTCACACATAATCAGTGGCGGCGCTACGCTAGGGCATGGCAGGGCATTTGCCCTGCCAAAAAAGCCTTTGCCCTGGTCGTTGCCCTGCCAGAAATGTTACTATGCCAGAATGTTTGGGCATATTGTTTCTTACTGTTCACGCCCGTCCGTCCGCTCTCTGGCAGGGCAAAAGTTCTGGCAGGGCAAAATTCTGGCAGGGCAAAAGTTCTGGGAGAGAAAGCTCTGGCAATGCAAAAATTTTGGCAGGGCAAAATACTGACAGGGCAACAATTTGACAGGGAAAAAGTTCTGGCAGGCAAAAATTCTGACTGGGCAAAAATTCTGGTAGGGCAAAAGTTCTGGGAGAGAAAGCTCTGGCAGTGCAAAAATTTTGACAGGGCAAAATTCTGACAGGGCAACATTTTGAAAGGGAAAAAGTTCTGGCAGGCAAAAATTCTGGCTGGCAAAAATTCTGGTAGGGCAAAAGTTCTGGAAGGGAACAATTCTGTACTGTTTATACCCAACATTGCGTTTACAACTGCATAATATAACAGCATAGGCCCAACTGTCGCTTTATTGTTTTTCAAATGAAGCGTCACTAGGCATTTGCTTCAAAACAATAGACCTATATACCTGACTCAGTAACTTTATTGCTGAACCTTTTGCTTTCGAAATGCTACTCGAAAGAGGATTTGCGGTGCTTCACTAATTAAGTCAGTAAGATTAATCTACAGTGTAGGACATAAAAAAGATCCCTACGTTTCTTACCAATGCTTTGGCCAAAATTAGGAATTTTTAAATGAAATTTTTTTAGGCTTAAGGCCATTCATACTTACACATTATTTCCAGATTTTATTAAAATATTTTAAACAGAACAAAAGTTGTATCATTTTAGCGAGCTGCCGCCTACTGTTTTTTTTACGATTCAGAAACATAACCCAGTAAAAAGTAACAAAAAACGATTTTATCAAGTAACATCTCAAATCATTGGTGTAAAAACATGTTATTGACAGAAAAAGCAATATTATTATTATTTAGGAAAAACAGGTAGGCCTGCCAGCATAGCTGCACGTCGCTGTGGCATCATTTAGCAATCTGACTGTCGGTTGGTAAATTATAAAAGAATTTTTCAGTTTAATCATTTTGTTATTAAAATAATGAAATCGAAAATTCTATCAAATTAAACCGCCCAATGTGTCAATGGCAGACAAAATTTGTATTGATACACTTCATGAGCAAGGTCCTGGAGATAAAGCTATAATCGCCGCTTGCTCTGATAATCAGTGATGGTCTCACTAAAAATGATGTAACTTTTGTTCTGTTTGAATATTGTGGTGAAATCTGGCCACTGTGCGTAAATATGAATTTCTTTAGGCCTGTAAAATTTGATATATTTTTAAAAAAGCTTCTGGCCAAGATATTTGACAAAACCCTTAGGGAGGGCCATTTATGGCCCACCCTGTATAAGATTTATAAGATTTGCTTTCCAAATGTCAAAAAAGTGTTCGGTTTTATGGCTTCGCCCATGCATCTGATCCTCTGATAAGCCGACCCTAATAGTGTAAGATGTATGATTTATGGCAAACACGGTAGCGCGAAAATTATGGGCCTATGTAAGCCCGTATTACGGAGTACTCGACTCGTCCTCTGCCCTGGTAACTTGTACGACTGCCCTGGCTATGCCCTGGCTACAAAAAGTGGCTGGCGCCGCCACTGCACATAATTCAGAGCCTTCAAAATTGACTCTGTTTTGTGAGCCAGAGGGTTGGCTGATAGGGTAAGATTTGGTTCAAGGTGCCAACTAGATCATAGCTTATTGCACTGGTTCTAGAAACCATTTCAGTTCAACAACACAGTAGCGTACAGATTCGAAATAACAGCAACATGTGTGCCGTAATAATAACAATATTTGCATACCATTATTTTATCATTAAATAAATTTCTTGTGTGAGCAAGGTCCCACCGAAATGCAAATCTGAGGTACGGATAGTCAGTCACCAGAGCAAGATACAGTCAGAATCAAATTGCTTAAAATCCAATGTATATGTTTGTTCTAATAAGTGACTAGTCAGAATGGTGAAAAAAGAAAAATAGAATCACAAAGAAAAAACAGGAGTCACCGCCTACCTGAAATGCCTGGAGTTGCGGCTGTGGCATTTCGAAATGGCACGGTGCTGAAATATCAAGCATTGGCAGTCGAAATTCCACTATACACCTAAAATTAAGCACGGTTTTTGCCTCACCAAAGTCAAAAAAATATGCATTGCATTCAACAAAATTGGTTTTGATGTTGTGATGATGATGGTGCTCTGCCCGAAGGCAGGTTCATTGGCTTTACGCCGCTGGGGATGAGATGAGTGAGGTGGTTTCCCGTTGCCTTCCCCACAGACAATGATGGGTAAGCAACTTGCCCAAGGTCGCTCCGCAGGAGCTTGCGCCCCTGCGTCCCACACGTGCTAGCCCGAGATATCTAAATCTCTGAATGTTAACTCCCAGCCCGGGGCTTGAACCGCAGTCCGTTGCAACCAACAGACGAATGCAGCTCGCGCTTACCGGTGTAGCTAACTAGGCCAGTGATGTTTGATGTTGTACAGATCATTTTATAAATCTGGTATGTGTTTAAAATGCCAAACCAATAATACCGATACATCCCAATATTGTTAAAATTTAGACTTCACATTATCTAATTTACAGAAAAAGAGTAATGGTTAAATTTGACTCACACCTTGGTAATGGATTTTTCTTCATTTTCTTCAGGCTGGACATGGCAGACGACATCTCCTGACCGAGTTTCGAATCTAAATTACACCCCAGACAAAGACAAATTAATCAAGTATACAATTTACCACACACTCGAAAACACAAATAATTACAGATAAACAATGGTAATCACAAGTTCGAAAATGTGTAAATGGCTAATCATGCGGGAGAAGCCCATTTTGAAGCTCGGCTCAAGTCAGATGGGTTGTCCAAATATAAAGATACGACGTGAAGAACAGAATGTGTCGGCATAAAACACTTATCCTCATTCTTATAAACAAATAAAAGTCCAAATGGTAGCCTAAGATTACCTGCATATATAATTTATGAATGAAAATAAATAATTACTGTTCGAGTGCGATGATAAACGTAGAGGGTCTAGAGACTCTAGACAGATATCAACATTTAATCACATTTTATATAGTACGGACGCTAATGCAAGCATTAATTTTGCACTTACTTGGAATTAAAGTAACAGTAACAGTCAAATCAAAGAGAAAAGCAACTAAAACAACATTATAAAAGAGAAAGTTATCAAAATATTTCGTAGCCGGAAGTACAAACTAAATCGGTAGCCATAGCAATCATTTCGCGCTTAAATTCACTGATCTTGCGCTATTATTTAAATATAAAGTGAAATTGTGTGTGAACCTGGTACATTGAGATAGACAAAAATTACATTGTAATAAAAATATTAATGTTATAGGGAGTAATCAGTTATTGGAATTAAATTGAATAAATTCTCACGACTTATCGGTGATTTAGTTTCCATAATAATTATTATTAGGCTAATAAAGCATTGCTAGTAACAGATTTATAGCAAATAAATAATTTTCATTGTTCGATTGCTAGTTTTATACTAAGCGGAATGTGTACGAATGTTATATCGTTGTTCGCAAATCGTAATGGGTCTAGGACTCAGACCTAAAGTGAAATCTTTTCCCACTAAGTAAATTTACGAAACTTTAATAGATTTGGAAGTTAATGTTGCTTAACTTATATAAAATATACGTTTCCTTATCTCAGTCTTACTCATTTTGCCACGACCGAAACAGTGGCGGCGCTAGGGGGGGCTGGGGGGCTAAGCCCCCCTACGAGAGGCTCAGCCCCCCCTAAAAAAAGGGCCATCCGAAATTTTGTACAGTGGAATATCCACGATTTTGGGCTGACGACTAAAAAAAAAAAAAAAAAAAAATTTCGGCGGCGAATATAGAAAATTTTCATGAGAATTCCGTCGAGGCTTCAGCCCCCCCGAAACTGAAATCCTGGCGCCGCCACTGGACCGAAACCGTTGATTTGAACTGAAGGTTTGCAAAGCAACAGCAAATTTACGCTATTATAAAAGGCTAAGCTGATAAAAGTTTCATGCAAAGCGTTTACTCCAGGAAGACCAGGATTATATATATATATATATATATATATATATATATATATATATATATATATATATATATATATATGGTTCATTCTTCTTTTATTCTCCTCCGTCGTTTGGCGGTGGTCCGGTGGGAGTTGAAACCTCAGCCTCCTCTGGGGGGAGGGGTCCGTAGCTCAGTTTTGAGAGAGTGTGGGTCGATAAATTGAGTAGGCCTACCGCGGCCTGGGTTCAAGGTCAAAATTTATTTGAACTTTCTGTTAGCTGCCAGTGGCGCTTTCTGTTGAGTTGTTTGCCTCGGGTCTGTTGAAAATAAGATCTCCCCCCCACTCCTGGCTTGGCCGAACCATGAGCGTTCCAGCACTTAGGCCATGTCTGTTGTAGCCGACCTGCGTGTCGTGCGAAGCTGGCCGTACTTCGTATAACTTGTATCTATAAGCTTAATCATTCTGCGGTCTGTCTGATTGAATGTTAATAAACGACGATTATTATTGTCATAATATAACGAAAAGTCTGCAATTCGAGGGCTATCCCAATTCAGCTACGAAGCACCCTATAACCATGGTATGATAGGACAGAATGAGCATTTTATAAATGAACCTTTTATATACAATTTTCATGTTCTTTATAAACGGTGTTTATTTTAAATGACATTTTGCCCTAAACAAAAAGATCACTGGCTATTTGAATCCGCTGTTTAGCTTATCACCGTGACATAATAAATAAGCAATAAAGGTATTATTAATAATAACATTATCATTAATTAAGGCAATTAATCATTTTATTTTTTTAAATTATTTTTAGAACTATTAATTTATACACTCATTTAAAACTGCAGACTGCAGCATTCGCCATCTAGCGAGTTACTGTGTAATTTTACTTGATGCATTTATTCGCTAGATGGCTCTTGGCCATTATTTTGTGCTGCAAATTCATTCATTCATTCATTTCAAGATTTTTTATAAGCGCCCCTTTCGATTACAATATTAGCAGTGATGCCACAGCTGGGTTTTTTCCACTAGATCTGGGTTTTTTGGCCTTCGTCTGGGTTTCTGGGTTTTTTGGGCAAGATCTGGGTTTATTTTGGTGAGTTGACATTTTGCACTTAAAACACATGAATATTCTGTGAAATTCAATGTAAAATGGTTGTTATACTTAATTTTTCCACTAATTTTAATTTAAAACTCCACAATCAAGATATTATGTTGTCAATTCACAAATAGTTTATAACCTGAAGAATAGTCCTGCACAGAAATAAACCATTTTGACATTTCAAAATAGGGCAGGTCACTCGTCTCTTTCCTTGTAAAGCCGTATTACATCTATAACACGCATATACAGTTATACACTGTAGGTCAGGTTCCATCCTCTAGTGGTATAATAGCCAAGTTGTTGCAGAGTAATAATGTTCTAGGTGGTTAAAACGTTGGATTGTTGATGTATTAAGAAAATTTGGCTGGAAACCTCGGACAACTTTAAAACTTTGTAAACTTAAGCCGTGCACGTGTGTTATGTGCTTAGGCTACTCGACCCGCTGCGCGTGGGCAACACGAATATATCGATTAAGCTTAGGGCCTATTGTCAGTAAGGATCCCGAGTCTCTGAGAACTTTGACAATTGATACTTTTAAATTTGCAATTACATTTTATTCGACTCTTTTGACGAACATTTTGTTAATCCTTATGCGAACAAGCGAAAATCAACTTAATTTGAACAAAAGGGGTCTAAAATAGCTTATATGAATAGTCTGGGTTTTTCTGGGTTTTTTTCGGAAGAAAATTTGGGCTTATTTCAGAAACCTCAGTGGCAACACTGAATATTAGTACAGTTGCAAGTGTAGGTAAAGAGGCAGTTAAACTGGCGCTATGTCAAACTAGTAAACCCAGATTATTTTTTCGGTGTGTTTATTCGTTTAATTCGCAGGAACTTTATCAGGATAATTATATGATAGCTTGATTCAAATAATATTATTATCCGCAGTTGCCTGTTACGGTTGAATTGTTTGTAGGTAGGCCTATTGTGTGACATGTGTATAGGTCCACCGTCCAACAGTTATGGAAATCATAACAGAATTGGAATCGGACTTGTTGGTAGAGGTTTACGCCATGGACATTGGTTTAGCCTACACCAGCGCTCGTGAATAAGCTGGTGCTCTGAGCTTTTCTTTCTATTTGTGCTTTAGAAGTTTGGAGATTTTTATTGCATTAGTCCGATTTCACCCGAGCACAACATGTGCAATATGGCCGCCCCAGACTGGGATCGAGTAGAGTGCTGTGACCGGTCTCTCCTTATAATTATGATCGAGCTAATAAGGTTTTGTGGATGATTGCTTGACAATGGTCATCATACAAATAGATAGCTATTTGGATTTCATAATAACTATTATTTTATGGACAAGTGTACAATGCGTACTTAAGGAATAAATTGTTATTAAAGTAAACAATTGTGATGGGATACGGGAGCATAATCTTTGGGTGTTATTTTTTGTTTGTAGGTAGGCATAATAATGCCGCTCTTTCTACCAATACGATGTTTGTTGAGGTCTGCCCCACAACTCGGCATTTCTCATCGATTTTTCTGCCTCGCCAACTGCCTCGCGCAGGGAAACAGGAAATGGACGAAGGCAGAGTTGCAGCCTCTGATCGAATGGGCGAACGAGACAGAAAGCATTTACGGACCGGTTATTAAAAGCACGCAGAAGAAATCAACGGGGAAGAAACCGGCCGAGCCAAAAGTAAAGAAATCATCGGAGAAGAGTTCGCAGGCATCTAACGGCACAAAGGCGGTAAAGGACCTGGAAATCTTGGTGGAGGCGTCCGAGCTTGTGGAAGACAGGGCCGAACGGATCGTCAAACACACAAAAGTTGCTGCCTTTCACGACACGATAGACTACGAAGAGGTTTCTACGCCAGTTCTTTCCACGTCATCGCAAACAACCACGAAATTCATTCCAACAACTACGACCCGTTCAGGACCGGTCGAAGTGTCTCCTGCAGGCGAGACGCAGATTGATTCTAAGAACGGCTGTGGGAATTCACCAAACTCGTCAGATCTATCATCGGCTACACCTAACCCTGAAGATGCATCTGGTTCTATAGGTGTGAAGGATAGTGAGACAGGTGGTACAGGAAGCTTTCTCTCCTCGATTCTGTCATTTCCACCGTTTACGATTTCGTGGAATGTGACGGACGGTCGACGATCGGTTGCAAACGCCGTGAGGAATGCGACTGACGTGGATCCGATGTTGAAAGGCGCCGGTCTTCCAAGCGTCTCGGCCATTCTGAAGGCTACGATGCCGCCAGAAAGCCGATTCTTCCTGGATAGGTGGGAAAAGGAAATGATCGAGGAACTGGGAGAGGACGGTTTCCAAAAATATAAACAGGGTTAGATGAACTTTAACTATGATACAGTTAGCATACATGTGTCATGTACACTTTGGTTATGTACATCTTGTATGTGTTTTGATTTGCATGTGCACGTGTTATAGCGCCCCTTCAAGCTCTCTACTCAGATTCACTCCCGACTACGAAGCGGACACTGCCTCGGAGTTTCACACTGAAGCGCTGAGCAATTGTGAGTGAGGACTTGTCCAAGGTCCCTATGAGGTGGATTCAAGCCTGCAACCCTTCGACTGCAAGGCAACGAACATACCCACTACACCACTGCGCCCCAGATAGATAGATACCGGTAGTTATGATTTAGCAGCATTTGGGGTGCTCTCTAGGTAGCTATTTCCTTAAACACTTCGCATATCCAGATAGATAGAAGAAAAAGAAATGCAGTCTCTTAATAGTGATCCTGAGATATGAAATGTTAGCAACTTGAGTTTCTTGGCCTCGGCCATCTCTTCTCTCCACAAACAGTGTACTTGTTATATCTGAGCTGTAGTAGAAATCTCAAGCCAAAAAGATGGGCAGTTGAACCTCTGACCTCTTGAATCACAGTCCAGCACGCTAGCCACTGGCCTACTCTATCTAGCTCCTCAAGTGTGCTAGCCACTACATCGAGCACCCACACGTACGTATCTACACTAACATATAATACAGAATACAGTTGTGACTATGGAGCAGTTTAAAATCCGTTAAATAAAAAAATTGGATTAAATAATTGAATTAGAATGGCACAATTAATTAGAAATATTAGATCAATATTGTTCTGGACGAACGATTCCTTAATAAATCTAATGGAGCTGTTTATCGAATCCTTCTAGGAGTTTTTTTGCACCTTTGTCTGATATTTTCCTGCACGTATGCAATTCATCATTACAGTATTATCGTAAGTGGAAATGTATTTGCAATTCTATAGATGTGTGTTCGTTGATAATTTCAGAACTCTTCTCCAACGGATCAAATCTCCATCTATGCATCCAGAAATACTTGGAGGGTGAGTCCGACATCGACCTTAAGAAGCCGAATCAAGGTCACTGGACGAGTCTGGAGCCGGTCTTAAACGACATTACGGACGTTGCGTGCACGGAGAAGCCTGTCAAGCATCCGGTTCTTCGCTACAAAGGCATTCTGGACTGCGTGGCAAATTATCGGTTGGTTTGTTGTTTAAAAATCTGTTGTTTAGTGCCATCAATGCCAGAGCAACTATTTATTTATTTATTTCTCCATTTCTATAGCGCCTCTTCAAGCTCGCTACTCAGAGGCGCTCCCGACTGCAGCGCGGACACTGCATCGGAGCTTCACGCCGAAGTGTCTGAGCAATTGCGAGTGAAGGATTTGCTCAAGGTCCCTACAGGGCGGCTTGAGGTGGATTCAAACCTGCAACCCTATTGCTGCAAGGCAACGAACGTACCCCTATTGCTGCAAGGCAACGAACATACCCACTGCATCACCATGCCCCACAACTAGGGACCGGCGAGCCAAATTTCAATTCAATCTTGAATTTAATCGGGATAAAAATTCGAATCTTGAATCAGTGGATATCAGTTTAAGTTCTTCTTAGACGTATTTCTAGCTCGTTACTGCTGTCGTGCTCCACTGGTCAAAGCTGCCTTCTACCACCTGTGTCATAGCAATCTCATAACCGCACCATCCTTACAGCTGATCTGCCGTGCTTAGCAAAAAGGCCGTATCTGCAAAAAGTTCATTTCGAGATAAATGGAAAAAACTAAAATTGAAAATGCCGCGACTTATTTAAAAAGCTACAGTTCTCGTTTTCTCAGATATGAAACGTCTTTTTATTTCAAAATTTTTGGCATTTTTATTTTTTTAATTTTTTAATTTTAAATGTGATAAAATGTGATAAAATGCAGATACTGCCTTTTAACTATAGACAGGCTAGGAACTTTGTGATCGCAATGCTTAGTAAGAAAAGCGTATCTGCAGTAATATGAAGGGCAAATCTTCGTCAGCGACAATTCGACCCAAGAAGTAATATTTTCTCAAAATTTCCGTGGCGGAAGATATTCGTGGAATTTCGTGCACGTGTCAACCTTGGCGCATGCGCATTGTAACAATTTATTACTTCTTATTAATTGGCGCTGTGAAGGTCCTGTTGGGTCGGTTTAGGCGTCGTAGAAATTGGTTAGGGTCTGGTTAGGTGCTGTAAGGACCGATTACTTTCAGGACTACAGTTACATTCGTCACTAGAACAATTTAAAAAGTCTTCCGCCGCAGAAGTAATTTCTCCATGCGTTGTGTGGCGGAACATTCCGCTGCCGAAACACCATGCAAGTAGGTTTGGCGTCGATAAAGTAGGTTAAGTGCTGTAAGGACCGATTTGCTTCAGGACTACGGCAAGTTTCGACACTAGAACATGTTAAGAAGCCTTCCGCCGCAGAAGTAATTTCTACATGCGTTGTGTGGCGAAGCCTTCCGCCGTAGAAACACCATGCAAGACGGTTAGGCGTCTTTTAAGTAGGTTAAGGTAGACCTATGGTCAGATATTTTCAGGACTAGGGTTAGTGCCGTCACTAGAACATGCTAAAGCCTTCCGCCGCAGAAGTAATTTCTTCGTACGTTGTGTGGCGGAACATTCCGCTGCAGAAATACTATGCAAGAAGAAATGAACTTTGAAAAGTCATTTCTTTAGACACTGAAAGGGGAAGAGTCGGTCATATGTGCCTAACTGATTCTACAAATGATTTGCACACCAATTCAAATTTCCCTCTCTTTGTACAGCCTCTTTTTTGTAATTGCCGTTTCCCCCATGCTTTTGGGGCAGATTTATACTGGTAGAAACCGCATAGGCTTACCTGTGCATAATCTGTATATTAATAATTATTTGTTTCTCATTCTGTCAAGCAATTTTTATTGCTGTTTTATTTGTCATGTTGTTAAATACCCTTGGTTATTAGTATTCTGTGGATTTCGCTATCTTTAAAACTGTAACAAGAATATAGCCAGATTTCAGTCATTCTATCACAGAATTAGGCAAACCATGTTTAGTTAACAGCAACATGTGTCAGTCTTATTTAGTCACAAACACCAAAAATTAGATAACTTCCACATGAGCAATCATGGGCAATTGGGCATCATTGTACCGCAATTGTCCATTTGTAAAGCACTTCTCTCGGTAAGAGCTGTCACAGGAGTCATGAGTTACCAGCAGCAACTTATGTTTCATTAGTCAAAATATCATTAAATAAAATCTACCATAACTGGTTTACAATGAAAAATGTCTATTTCACCTATGCATGATGAGTCATGAGTTACCAACTGTAACATATTATCTGTTTTATTCAGTTAAAGCTTAATTTAGTCAAAATAACACCAAATCAAACAAACTTTGTACGCGAACTCTGTAGGTAAACACTGTCTACAATGAACAAAGCATGGGCATAATTGTATTGTATTTGCCCACTTGTAAAGCTAGAATGATCTGGACAGCGTTATAGTGTTATGTAACAGTCATAATTCAATTAGTGAAAACCAATTAAGAATTGTGTTAATTTCACATTTTGTTTATAAAACCTGCAAATGTTATTTTGCAACGAAAGCGACCTCTGCAAAGAACAGCGCCAAGTTTTAACTTTGGATTTTTATTTAGTAAACTTGACGAGTTGATGTCGTAGAGCCTTGAAAACTGTGAACTTGGTTCGCTCTTCGTCCATCTTTGTACTTGTAGCCTTGTACCGACATGGTATAACATTGCGGGTTGATGATGTTGTTGCGCCTTGAAAACAGGAAACTTGGGGCGGTCTTCGTCCACCTTTGTACTTGTAGCGACATGGTGTAACATTGCGGATTGAGGTAGTCATAGCACCTTGAAAACTGGGAACTTGGGTGTGTCTTCGTCCACCTTGTACTTGTAGGAACATAGTTACATAGCGAGAATCCTCTCCAACCTGCTCGAGTGCAGTGGTAAGTCGGTCATTTCTAAAAAAAGGTAAACATGCATTTTAGAAGCGTAGATTATTCGCTCATTACAGCATTATTATTTTCAATCAATCCAATTTGCTTTGACAAAAATCCTTCTAATCGAGCCAGCTTTTTAAGGACATAATTCGCTTCATCATTACCGGTTCCCTTTAGGCAGCAATAATTTTAAATCAACATCACTTCTATTTAATTAAAAGTCATTGTTCCTCAATCCAGCTTCGATTTCAAAACTCTTCGCTAATCCGACTGTAGGGCGGCGGGCCTACTCGACCAATGCTGAAATCCCCATGCAATGGCAAATAGTTTAGGACGCTAAAATACAGGTTTACCATAAAAAAATACACAGCCAATATATACTGCGGAATGCATGTAACATGATTTATTGCTTGGCGCAGACATACAATTAACATGCAAAAAAGTAAAGCAAGTTGAAAATCGGTTTTCCTTGTGATCAGCGTCGTTCAACAAGATTATCATGGGCGGCGTAACAAACTTGTAATATATTAATAAAAACTATAAATATCACTAAAGTGATTGAATGAATAAATAGATTCATGGATTGGTTAATTAATTAAATAATAATTTAGGTATTAACTGACCTCTTTGTAGATTTTCGGATAAATATGTCCAACGATCCGATAATGTTTACTCAGGGCCCGAGATATCGGAAGTGCTTTGTGCGCATGCGCGATGCAGATACGGTAAAATATCTCGAAGGTTTGCTTAGCAAGAAGGCCGTATCTGCACGATCGTGCAGTTACGGCCTTTTTACTAAGCATACCTGGCCTCTGCTGCAGTTACGGTGAATTTAATTTGGCTATATCTCAGCCACGGTTGCAGATACGGCTTTCTTACTTTGTACCAAGGTGTAGCATTGGTATACAGTGCCAACTGTGGTCCTAACTCAAAATGTGAAAAAATGTCAGTTACGGCCTTTTTCCTAAGCACGGCAGTGATGGCGTGATGACGAAAACTTTCACCATTAGAATGATATATATCACGATTTTGGATTTACGATAATATTTAATTTTTTTAACATCTGACTGTCTTGATCAATTCCATGGCTTTTTTTAACGTGCAGTTGTACACAAAATGTACAGCTCTAAATGGATTTGTGCAGTTGTAGAAGCACTTATATACAGTTAAAACAAGCAAAAAAGGTCGTTATCCTCCGATTGGAAGTAACTTACCATGGAGGATGGGAAAGGAAAGAAGGGGTTGTGCAGTTCTAAAAATTCCTTAGAAACAGCCCTGATCAATTCTACGAATAATGTGATGTTTATTAGCGTGTCTGCACACCAAAATGCAGATAGCAAATTAGCAATTGGTGAGATAATGTGCATGTGCACTTGTTTACTTGTTCATTTGTTCACTTGTGCAGTGGAAAGACGTGCGTCATTGATTGGAAGACGTCGAAAAAGCCAAAGACGAACATTCGACAGACGTTCGACAATCCGGTTCAATTGGCTGCTTACCTCGGTGCCTACAACAGTCAACCAACTCTTCAGGAAGAGGTTAGTCAGTCAACAGGAAAGAGGATTCTTGTAATGTAATGTAATGCACGAGGTCATTAGCGTCTGTTCGTTACGCTCGACTTGCATGCACTGGGAGTGCATCTGAAAGGCTCAGATACAATACAATACCATCCAGATTTATTATATCTACGGTTTGAGTTAGGCCGGCAGTTCCCAAACTGTGGCCACGGCAAAAGGCGGTCCACAAGGCCTCAAGAAATGGCCCTATTCTCTCAAGTAATTAACAAAAATTTATGAAAAAGTCGACAATTTGGACAGGATAGAACACATAATTATTTTCTATTACTAATTATTTTAGTTTGATGTCTATAAATAGCTTCAAACATTCTAATTTTAATAAATTATAAAAATTTTATATGCTTTTAGTTAATTAAATTTGGACCCTGTGACCCCCTAAATAATGTCCTTCAACTAAGAAAAAGTGGTCCTTGTGTCCTCCATCTTAGAAAAAGTGGCCATAAAGTAAAAAAAGGTTGGGAACAACTGAGTTAGGCAAATGATTAATCATCAGGCAGGGAAAATCTTATTGTTGAAACCATTGGTCCTAAGCTCATAATCAAGAAAATTGTCAAAGTGTAGACAAGATTGTTTGTCCCACACACGCACATTCATTCTTGTAAACGTCAAGTCCCTCGTGTAGCTCATTTTCTGTTTTCTTTTCAGGTGGACAGCTGTCTGCTTGTGATTGGTTACCAAGATGGAAGTCCGGCCAGCGTCCACCAGATCAGTCGCACGGACTGCCTGCGCTACTGGCAGACGTGGCAGAGGCGTGTCCATCTGTACTGGTCCGACTATTTCGGAAGGAATCTCACCAGCAGCAGCAGCATGGCTGGAAAGAACTGATATGCATTCTCGACTAAAGTGTTCAAGAGCTCCTCGGGTGTAGTTAATACTAGCATTGTCTGTAAAACTATTCAAAATTGCAACTTTTTTTCCTTTTTAGTAGACCACAGCAGGAATCTCGGTAATGGGCTGCCATTATAATTACGTATGCAGGGAGAGTAGGGGAGGGTCACCGGAGGTGTGTAAGGCGGGGTCTTGACAAAATTTAAATGTATACGCAAAATATACATTCTAATATAATGACGCCGACGTTAATCGGTTTATAACTCTGTATCGGTGGGGGAAAGAGAAGCTTACTTATTCAGGTAGAATGGGAGTCAAAAGAAAGTGAGGGGGTCAAAACACTTTTGCATACGTAATTTTTTGGATGGACCCTATTGTTGTGTTCAAGCTGCTAGTATAGTCAGTATTTGTCTGTAAAACTATTAACGGTTACAATGTTTTTCTTGTTGAGAGACCAAATCAGGGATTTTTGTAAAAAGTGGTTGTCTTTAGATTTGGAGAAATTTCTCGTGGATGCGATATCATACTCACTCAAAGCGTGCATTTCAGAGCGAATTGTAATTACAAATTCGGGTCAGAACTTGGCAGAATTTACTGCATCATCCGATGTACTGGATCGAATTTTAAACTGGTAATTTCTTGTGTTCAGCCAATGCGAGGAATTTTTTCGTCTTTATTTTTGGCAGACATTCTTTGTGAATCGCTGACAGAAGTCCTTTCTTTCACAGATCCTATTTCTGTTAGTTTGAATCTTCATAAGTAAGTGAAGCTGAGTTAGTCATTTTAGATGAGCATATTATTTTTAATATATGCGGTGACATGATGTTCATTTCTCGTCTAGGAAAGACACGTGCATGTGTTGTTTGGTTGTTTTCAAACTCTCCAATTGTTTAAAAAAATTAAAATCGGAAGCTTTTGTTCAAATAACAGCATTTAATAGTGCTCAACATTTAATTGATCCATTCGAAACTGTTCCAAGCACATTAATAAGACACCGGTAAAGAAATAATAGTTAACTTATAAATATTACACAATTGATGAAAATGGTGCCTTCCGTTAATCCTCAATGTTCAGACAATGTAGGGTTATGTTCAATTAACAATTTTAACAATACAAGACAAGAAATTAACAATACATGACAAGAAATGCAATGCACACACATCAGTCCTCTGCTTTAAACATCTTTAAGAAGAACTAGTATTCCAAAAACGATTTGAGCCAGATAACCTTTTTTTTAAAACCGAACACATAACAAAAAAGACGACGCTACAAAACATTTTAAATTATTTAACTTAACTGCGTTTTCTCTTAATACTTATAGGTCATGATTTTCAGTCCTTGAATAAACTTGGAATCTTCTATGCAAAGCGTAAGGAAAGCACATGAAAAGCCATCCCTGCACCGAACACCAAAACGCGACTTTGGGGGGAGACAAGGTGCTAGCAAATTTCTAGCCACAGCATAAGGGGACAATGGCACAGTTTTGTGGTTGGCCCAGTGGTCTGGAATTGCCTTTCTTTAAAACTATGTATACACCCTCGAACTTTACCAGAATCCTTCCTCACTGAACTTAAAACTGTTTTCTTTGGGCGCGTTGCAGTCGGGAGTGCCTCCGAGTAGTTTCCTTGGGGGCGCTATTAAATTTCCGAATGAATACAGGCAGAAAGTAATTGGAACAATCTCAGTTCAATGAAATGCCGGACATTGGTTTCATCACAGTTTCTTTCCGTTGTTTAAAACTGTTCAATCATCAACAAAATGAAATCTACCCTGCACTTCGTGAAGTGCAAATTGTTGAAAACAGTCTGCATCGATCAGCAATGCAACCCTGAACATAAACCCCCAAGACTCGTCACAATCTAGATGTTATTTTTTTCATTCTTATTCTTCTCAGAAAAATCCTGTTTTTTTTAATTTTTCGTCTCGTTTTTTTTTGTTTTTGTATACGACCATATATTTAGAATTCGATCTACTGTCTAATTATTTTCCTTCATTTTATTTCTGTCTGATATCCCTTACGCAATCTTCATACATTTTCGCTAATTCAAATCACTTTACCCGCTTTACTTGTGTTTACCAATAAAGTTATTTGCTTGCTGATTAAAGTTAAATTCCATAAACAAAGTTTTTAATTTAAAATGGTAGCACATTGTAACAAAAGTCCAATTACTTTTCGTTTTCTGTTTTTTCTCTTGTTTTATAATGTTTTTTATTTGATTTTTGTCGTTTTAAACACCTATGGACATCACCATGCAATTGCAACGTTTCTGCTATTGGAAATAGGCCACAACAGGTCATGGCAGGTCATTTTACTTACTGCCTATTTTACTCGACCTGCAAAATTTTTTAAACTCCCATGACCCTAACGCGGCCTCCTGAAATTTATAGCTAGTGCCGCCACTGATTTCCAACAAGTGCCAGTCATGTCTGCGATTTCTCCAGTAGATTTGAACGAAGAATCACTTCATCCAAGTGGCAGAAGTTGTTGAGCTGTCGTCATTCCTTCTCAACTGTCGTCATTCGCAGGAATCCAGTCGAGTGAAAATTAGTATTTCTCCCACGCTATCTTCCGTTGGAACTCGACGATTCCTGAAGGAGGAGTTCTTCCAGAGCAGGAAGGGATATTCTCTCCGCTTCATGCTACAAAGACATTTGACCAATTTTTTAAATGCTGGCAAAAGAGTCTCATACAGTGTTTCAGTGGTTGGGGAAGGGTCAACCCCCATCCATATATTACATACACAAAAAATTGTATACCGTCGGATAATGCAGATTGATGAATATGCTAATGATGTGGATTGATGAATATGCTAATGATGTGGATTGATGAATATGCTAATGATGTGGATTGATGAATATGCTGATGATGTGGACGTCATAAAATTTGAGACATCTCTTTTGCGTACATACATTTTGTTGATACCCCCCATATGCAAATCACCTAAATCCTATGACCCCTCCGTGCGCAGTGCGTACGTGATATGCAGACAGCCCCCTACTCGCTCTTTTTCTAACTCCCTCAGATAGGCGACTGAAAAATTGTGGTCTCGAACTTTGTTTCATGGATTAACGCATAACATTTTGACCTGTGCTTTTCTGCGCCGTGAATATCTGTCAAATTTTCGAAAACCTAACTAAATCACTACTTTCATCCACTTAAAACTGTATGCACAATAACGCAGAAAGTCTTACAATTAGTTTAATATAGAATTAAATTAATTGTGACTAAACAATTCATATTTACTGGTAGGCATGGTAGGCCAAGTGCTCTCTTTTCGCTGTCTCAAGACCACGTCTTCTCTCTTGGTCTCTCGCACTGGGAGTACCTCTGATTAGTCTGCACTGCAAGAGGTGCTATATAAATTTATCAATACAATACATGACACACAGATACTTAAATTCTCGTCTGCGTACTTACTGTGAATATTTTTGAAAGAATCCGGAGCATCAGAGGACTGCTTTTGATCGACTTGCAGTGATCCCGAGGAGCAAATTCCTCCACCTAGAACACACAATAAATTCTTTACAATGAGTTTTAAAAAGTTTTAATACAAGTCTAAATTTATGCCACATTACGACAATCAAACATAGAAAAAGTGTCACAACAAAATGAATTTTCTTGTATATTTCTCCCATTCTGGACATTGTTGGAAGCCAGTGAAGGAGCATTATAAAAAGATGAGTAGTTCCTTAACCTATTTGCCCTGAGGCAGCCATGGCTACGAAGTGTTAGCGACTTCATTTTCTCAGCCTCTGCATACGATGCTGGTTGGCCAGTCCTCTCCCTCACCGTCTCATCTTCCCACCGACAGTGTACGGTCAGTGTAGTCAGGGCACAGTGGTGTAGTGGGCACTGGGCATGTTCGTCGCCTTGCAGTCGAAGGGTTGCAGGTTCGAATTCACCTCAAGTCGCCGCATAGGGACCTTGAACAAGTCATTCACTCGCAATTGCTCGGCGTGAAACTCCGATGTGGTGTCCGCGCCGTAGTCGGGAGCGCCTCTGAGAAGAGATCTTGAAGGGGCGCTATAGAAATGAAGAAATAAATAAATAAATTCATTTAATATGATTGCGATTACAAAGTTGAGAACAGCTAAATTCACGATGTCACAAGTTAATTAATACAGCACAAAAGAAATCGAAACAATCGAAAGAAATCGAAACAATCGAAAGAAATCGAAACAAAGCTATTTTCGAAAGAAGAATCGAGTTGCACTGACCGTCTCCAGCAGAGTCTCGGTCAGTTCGTGTCGCAAGTCGTGGTGCACCGGACGATGACAACACATGTGATATATGATGCAACCGACACCCCATACTTCAGTGAAGGCACCAATACGACCAAAGGATTCATCGTCGCTAAAGATCTAAAAAGATTTAACAACATTCAATTATCGAAGTCATCGATAAGCAAGCAACAGCTCTGTTGGTAAGATTTTAAGAGATTTCTACACATGGGCGCCAGCTGACACTTCTGCACAAGGGGAAAAACACACACAATGGTCATTGGTCATGGTGAATTTCGTGACCCTGGTAATCTACCAGAATCCTTACTCACCAAACTAAAACTGTTCATTTTGTGTATGCTGGATTTGGGAGCGCCTTCAAGTAATTCCCTTGAAGAGGCGCTATATAAATACATGAATAACCGAACAAATCAGAAAGACCGGTCTCTAAAATGTGCTATAAAAAGTACATGGATAACATAACATACTGTCCATCCCTCTCTGAACCAAAGCATCATCTGACGACACAAAGACCTACGCATTCCTTAAATTATGGGATCAGAGATGGATGGTGTGGTTGTAGTTACCTCGGGTGGAAGTATGTAGGGTGGCAAAGAGTTAACAACCACGTCAACCACTTCTTCGTCCTCTTTGATCGCCGTCGAGTTAACGGCCGACGAGAAATCGGAAAGTCGAGTTGATGTGTAATCGTAATTCAGATGAATTCCCGACGCTTAGGAGAAAAAACACACACAATGAGAAAATTCCAGACGCTTAAGAGAGAAAAAAACACACAATGAAAATATAGCAAATAAATAACTTTATTAGCATTTATTACTTGGGAACTTCTGTTAATATTGGTCTATTTTTGGTTAAGGAAAAGGGAATGTATCTTGATATGTTTGTTTCAGAAGCTACCGCCACTGTATAACTGTTCTTTTGTATCAATTGTGGGCATATTGCAAGAAAAGAAGAAGTGGGATTGTCCATCCCTTCTGGGTCTCCTTTTGTTAACCAGATTATGTTCAGTTGCTACGTTCACCACCATAACTGTATTATGTTTCTTGGTTCAGGAAATAAATAAATAATAAATAAAAGACAATTCTTTAACGGCCCAATCGCTATCCAAATTTTGGTGTACAAATGGTAATAAACGTACAACACGTATAAAGCCATTCAAAAGTAAAATATATAAAAATAACATACACAATCCTAAATTCAATATACCGCAAGTACAAGTATGTTCTTGTGATTATCAATTGTTTCTGCACTTTAGTTTACATGACATGACATTTACACAAGATAAAGCATCCTTGTTCAAAAATGATTTCCTCGTTAGGTTATCCACCCTTGGGATAAATTGATCATGCAGCCATTGCCTCAAATATAGTCACAAATATGTTGGTAAGAAGGCCTCATGTAGTGAGATAACTCCTTGCGGGTGGCCAACAATATTGCTCCCTTTCGCACACAATAATACGCGTATGACTTTAAGAACCAGTCTGCTTAATGTGAATTTACCATTGTCTGTTTCTTAGTAACAATAAACAAATTGAATTGGAAAAAGTCACAATGTCCCACTGATTAGCAGAAACTAAAACGTTTAAAATCGAAAAAATCATTTCCAGAAAGAAAAAACTTTAACGAAATTCTTCGGCCAAATAACGACGGCCAGTGTGGTAACAAAATACCCTACCTATCCATCGGAGGTAGAAGATTCCTCCATCATTGAGGTATCTTGTTGCCGACACAAGACCTGTCGTGTATTTGAGGATATGACCGTCATCGAGTCGACGTGGCGGTTGCACTTTCTTCACGAGACTCTCGAGACTTTCACCTGAAATGCAAAGCAAAAACCTTTAATACTAACACTCAAATGGACCAGAGAAATTCAGAATGAAATACACGGCGCTAATAGCAGCCCATAAAGCACGTCTATCCTACGGGGGCTCGAACTTGCTGATCTCCATGCCAGTGTGTTATTCAATGCCTAGTAGGGCTTTTTTTAACGTGCAGTTGTTCACAAAATGTGCAGTTCTAAATGGATTTGTGCAGTTGTAGAAGCACTTCTGTACAGTTCAAACTGGCAAAAACGGTAATTTTCCTCCAATTGGAAGTAATTTATTATGGAGGATGTGAAAGGAAAGAAGGGGTTGTGCAGTTCTAAAAATTCCTTAAATACAGCCCTGATGCCCCATGTAAAGACTTGTCAGCGACTGAAGTTAATAATAATAATAACAATAACAATAGTACTTAATAATAAATTGTATATAATAAAATAAAATAAATTTAAAAAAATTTAAAATAATAATAATAATGATAATAAAAATGATAATGATAAGTAATAATAATAGTAATAATAATAATAATAACAATGACTAGCCGCTACAAGGGTGCCTAAAATTAGGGAGGGTGTTCTGGTGCTGATTCTTTCGTAGGTCAAACAAGCCAATTTAAATCTTATCATGGACATGAAACATCAATGGGAAACGGGAAAGAAAATGACCGAAAAGCATGCTCAGCTTACTATCCATGCATGAGTGGTCACGGCAAAGCGTGACACTGTTGCCGTCAATGCAGACCCAGAGATGTCGAACGATGTGCGGATGTTTGAGTCCAGTGAGACTCCGCCACAGAGCACGGCTATTCTCAGACGACGCGTACTGCAAACAGAAACGCACACAAAAAATACTGAACATTTTTTAAAATTTATTTTATTGCACCAAAGAAAGAAAACAGAACATAAGTAAAGGTAGTGGACAGAAACACACAAAAATGCTGATCATGCAACTTAACGCGAAATCTCTAACAGGTAATTGGGGGGATACAAAGTGATTTCTACAACCCCCAGTTTTTACTGAACAAATATTCACCATGGAGGGAGGGGTTTAGGGTAATGGTAATACTCTGGCACTCTGAAGACAGCACGGAAATTCATTAAGTACCAAGTACCCTAGGTACAGACAGTCACAGTAAAGCTTCCATGGGTGTCCCATGGTGGAAGGCGGAGGGGCACTCCTCTCCCACCTATCACCCCTTCAGCCAGCAATGGATGAGTCCCAAGATCCTCAACATTAGGACCAGTTCATTGCAGGACTCGCCATTCACTTGTCAACCCACACGCCGGTTAATTCAACGCTTTAACAGCATGATCATTTCACAGAGTCTGCTAAGCAAGCTCAGATCAAAAATCGTCGGATCACAGAAAATAGAAACACAACCAATTAAACAAACCAAGAACCATTTGAGTTGCCATGACAACCCATCGTCACCTGTGTTTGAGTTGTCATGGCAACACTCTGCCACCTGTCGTCAGTCATCACTCTCGCCCACCTGTACGATGTTCAGCATCATGGCGCCTGGACAGAGCGTGGTCGACAGGGCGGTCAGTCCGAGCTGACCGAATCGACAAAAGTGACCGTTCACGAGGAAGTCGATTCCGTTTCTTGGGATCGGTGGCATCGCTTTCGTCGGTGGTCGAGTCCGACTGTAGACGGAGACTTTTCCATGCATCCGATTGTGTTCCATGCACGGCCAGACAACGTCCGGATCCAACTGCAAACCCACGTACATGAAGGTCATACAGATCATGAAGGTCATACAGATTATACAGGTTATAAAGGTCACACTGGTTATAAAGGTCATACAGGTTATAAAGATCATACAGGTTATAAAGATCATACAGGTTATAAAGGTCATACAGGTTATAAAGATCATACAGGTTATAAAGGTCATACAGGTTATAAAGATCATACAGGTTATAAAGATCATACAGGTTATAAAGGTCATACAGGTTATAAAGATCATACAGGTTATAAAGGTCATACAGGTTATAAAGGTCATACAGGTTATAAAGGTCATACTGGTTATAAAGGTCATACAGGTTATAAAGATCACACAGGTCATACAGGTTATAAAGGTCATACAGGTTATAAAGGTCATACAGGTTATAAAGGTCATACAGGTTATAAAGGTCATACAGGTTATAAAGATCATACAGGTCATACAGGTTATAAAGATCATACAGGTTATAAAGGTCATACAGGTTATAAAGATCATACAGGTCATAAAGGTCACACAGGTTATAAAGGTCATACAGGTTATAAAGATCATACAGGTCATACAGGTTATAAAGGTCATACAGGTTATAAAGGTCATACAGGTTATAAAGATCATACAGGTCATACAGGTTATAAAGGTCATAAAGGTCATACAGGTTATAAAGTTCATGCAAATCCCAAAGAGCATAAAAGTCATTAAGATCAAAAAGATCATACATATCCCAAAGATTATACAGATCCCAAAGATCATACAGATCATATAGATAATAAAGATCATATAGATAATAAAGATCATATAGATAATAAAGATCATATAGATAATAAAGATCATATAGATAATAAAGATCATATAGATAATAAAGATAATATAGATAATAAAGATCATATAGATAAGAAAGATCACAGCGATGACAAACAATATACAAATAACAAAGAACGTAAAGTAAAAAATGCACGGATCATACAAAATCACATAAATCCTATTACAGATTATGTAGATCATGTAGAGTTGTAGACCTTTATCGTATTTATTATCTACTTATAATTGATCAGCTATTTATCTAGCTCTTCATTTGGCTGTTCATCCCTTGCTACTTCCTATCAGAGGTCTTTTAAAGGTGATACATGATTGCTCAGATAACACATTAGAAATTAAATGATCTGATGCAGAAACTATTTAAAATACAAACGTGCACAACTTGATGATAATCGGCTCAAAACTCACTATTTCTTCAAGGCCGCCTTCAGTCACTTGGATACCTAACTGCGTCTAGGTGGCTGACTATAGCCTAAAGATTGTAATTGTAACCATCTTATAGTCGTAAATACATTTGGTAAATACGTCCTATCTAGTGGGATAACTAGTTGCGGGCAGCCAACTGCTCCCTTACATTTGCATTCTGGTGTGACCATGCACACGTGTTACAAATCTCATCAACAATAAGCTCAGAGATGTGCAATTCTTACAAACACTTAAAGATTACTTCCTCAGTTATGTAGTTCTATATTATAAGCATCCAGAGTTGGTTTTCTGTCCAACGCTACCTGAAGAAATTCCGCAGAATCTGGGATGTCGACGTTCAGTTCTTCAAAGTCCTGTGTCAGTTGTATTCGCCGATACCAACCCTGCAGCGCTGCTCGCATCTCCTCAACGCTCAGCTGCTGCTCACTGCTCAGCAAAAGAGCAATCAGAGAAACTGATAAATTGAGTGCAAGTCAGAGATGACCAACTAACCAATTTTGATTCTAGTCAATTCGATTCTATTCGATTCTAACCAATTTTGATTCTAGTCAATCTATTCTATTCGATTCTAATCAATTTTGATTCTAGTCAATCTATTCTATTCGATTCTAATCAATTTTGATTCTAGTCAATCTATTCTATTCGATTCTAATCAATTTTGATTCTAGACAATCTATTCTATTCGATTCTAATCAATTTTGATTCTAGACAATCTATTCTATTCGATTCTAATCAATTTTGATTCTAGTCAATCTATTCTATTCAATCCTAATCAATTTTGATTCTAGACAATCTATTCTATTCGATTCTAATCAATTTTGATTCTAGACAATCTATTCTATTCGATTCTAATCAATTTTGATTCTAGTCAATCTATTCTATTCGATTCTAATCAATTTTGATTCTAGTCAATCTATTCTATTCGATTCTAATCAATTTTGATTCTAGTCAATCTATTCTATTCGATTCTAATCAATTTTGATTCTAGACAATCTATTCTATTCGATTCTAATCAATTTTGATTCTAGTCAATCTATTCTATTCGATTCTAATCAATTTTGATTCTAGTCAATCTATTCTATTCGATACTAATCAATTTTGATTCTAGTCAATCTGTTCTATTCGATACTAATCAATTTTGATTCTAGTCAATCTATTCTATTCGATTCTAATCAATTTTGATTCTAGTCAATCTATTCTATTCGATTCTAATCAATTTTGATTCAAATCAATCTATTCTATTCGATTCTAATCAATTCTGATTCTAGTCAATCTATTCTATTCGATTCTAATCCATTCAGATTCTACAACAATCATAATTGTCACTGATAAGAAAATTGCAGTAGATTAACTATTTATTGAGGTCATTTGGCTGTTCATCCCTTGCTACTTCTGGGCTACTTTTATGACGTAATCTGGCATCCAATCTCTCCTGTATTCTGGCAATCTTGGGGAGATTCACGCAGAAAAAGAGGCAGCAGAAAGAGGCAGAGATAGTCACAGAGAAAGAGAGGTAGACAGGCAGCAGAGAGAGAGAAAGACAGACAGACACAAACAGACAGAGAGAGACAGACACACAGAGATATACCAACCGATATTGAGTGAAGAACGCACAGTACGGCACAGCACACGATATGTCCTCGCACATGTTGCTGTGGTTGATGATCGCTGAGAGCAGACGACGTGTCGGCATTGACATGGCCATCGTCATACTCTCCAGGTCGAACTCGATGTCGAAGATCATTCTGCGACCCTAGCCAACAAACGGAAACATCATTTCCGGTTAGCATACAAAAATCAATCAACATGTAATTTATTTCACAATGCCTATGAAATCTCCACTTTAGTAACATGTCTATAAGTTAAGCAAAGAATATTCCTTATTTGACCAATGGCTATCCGATATTTTAATGTACAGCAATGTTAATAAACACTCACACACATACAATCATATATATATATATATATACATGTATATATATATATATATTAGACTGGTCCAAAATTGCATGGTAAAAAAAAATTTCTTTTGGATTTTTGAGGCATGTTGATACATTTGTTCATTTTGATCTAAAAAGTACCTGTGTGAAATTTTATGCCAAAAATGTAATATTTAGGGGTCACTCACGAGCATCAAAGTTGGGGTTTGGGAGCTATATATTAATAGTCCAGCCAATTTGCAGTTTGACTTGGGAAAAATTGTAACACAAGCTTTCTAAACGGTTTCTTCCTCAGAATTTGCTGCCGAATAAAATATCCAAAATCCAAAAAAATCTGACCATGGGGTCTCCCCCAAAATGGGGTTCAAAATATAATGGTTTTTCGTGCATTTTTACATTGAATATCGGGCTGCTGACAACCTTAATGTGACTGGAAAGTGAAGTTTTCAAGAACAATTTTCATAAATTTGTTGATTGTCCCTCTCAGAACATTGATAAGTAGGCCTACACTTAAACAGGCCTACCCTTAGGAGACTCGAAGAGAGCATTAGGGCACGTGCCCCATGATGTTCTATAAATTGAGCTGGTTTCAACGCTGGACCACAGCATTATTTTTAACAGGCTTTCTAGTCACATCCTATTTGCAGTCCAATACTGTATGGCCAAAAGTCTATTTCTCAAAGCTCACTTTGGCATGCCAGGGTTGACAGGTGAACCAATATGGCGTCAATCTGAGAGATTTCTTCATTCACGAAGTCAAGAAGGAAGATGCTCTCTTAGTTTCACTCTGGAATAGTAGAGTAATTGTAGCAGACCTTACAGAAGAAAGAAGAGGGCGCATAGGTTGACCCAGAGTGAGAATTACTGGGTGTTTCAGCCCCCAATCTTACTTAGAGCCCCATAGTAAAGTCTGTTTTTCACACCCGAATTAAAAGTGGATCATGGTTCAACCCCCAGTTATTTTTCCACAATTCTCACACTGGGTTGACCTTTTGTCAATAATTGTTGGTTTCCAGTCCAAATATCAAATTCGATGAGCTCATTGCTGTGCCAAAGCTTCCATTGGGAACTGGAGCTGCCATGACCAACGTCGCTCTCAAGATCATTGAAGAATGGACATGGGAAAAACCTATTGAAGCTCTGTCATTTGACTCTACTGCTTCTAACACGCCATGGGATCCATAACGGATGTTGCTAACTGTTCGGTGTTGTATTTTGTTGGCTTCTGTCGCATTTAGCTTGTGCAGACATCTCGCAACAGAGTCTATATTGGATACAGTCTTCATAGTTGTGATGGCTGCATCATCTGAACCCGATATCCAGCTATTCAAATGTTTATCACCAACAGTGGTCTTTCATCATAACAGTCCGCTAGTCCATGCACTTCAGGCTCTAAAATAACTGACTGCAGAAAGTGCCAAGATGCAGCCATCGTGGTCATGAAGACTTGCACAGTTCGTGCCTCTGTAAGTCTATTAACAGGGGATCTGCAGCTCTCCTGGATGACCAACACAACGCTGCAATGAGAAGATCACTAAGGCGGCATTTACTAATTTCATTCGTCATTTCTGGTATTTAGGAATTGACCTTGCTGGGTTCTTATTTTTCTCCAAGAAACAGTTAATGAATGAGAAAAGAAATAATCAAGACACAAGTAAAGAAGAAGAACCTAGAATGCAAGAGGTAGGTTCCTAAGGGAAAAAGGAGAGGAAATAACAGAGAGCCGGAGGTTTATGAAATCTCTTTGTATCAAGGAGACGTTGTTGGATCTTCCTCCTAAATAGGCTTACAGACCAAGTCGTGAATGATGTGGCAGAGAGATTTCTGAGATTAGCTGCAGCAATCAGCACCTTCAATGACTCGCTGACGAAGAGCGAAGACCCTAAGCATTACTCTAGGTGACGAAGCTTCATCGTAATCTTCGTGGTCAAATTCGACTTTCTGAACCGACACTGTGACATGCTGACCGCATTCTTAGATAGTTTTATTAGACACTGGAAGTCAATTAAACACTAATTGCAGCTGCTTTTCATGCTGGCAATTAAATAATATTACTAACAGCTAAAATGGAAGGCTCAGTGCTCGTTGACTGGAGGCCTGCAGTTATATTGCAGTGTTTATAATGTAGCTAGTATGTTAAAACTTTGACAGCTGTGAGTGACCTGAAGATAGAGTCACAGTGTTTTAATATTTTGCACTGTGGGTTTTCTGTACCAGATGTACAGAAAAAACAACATGCCTTTCAAATATTTCAATGTTCATTTTTTTGGACCACTCTAATATATATATATATATATATATATATATATATATATATATATATATATATATATATATATATATATATATATATATAACTCGTAGAATTGATCAAGACAGTTAAATGTTCAAAAACACAATAGAGTAAATCCAAAATCGTATATATCATCCTAACGATGAAAGTTTTTTTCCCCATCGTAGCATCTGCTGGCAAGATTGTGCAATAGGCTCAACCTCAAGTTGACAGGCCCTGTGGAAAACTTGCAATTGAACAGAATTAAATGGAAAAATTCGAAAATAACCCGGCATTAGAGTTTGTTGTTTCTGATTCACGCCTCGTCTTTGCCCGACGTTCTTTCACAGTTGCTTTCACAGTTCCCACATCTGGAACTCTCAGCCTCCTCATGCTCAAAACCCTCTCATGGAGACCATCTTTTGCTCTACACTGAAAACCTAACTCAACTTCTTTCAGTTTGTTTATTATTCTCAGTGTTTTCCCAGCTTTAATCTGCACTCTCAGATTTTCTTAAGGAGGGCGCTATCAAATTACAGCTTGCTATCACATTAATAACAACAATAACAATTGTTTATGAATTCAGAATGACAAGTACGCAGCAAAATTTCATGGTATAGCAGTAACAAATAATAAGTGTAACAGGGATTGAATTTAACTCTATGGCAGAATGTGAAGTTCTTGTCTCACCTACAGTCATTTAACAGTTTTCGATGGCAGTGTTAGGCTGATTCAACCTGATGGGGGCTGTCAGGAACCCAATCTACATGGGGGCCATCCATAAATCATGAACGCAAAAATCGTACGTCATATATGTACGCCCCGATCCCTCTGAACTTCATGATAGCAGGTAATTAATCATCTGACATCACAAAATAAAAATGACAAGCCTTTCTCTTTTCAACGACCTGTTGTTACGTTAAAAGTGCTTCTGAGTAGCTATGCTGTGCGAAGTGCTTTACAAAATTAAATCACATTAGATACGATTAGATGCATCATGAAAACATTTATATAGCACCGTCTCTGTCCCACATATGTTATATAGCACCTTTAAAAACTAACAAAGGAGATAAACTCACCAGGTGACACTTCCTCTCTTCACACGTGTCGTCTGCGCACTGTGCGCTCAGGCGCATCATTTCGACCAAACTATCACACTCCTCTTCCGTCCACGACGAGTCCTGACAACGCACATAATAAAAACTGAGCCACATAAAAACAACATAAAAATGAGCCACTTAAAAAAAAAACATGAAAATGAGCCACATAAAAACCAAAAAATGGGCCACATAAAAATGAGCCACATAAAACCACATAAAAATGAGCCACATAAACAACATAAAAAATGAGCCACATAAAAACCACATAAAAAATGAGCCACATAAACAACATAAAAATTGAGCCACATAAAATAACCACATGAAAATGAGTCACATAAAAACCAAAAAATGGGCCACATAAAAATGAGCCACATAAACAACATAAAAAATGAGCCACATAAAAACCACATAAAAAATGAGCCACATAAACAACATAAAAAATGAGCCACATAAAAAAACACATGAAAATGAGTCACATAAAAACCAAAAAATGGGCCACATAAAAATAAGCCACATAAACAACATAAAAAATGAGCCACATAAAAACCACATAAAAAATGAGCCACATAAACAACATAAAAAATGAGCCACATAAAAAAACCACATGAAAATGAGTCACATAAAAACCAAAAAATGGGCCACATAAAAATGAGCCACATAAAACCACATAAAAATGAGCCACATAAACAACATAAAAAATGAGCCACATAAAAACCACATAAAAAAGAAGTCACATAAACAACATAAAAAAATGAGCCACATAAAACCACTATAAAAATGAGCCACATAAACAACATAAAAAATGAGCCACATAAAAACCACATAAAAAATGAGCCACATAAAAACAACATAAAAATGAGTCACATAAAAACAACATAAAAATGAGTCACATAGAAATAACATAAAAAATAAGACACATAAAAAACATAAAAATGAGCCACATAAAAAATGTGCCACGTAAAAGTGTGGCGTTTCAGCCACAAGACAATGTTCGTTACGAGAAACTCCGACCGGCTGCCTTGTCAAACTGAGCTGGAAACAAGGCGGGAGCAACGGTTACGCTCTTAAAGCAGCCAAACCGTGTATTTAGATGTATTATAGGTAAGGCATAATTTCCCCTAGCGTATATGCGCTACCGAATATGCGCTAGAAAACGACGGCCGCTAGCGTAATGCCTGTAGAACTAAGCTGGAAGCAGGCGAGAGCGATATCAATAGTTACACGTTGAAAATAGCCCAATTTACGCTTAAAAACCCCATAGGTAGAATTGGAGTTAATTCTATAATTAATTCTAGGCTGGTCCGGTAACTCTAATTTAAGGCGTAGGTTACGAAGAAGTCGTTTAGGAAGAGATAGAAACAAAGATCGTGAAGATCGGACAAGAAATGGATTTTTGGCGAATTAATAACGGTTTTTCTATACGGAAACCCGATAATTTGGTTTAAGCCAGACCATAGCGTGCAGACAGCGATATTCCGGTGGAATAAAGCCTGCTAAGCGGTGCTTTGCCTATAGTGTAGAATGGTTGATGCTCATCCTATGGTCAATGCTTACGAATACTCTTTGTTACATTGATCTCTACGCATCTGAATCGCATTCACGGCAATCGATTCAACCTTGACAGGTGTTTCCTTGGCTACTTTTGACAGCTATCCGATATATTTTTGAATCCGTTATACGCGGAAGGTTCATTGTGGGCTGAGACGACGATCTGACAGGGTGGACTGGGCCTCCCTCTGTCACGATCTCGCCGGTCGAGAGTCGGTGGCGGCTCATTCCTTGTTACTTGTGAATGTCTCCTGGCACGCATTGCCTTGTGTGACGATTTCCGCCTGTGGATAGTATCGTTTGGTATTTGTTCGTTCGATAAAAAGGCATTCTTCCCTCGTCCGTAGATCCGGCGTCGGCAGACTTCGGCACTCTGCCCGCCACAATCTCGGCGAGGTATAAACTATACGACCCATATACTGAATACCATATACTCGGAACGGTGCATCCGATTGTGACCCAGTTACTTTAGATTGGTTAAGGCATAGAGGCGGCACCGCGTCAGCGGGCGGCCCGCAGCCAAAAACCTTCTTTACCCGGGAGCAGCGCGACTCCCTACGATCGCGAGTGACCTGAAACTTCTTGGTTCTTCAGTTGTAGAACCGTTTTACCTGAATCGCTGAGAATACGTGAATATCGTCTTGCTTTTCAGCCAGCCCATAGACCTGACGTGCCTTGAGGACGCCTAGGTGCTTAACGTTGTGAGAGAGAAGTTATACATTAGATTTCGATCCAGCATCAGCTGCTGAGCGACGGGTCCGGCGTCGTAGGACTCAGCCCCCTACGCGCCTCGGCCACGCCAGCGAGCGCCTCGCCGCGGGTGCGGTTAATACAAGGGTTAGGGTGAAACCCACATTATAGAGACGCTTCGGCTCTACCGGTCCGAAGAAGAATACGTGTTACATTTCTGCCTATGGTGAGCGTGGTTTGATTACGGGCGCTGCCCAACTTAACGAGAACGCTTCGGGCGTCGCATATTCTGCCTTCCTTTTACGTCGACTGTAGATTCGGATTCAGTGGTACTTTGAAAACAATAAACCGTGATCGTTGGTTGTTGGTTAGCCTCGGACTGCGCGTGGAATTGAGGGCTCAAAGTTCGTCGCGCCTTCTGCTCCCCGCGTGGCCGACCGCCGGCAACGAGAGCTACGGGCAGCGCGCATTCTGCCTAGGCGGATCGCGTAAAACCCATTGCCGTTGATTACGCCTGTGTTGAGAAAGATACTAACGAAGAGTGCAACCGAGATACAGTGATACCTATACCTCGCCGCCGGCGAGAAGCTAACGATAAGTTTACCCGTAAGCAGCCGGGTAGAGGCGACAGTAAGTAAGGGCGCAGCTCCCTTAATTCTGTCAAGCGTAGTGAACCAGAACGCGGTCGGTCGGGCCCTATCCTCGGTCGACGCGTAATTACAGTTACATCCAGCGATAGCCGCGCAACGGGTTTTCGTTTACCGGATAACTTTGTCACCTGTGGTCCGATTCCTTCGAGGCCGGAAGCAAAACGCTCCGCCTGGTCCGTGTGATCGTGAATCCGTCGAGAGTTGGTTACTGGTAGTCCCTGGAGAAGTGGCAGAAGCCGGTGCAGTTTGCCACCAGCTGGAAGTCAACGTGACCTAATTGTGCGGTTTCCACGTAATAGTACGGTTTTGTCAGCGATCGCCGCACAACGGGCTTTCGCTCTACGGGCAACTCCGTCAGCTGTGATCCTAGCGACTCCATCTTGGTGTCCAACTGTTCGTCTGGTTGAGGCGAGTACTTCGTCTGTTGAGAGTTAACGTGTGGCAGTGATAGTTTGGACGCTAGAAGCGCGTATAGGTGCCCCGCATCTTGCCCGCGACTTTCGTTCTCAGCTCACGCGCCGGTCTTTCGCGTGGTGCAGCGACGGCCAGCAATAGAAGTGTGAGCGTGAATAACTCTGTATCCTGTGGTCCGATCGTTTTGAACTAAGCGACAATCTTGTTCACCCGAACGAGTAGAAGACTTTTCCTGTTGAGAGGTTGTCAGCATCTGTTACGGTTTCGACGGTATAGTCTAGCAGAAACGCCTCGCGCGTGAAGTGGACTTAGCCGATTTCTTGGTCTTTCGCCCGACGCCGCGAAGGCCGACAACGAACGTCCCGGTCTCCGAGAAACTTTGCCATCTGTCGTCCGATTCGTTCAATCTTGGTGTCCTATTGTTCGTCTCGACGAGGAGAATACTTTACCTGTGAAGAGTTAGTCAGTGACGGTTACGGCTTCAACGGTAGAAGCGCGCAAACTTGTTTTCCCCCGGCCTTCGCCTAGCGAATACAGGCCAGCAACGGTAAGCGGCCTACGGCGCGCAGTTACACAGTCGGCCGACGCCGGCGTATTTTCCCAATACGAGTTTTCGCCGATCGCCGCGCAACGGGCTTTCGGGCGAAGGGAAAACTTTGTCAGTTCTGGTCCGATCCTAACAATCTTGGTGTCAGATTGTTCGTCTTGCCTAGGTACATCCGTGCCTAACGAGAGTTAGTGGCTGTGGGCTCTCAGTAAATCAGTAGAGGTTCGCAAAGCTCATCGCGGCCTGCTACCGTGCTACCGAGCGATCGGCCGAGTGAGGTCGAAGCTTACCGGACAACTTTGTCAATCCTGGTCCAATCTACGTAAACTTGGTGTCAAACTGTTCGTCTGGTCTGTGCGAACATATTGTCTGTTGAGAGTTAACGAATGTGAGTGAGTGTCTGGACGGTATTAACTCGCGAAGAGTTTCTCCCGGTCTTTGGCCGAACGAACGTCTTTCCCTTAACGTACGGCCATCGCGGCGCCGCCCTAGCGGGCGACCGCCCCGTACAGGTCTGTGTTGGAGACCCGCGACTCCATACGTTCGCGATTGTATGAGATTGTAACCTTGGCTCTTTCGAATATCTTTACTTTCACCTACTGGTCTTTGCGTCGACCAAGTAGCAGGGTCGTGAGTGTTCGTTTAGCCGTGCCGACTTGTATTTGTACGTGTTGGTTGAAGTCCATTCAAGGCCGAAAGCGTATCGGTCGAGAGAGTGTAACTTTGTTATTTGTGGTACGATCTTTACGAAGTTGGTGTCAGATTGAACGTCACGCCGAGTTCTATCTGGTATACGTGTGAGTGAGTTACCCGTTCCTTGGGAAGGTCTTCGGAAGGCACTTTGTAAGCCGTCGCCCGTGTATTTCCCTTGTGTTACGTATCTTTGTCCGTTCTTGTCCGATCTGGTCGATCTTGGTGTCGGTCTTCTCAGCGCACCAAGACGATCGCGACTGTTACGTGAGCGAGAGAATATCCTTGGTGGATTAAACGGTGAAGGCTCGACAAGTCTACTTCGCCGATACTACGGTTTTCCCCGCCCGGTCGAGGAATTCGTAGTCGCACGGTTTAGGGTTAAACGTAGCTGCCCTAACTGCTCCCTTTAATTTACGCAGCGTGTCCCGGTTCCATAAGTCATAGGTTAATTTAGTTAAGGAAGTGTGTACCCCTTAGCTAATTTTTAAGCCCCCTAAAGTGGGTGGATGCTGGTCTGTTGACAGTTACCGCGAGTCAGAAGCGATACAAGAGTCAGTGATCGTTGGCGCCTGTTGCGGCGAAGAGTCGACAGTTACGGGTACGGTGGTGCGCCTTTCTTTACGGGTAGCGCACGGTGAATAGAGAGAGAAGTACTAGAGCGCCTGGCAAGCGCCGTATTCCTGGTTACGGTTAACTTCGCTGTTGCGCGAATTGTACGATAACTTCGCCTCCCAGCGAATTACGGGTGGTCTCCCTAAAGGCCTGGTACCAGAAAAACATACACAGAGAATCTTGACTGTCTTGTAGCGGACGCAAGACGATGGTTGTGTCACAAAATCGTATAGGGTTGAATCCCCTAGAGTGGAGCTGGTTTCGCCTTCGCTGGCCGACTTCATGGCAACGTCTGGTACTACCTGTTGGAAGTAACGGCGCGTCGGCAGCTCAGTGTAACATGGTGCGAAAGAGACCCAATCCTTCGGAGATGAAAGCGAAGGCGGTAGCTGCGAAAGGGGTCTCCAAGCGAAGGTCCTCTGCCCGAAGAGTGAACCCTGTTTCGAGGATTGGCCATCCTGGCGCTCGGGATGCTACCCCCAAGGTGGCCGCGGACGGGGCAGAGTCGGGATCCGACGCTTCGGAGTTGTACTCCCAGTTCCGGACCTCTTTGCTGAGACATTCGTCTCCGATGGCACGGATGCGTGAAGAAGAGATGACCGCGGGGTCGGCGAGTGGAGTAAGGCACCGTGATACCGTCGAGTGGGCCGGTGGGCGTTTCAAAAACAACATAAAAACCGAGCCGCATGAAAAAAAACGAAGCCTAATCAATGCTTAGCAAATTCAAAGTCGTTAGATAAAACACGTGTACTCTGTTATGCACACATGTTTTTTTGCACATGATCACCTTTTCATGACCAAGAACGTAGCTGTACCTTCGTTAATTGACTATTCTAGAATGTCGCACCGCAGCCAGGTACAAGTCACACGAAAAATCAGATTTTTTTTACTACCATTGTTCGCATCGGAAAAGGTTTTTCCCCATTTTCAAAAAATTCTATATAAAAGAAAAGCCTTAGTGTCAAGTGGAGTCAATCAAACTCTAAAATTTACAGGAAATGTCGCTCAAATACAAACTAAACTAACTGACTTGTGTCATCTGAACTAAAAAAATTACAATTTAGTAACCATTCACACACTTATTCTACAGAAACTCTTTTTCTAAACAACTCAAAACTTTCCTCTTCGGCTGTGCTTTGGTTGGGAGTGCCTCTGAATAGTTATTTAGAAGAGGTGCTATATAAATTACTCAGATAGATAGATAGGTAGAAACAAGAATAACTTAATAATATAATTTGCATTGCGAATATTTCGCTAGAAAACCAACTCACATCATCGGAACCATCAGCCGACACATCGTCAAACGAATCTTCCGCCTCAAGATCTACAAACGCAAAAAACTTACAGTAGAATAAACCTATTAACCTACTCATTAATACAATCTAAATTATTAATCAATTGAATTAAAATAGAATCGTCTTGCCATCCATAAAATTGATACAGATGAGATCCTATAAAACACGATGATACACACAATCTCATGCACAAGCATTCTCTTTATCAGCCGTGCTCATCTCATACTTGTACAATATTTCATTTCTGCACTGTAAGTCTGTTACTACTGCCAAATATTATCCAGAAAAACGGGTCAATCCAAGCTCAGAGGATCCTATGATTTCTAGATCATTCTGGAAGATTTTTTAGTTTGCAAATACAGCTGTTATTGTGTGATTTTATGGAGTTGAAGCAGTGTCAATAAACAGCTTACTTAATTGTGCTGACCTCAATCATTATGATTACCGTCATAATCGTTTGCATCCTAAACACAGGACTACTACTACTAATCATCTCCATCATCATCCTCAGATTCCTCACTATTATCGTCTTTTTCATCCCTATCCTCATTTTCAGTCAAATCATCTTCCTCAACATCATCAACATCCTCCTACTCGTTTTTCAACCTGCATTGATTTAAATTTACAGTAAATACAACAGCCACAAGACAGCAATGACCTTAAACCTAATGTGATAACTTTATACTGCCATCATAACCAAATTATTATTATTATCATTATTATTATTATCATTATTATTATTATTATTTTTTTTTTATTATTAGTTTTATTATTATTATTTTTACACCCTGATGTACATATGATCCCTCAGGGACTTAAACATCAATTTAGAACAGAATAAAATAACGGCACCTATTTTTCACTGAGATCCAGTGACGGAAGGTACCGCATTATTATCATTTTTTTAAACCGAGGTATCTCAGATATTTTGGGATTTCAAAAAATTATCGGGAGACGCATTTTTTACTATCATTATTATTATTATAAACATACAATCCGATCAGAATTCCAAAATGCAATTATTGCATACCGAAGAGTTTTCCGCCAAACTGAGACTGGTTTATTTCGTCGTAGATCTGGTTCGCACTGTGGCCGGCGACAACCATTTCGTGACACATCTTCCTTACATAGTCACTGCTGCTGCTGCTCTTGTCCTTCTCCGCCTCCAATTCATTCGACAGCAGGCGGTCGAAATCCGGAAGAATGCTGTCTTCCGAGGAATTGAATGCCGCTACTCCGCGTGGAATCAGAGTTGCAGACAGACCGGAATCCTTCGACGGGAATATTCCGCCGGATGTCAGAGGAAGATTGACATCGTTTACGCTGTGACCAAACGCTCCGCATTCCTTTTCCGCCGCAAGAGCGGTCTCCGGAGGAATGCTATCTTCCGAGGAATTAAACGCCGACACTCCGCGTGGAATCAGAGTGGCAGACAGACCGGAGTCCTTCGACGGAAATATTCCACCGGATGTCAGAGGAAGATGGACATCATCTACCCTGCGACCAAACGCTCCGCATTCCTTTTCCACCACAAGAGCGGTCTCGGAGAGGCATTCCCCGGACGGGGGCGACCTGTCTCGGCCGGAATCGCTCCGTCTGTAGTCGCCGGCAAATCTTCTGTCGCCGAAAAAACACATGCGCGTCTCCTCAAAGTCGGGAGAATCCTCCAGCGAATAACATGCCTCGTCCACTTCTTGCGGCTTTTCCAACTGAGGCTTTTCGAGCGGTCGCCTCTGGTGATCTTCCTCGAAGCGGAATTCCCCGTCCCAGTTCCTTAGAGAGGAGTGGGTCGAATTCATTTTCGCGCTTCACGTATGAAAAGCCGTTCCCTGTTTAACGTCTTGCCCAACAAAAATATGCGTGTTTCTAGAAAATCCTTCAAAATCATTGATTTTGCTTTAATCTCCAGCACCTGTGCCAAAAAATAATAAAACATGCAAATTTATCAAGCATCTAGAAAAATAAATATGCGCACTGTTGTGTACAAAAAATGAGATTCTACTCAGACTTGCAGTTAAAACGAATTCTTTAGAGACTAATACTGGATAGAGATAGCAAAATGCATCCATTGCTCCAATTGCTCAGTGATGCAATAACCATATTACTTAATTAATTAATTAGAACATAACTGAAAGTAATAGGAATAAGCATACAATGTAATAATAATAAGAAAATTATAATATTAAATAATATTAATAACAATAAATAATAATAATAGTAATAAATAATATTAACAACATATTATTGCAGCAGTAAATCATCACAAACTACAAAGGATTATAGACTCGGAAACATCATAATAAACAGTCAGGATCTACTAACATACTGACATACAGAGTGCCTAGTTGCTGCGAGATAAATGCAGGTATAAAGACCAAAAGTTAATCGACATTAGCAATAGTTTGAAAACAAAGTATTTTTAAAAATTTTCTAGAAGGTACATACACTATTTTCCCTCTTCAGTAAGATCCACAGCGTTATATTCGAGTCGCCAACCGACTGGACCTCGTATAGTTTTGTTATGAAACGTATTTCACGCTGTCACAACCCACTCGACATTTCTGATAGACGCAAAAACAACGACACCCAAATTAGATCGCTTACTTTTCTCACATACACACAGAGAAGCCGCCATCTTGATGGGAATTCACGCAAAAGTTGAAGAAATTGGCCATAATAATCTCCATCGAAACACTTTGCTGTTCAAAATAATACAGTCTACTGTTTAAAATAGAAGACTAACACAGAACCTTAACCGGTTACAAAAGTCGACACGGTAATCTGCTGACAAATCCAAATGATAATAAAACTGTCGGTTAAAACTAAGACGTGGTTAAAATCCCCTTGTGTATACCCCAACAACGTTAATAGATTAACTGGAAATTCATATTCGATATTTCGCTTGAAACAATCAATACACATCCTTACAAAAGTCTGTAGTTACGTCTAATTTGACGATTAAAACGACTGCATCGCGAACAACGTCAAAATAATACACTTTAACAACTTAATCTCACAAGTCAGAACCGGAAAACAATATAATCTTCCAAAAGCACAACCACTGCTGGGTTTTACCAGATAAACTAAAAATAGATAAGCAGTCAATTCCTACGAAGCGCTTGCTATCATCAACTGAGCAGTCAAGATAGGTTTACATCTGCCATTCGCTGAAGCGCTTAGATCAGTGTTACCAATAATAGTAAAATCACGCTTCATGAATTGACGTCATATATCTATAAATAGAATTGCCGCCGTACGTATATCATGGATCAGATTACAGCAAATATAATAATAATTAATAAAGTTGCTTTATTGAACAGTCCAGTTAATAAGTTGATAGACCGGTTACATAGTACAGTTAGGCCTATTGAATTGAAACAATTCACAAGAACGCAAATAACAGAAGACTAAATCATAGATAAAATTTACGTCTTCTGTAATTTGCATTCTTGTGAATTGCTTCAATTCAATAACTATAATCTGTCATTTGAGTTCTTGTGAATCATTATTATATCTTGTCGACTCCCTCAACTAACCGCAATTTTATTTGCTCAGAACTTGATATAGCGCTCCTTCGAGGTTAACTACTCAGGAGCGTTCCCAGTCCAACCCCGGTCGAATAAGAAAGTCTTAAGAAGAGAAAGAAAAGAAGCCAAAAGTATTTGACAAATGATAACAGGGGGCTCATTCCCGGTCGCAGGGCCAGCCAAAGCACGGCGCTGCCTGATTTGCAGTACTTGAGCAACGGGGAGGGCTTAATATTTGATTGACCATAATAATTATTATCAGTGGTCGCCATTATTGCTAAAACCCGTAATTATCTTCTTTGTGGGAGTTCCTACTTCCTACGCAAGTACTTTATGGACCATCCACTTGTTTACGGGCCGTACATAGATTACGTACGCACGGAGGGTCACGGGATTTAGTCGATTTGCATACGGGAGACGAGTCTTGGCAAAATTGTACACGCAAAATAAAATTCTAATATAATGACGTCCACATATTACCCTTTTCATAACTCTGTATTATCCTATAGACATAGCATTAGACTACAGTAAAATTTCTATACTCTCTTCAGATCAAATAGTAAACCATAAAAGTTTTTGGCTTGCAACTAGTTATGCATATAAAAAATAAATAGTAGACTGCCGTCAAAAAACGGTCAAATACGTTTCACAGAGGACTTTAGCTAAATGGCCTTAGTAGAGCGGTACAGGTTATTTGGACGTAGCCTACGCATATGCGGGTCAACAAACGCACGGGATGTACACCAGGAGAGTCGAAAATACGATTTTTTTCCGTACGTAATAATTATATAAATGGCCCCTTATCATTATGCAAAGCATCCATCTAATTGATGTGACAGACGTTTCCTATGTTCCTCCAATTCTGTGCATTCCAAGTTAAATCCCAAACAAGATGCATCACCTAGGTGGATTCCAAAAAGGCAGGACTTGACGAACTAGTTAATACCTAAATACAATAGATCTTTGGAACCTCCTGGTATCGCATTTTGTTCTTGTCAAGGCTGTAATGACACGACTCAATTCATGAAGCAGATGCCATACTGCCAACTTCTTCTGGGCACAGCCCTCGGTTTCCCTGGAATTTGGCACATAAGCTCAAATGGATCTTTGGCACCATAGTCATTCTCACATGGACCATGCATGCAAATGGATAGCCTCCTGTATGCATATTTGCATTTTACACACTTGTATGCATAATTCAAATAATGGCTAGCCGAACTCCAATACAACACGCAGGCCCAATATATTTATGGCAACAATTGAACACTGCCATTCATAAATCCAGCACTGAAGGAATTTTTAGAACTGCACAACCTCTTCTTTTCCTTCCCATCCTCCATGGTAAATTACTCACAATCGAATGACAATGACCATTTTTTAGTTTTAACTGTACAGAAGTGCTTCTACAATTGCACAAATTCATTTATAACTGCACATTTTGTGTACAACTGCACGCTAAAAAAGCCCTGCACTGAACCAAATTTATCGAATGGCAGACCATGGACAATATTTTCCAGAAAGTGGCAACGTAAGGACCATCCACTAGAATATACTAGTAAAGATATGGGAAGACGAGAACATGCAGAATTTCAGCCACTCATTAACATTACATAAATTCATCAAGACTTAAAATTGTGAAGTATTTTTGGGAAGGCTCCACAAGTGAGAAACATCAGAGGGCTATACAGTATACACCTCTGCTTTAATGTGAATTACTACATGGTTACTTCCTCCTGCAGAATCAACAACCAATTCACTCATAATTTTCAAAAATACTTCCACATGCAAGAGTTTAATGACTCAAAGACATTCATCTTTAGAACTCATGTATGCGTTGTCATCCAGTCCGTTTATCAAACAGGCAAACATCAACACGTAATACATGGTGCAAAATGTCAGAGTTTTGAAAACGACTGCAACTGTAGCAGGTGACAATATCGATTTTGGTGGCAATGCCAGCCATCAATTAAACGACTTCAATTTCCGGTCATCCACGTTGTAAGTGAACCTGTCCACCATATCTGTAATAGATCACAAAAAGCATTTAAACCAAAGATTTAGGGTCAGCAGACTAAGTACATGCATGCAATAAATAGGTTGGAAACAGATTGATATATGGCCATACTGGAAAACTGAGCTTGAATCAGTACATTTGGCTTAGTTTAGCATGAATTTCATCATATGTCGATATGATGGGGAAATGACTTCATCATTTCAAGCTCAGCACACAAATTAAACGCTATATTCATACAAAGAAAACAGTTAGTATTAAAAATATTAAAATGCAAACATTTATGTAGTGCTTTCTATTTAATGCACCTTAATCTAAAATACTGGTTAAAATACAAACAAGGTTCGGCTGTAGGGTCATCCATTTGGAATGGCATCCTTCAGAGTTGTATTTATTACACAAGACCAATGAAATTTCGCCTCATAATCTTAAGAAGTTCTTTTCTTTTCCCATGGCTGGGCTAGGGAGCACTTCTAAGTAGGCTTCTTGAAGGGGTGCTGTACAAGTCCACAGAATGAATTTAAGAAAATAGATATGCAACACTTCCTAAAAATATGTCCTACAAATACAACTAATCTCTTCAAATTTACCGCAAAACTGTCTGTTCAAGCATAAGCATTCAACAAAAAGTTGAACATCACCAAATGAAATGTTGTTAAATTAATAATTATTAAATACCAACGTGCATGGCACCATTGACTGTCTGTTACAAGCTCGAATCAGTAAGTTTGGCTTAGTTTAGCAACATTTTCATCATATATCGATATGATGGGGAAATGAATTCATCAGCTTCAAGCTTAGTGCAACAAACAGGAGTCACTTCGCATTTAGTTTATAGTCTCCTGCAGGCAAAGTTAATTTACTATAGAAATTAACGTACCTCTCAGAACTGTGATCTTTCACAGAAGTCGAACGGGATCTTTCACAGAAGCTCATCAGATTCATTGCCTTGTGCAAGTTCTGCAAGTCACAAAAAACTGAAGTTCTTCAGAAACACGAGTCAAAATAAAAGCTAATCAGAGCATAAAGTTGCTTGCTGAACTCAATTTGAGACTTTTACTCTAAATTGGCAATCATGAACAAAGATAAAATTCTATGGCTGAGCTTAAATCAGTAGTTTGGCTTAGTTTAGCATTAGCATCATCATATATCGATATGATGGGGAAATGAATTCATCATTTTTAAGCTCAGTGTATCAATATTTAAAATTAGCTTCACATATCAAAATCAATTATTGTATTCATTCATTTCGATAATTTATATAGTGCCTCTTCAAAGAAAACTACTCAGAGGCACTCCCAGCCCAGCAAAAAAATTTGAGCAACTTATAAAAAGCAGGTGAATTTAGTCTAGGCGCAAGGCACATGGTTAGTGGGAGGCCATTCCAGATAGTGGGACCCACAATAGAAAAGGTGCGGCGCTGTTTGGTAGAAGTGCGAGTGGAACCATGAGCTCCCCATTGTCGCAGAGCGAACAGTCTGCAAGGTCCGACAGGTATGATGGAGCACAATCACATCTATAAATTTCATATAGCACCTCTCACAGTGCACACCCATCAGAGGCACTCCCAGCGCACACGACCCATCAGAGGCACTCCAAGCGCACGTGAACAAGAAAAAAAGTGGTTATTGGACACCAAAAATATGCACTTGGTCCATCATTTTACAATGAGGAACATGTCAAAGAAGGTTTCAAAGTGCAAGGCCAATGAAAGCAGAGGTTCATGTTTTAACCATGTCACTTCCTAGCTTGTGGGACAAAGATATCATCTTGCCAGTCCAATAGCACATGAAATCCTTATTTAACAGAATCAAAATCTTCGAACTACTGAAGCAAAGATTAAAAACAAGAACTGTTGCAAAGATATTTGCATCTACATCAGAACAAAGTTATTCAACCCAGATGTATCTTCAGTTGTAAAGTTAAGTCACTTTTGAACTTAAAACTTGCCAAGGCAAAATAGCAGCAACTGATTTCAAGGACATTAAACTTGGATAGAACAATGTTTATAAATAATTGAATCCAAACATCATAAAAACGAGCTTGAATCAGTAAGTTTGGCTTAGTTTAGCAATTATTTTCACCACATATCGATATGATGGGGAAATGACTTCATCACCTTCAAGCTAGACTAATCAGTAAAATAAATTTACCGTGAATTCAATTAACTGTAAAATTCTTTCAGGTTCTTAGAGTTTCATAAATCTGAAGACTGTACTCTTTGCAGCATAAATTCTGCCTGTTGGCTGTGTTTTCCTGTAAACAGAAATCGGAATACAAGTCATTATTACACGGCCAAAATATCTAGGCAGAAAGGGCATTTTGAAAACACAAAATCAGATAATCGCAACATTTTTTAAGATTTCAAGATCTAGCTGCAACTGGTGTCCAATTAAGGCTGTTCAAGGCATTACAATAACTGAAAATCAATTTTTAGAAGACCTTTTACATGTACCTCAAAACATTAAACTACAAAATAAGTCATTATGACCAATGCATACTTTAAATACTATTGAAACAAGTATCAGCCACAAACTAAGAAGGAACAAACAAGAAGTATGTTCTCAGAGTGCAACACACATATCTTCAACACTGATCGAATAGAATTTGATCAGCTTAGGTTGCAAAGTTCATCATCAGCTTATGGATCAGATGGGGAGGGGGGAAGAACTTCACAAGTTTAAAGTGCACACTCCTAGCAACCAATATCCATTAATGATCTTTTTTGCGAAGTTCTTATATATAAATTTATCGACATCTACAAGTGCTGAAATCAAAACAAAAGCAACTTCAAAGCAGATAGATTTTCAACAAATGCAACTCCTGAAACTCACATCTTAGTCAGACATTTTGTCCAACTTCAGCAGCTACGAACATTGCTTGCGAGCCCTTCACGAGACCATTGTTGTCATGCTTTTTGTATTACTGATAACCAACTCAGCCACCAAAACCTGCATCAAAAAATTTTTTAAATTAGTAAACTACTTTTGATATCTCTGAAACTCTTGGCCTTGAAATAAATTGTGTTTTAGACTTAACTGGCAATTTACACTGCTTATTTTCAAATGAGCTTGAATCAGACAAGACTGTCTTATTTGTTTGTAAATCATGATATTTAAGATGGGGAATAACTCATCATTTTCAAGCTCACTGAATTTCAAACAAAATATGTATAATTGACATTGCTACTTATAAGGGTTAACTAGGGTCATATGCAATTTACAGAGCAGAAAGAAATTTAATAAATCTCGATCAACGAAGTGCCATAAAGCTTAAAAAACATAACTTACATCTGTATTACAACAATTTAGTTAAACTTGAAACAAAGGTATCTGTGCATTTGGCAATATTCTAAGCGGATTGAATTGAAGGTTTTAATTTGTGCAGTAAGATTTGAAGAAATGTAGTTGATCCAACATTCGCAAGTTATACGAAAATAACGTGCAAGTAGACGGTCAACGTTACTGTATGCCCACTTTGACACTGAAATGACACTGAAGTTCATCACAGCAACGCCTACGATGGGCAAAACTAGCAGCTTAAAACGCGACATTGGAAACTTAAAGCTGTTCAAAGAATAGTCGTCAACCACGTGCTTTCGATAACTCGGTATCATTTTCTGGAATCATAGATCTACAGACCAACAGATTACAATGTAACTTATAAACAGGATTCGATCAACTAATTTCCTGGCAACCAAGCAAATTAGCACTGATGGATGGATTGATGCTGATAGTTTACAACTCACATCTCGGAAAAGTCTGCATCTTTCATCCTCGAACGACTACAACCCATCTCAACGACCGACTGCAAATGCAAGAGACCGGACATCCGGCGCATCACTCTTTTATAAAGAATTTGAAGCCTCTTAGCGCAAAATTCTTGCGCGATATCAACGCGCTCTGCCCGCCATCCGTTTGCAAATTGCAATAGCTCAATTTCTAATAAAAATTATAACTTTTATATGTAAAAAGTAAACGCTTTATAATGCTGTGCCTGCCGAGAGACTCAAATAAAGAAACTCGTCAAATTAAATACTAGTTATACAAGAACTAGTTTACACGTTATCAAAGACGTAGTCTGCGTATAGAGAATCATACTTTGATAAGTATGTTAATAATAATCGTCGTTTAATGACTCAATCTGACAAACCGCAGAATAATTACAGGTGCAGGTTATACGAAATACGGCCCACTATAGCACGGCACGCAGGTCGGCTTTACAGCAGTGGAACCCACTGCTGTAGTCTAAGTGCTGGAACGCTCTTGGTTTGGCCAAGCCAGAAGTGGGAGGAACTATCTTATTTTAAACAGAACCCGAGTCAAACAACACAACAGCAAAGCGCCAATGGCAGCTAACAGAAACTTTCAGAATGTTCAGGATGAATAATCATTTTATGAGCAATTGTAGTCTTTACATTTTTTTAATGTGTTCGTCGGCTTCTCTCACGTCCTGCTGCTCAATTGTGACGAATGAAAGATTGAGTGGATCATTTTTGAAGGGTAGCGGGAAACGATCCCGAATCCGTGCGCACTTCTTGCCAGATTATTTAGTATTTACCATGACTCTAAATACCTATCCCAATTACGTTTTGTAGCAGACCAATGCTGCTCGAGACTCAGTGTCGACTGAAGCTGGGTCTAAAACTTTAACCCTCATGGGCGGACCATAATATAAAAATTGTATATAAGGTCGTTGGGTCAAACATTCCGTGCGCTGCTACTATTTCAGGTTTTAACAAGCCATTTATTTGGCTTAACATAAATCTTTAGCTCCACGAAGCAAGACCAACAAAATTCAATTTAATAGTAGGTATGCCACAACGAAGAACGGTCTGCAGCGTCATTTCAAAGGTACAGCGCTACAACAATTAAAAATGGCGTATGATTTCCAGAAGTACAAAATAGAACAGGTTGATATGTTTTAAAATATATTTAAGGATAAAATAAAATAAACTTTACGCGAACTCTTTGTTATATTACAATTGGGCGAAACTATAGTATCCGGGACCGATGTTTATAACATGGTCTTAGTATAGTATAGTATATAGAATCTAATGACGACACTAACCCTGACACTAACCCTAACCGACCCTCACGACGCTTAACCTGACCCTAACCGACCCTCACGACGCATAACCTGACCCTAATCGAATTGGAAATTTCCAATGTTATAAACATCGGTCCCGGATACTATAGTTTCGCCAACAATTGTAGCATTATGGGTAAAATTGAAATCGATTGCAACTCGAGCGATCACCTGGTAGACAATACAATACCAAGGCTTACATGTAGTATAGTGGGCATTTGTATGGAATATCGTGGGCAGATGTGTAGGGCGCTTTTACGCTGTCATTGGTTAACCCAAAATAGGCAGGCTATATGTATCACTACCCTCGTTGTCTCTCGCCTGGACTATTGTAGTGCCCTCTATATCATCAGCGATCAGAATTGGGTGTCTTGACTGGGTTATGCGCACAGCAAATCGTCATATAGGTCATAATTTGACCAAATCACGGAGTACATGTGCATTAGTCTGGCGCTGCATGGAAGATCTGGCTTCCGTATGCCAGCAGGGGCTCTGCTGTCCCACCTCTATCCAGCAGCAATCGGACCTCCGTTCCGCCGATCAAGCTGATCTTTTGACCCCTCGCTCTCAGACTGCTATGATGCAGTGTCGCTCTTTATCAGCGGCACCTTAGAAATTGGAATAGGCTCCCTGTTGCGCTCTGCTATGCACCTAGAGGTCACACCTCTATGTCTCTTTCTCATTTAAAAACTGCAGCTTGGAGTGAGTTTATTGTTTACCCAATGATCAACTGCAAGTGGATCAAGGCTTAACTTTACCTATTTTGTTTGTATTCAGTTACCAGATAGCGTTTACTACATTCCGGAGTTTATCAGTGAGTCGGAAGAGACTAGTCTACTGCAGCAAATATACGCCGCTCCAAAACCCAAATGGACGCAGCTTTCCAACCGAAGACTTCAGAATTGGGGTACGGTTCACATACATGTGCATACTCAAAGTGTAGCTCATTGAATTGCTCTCGTGTGGCAATAACTTCACATTATTTCCATAGTACGATTAAGTTGCAGTGTTTGGGATAAACAATTTAAAAATAGAGACAGAGGCAGGCATACAGAGAGAGACTGATAAACAGACAAAAGACAGGCAACTTGACAAAAAGACGGGTGAGGCAGATGCCCATGCATTTTTGTTTTGGATGTATTGGGTTACAAAGCCACAGGGAATATCTGTATTGGTTGTTTGTTTTGTGTTAATGGATTGAAGATCATGCGGTAAAGGAAATGCTTGACTTAAACTTTCTTTGTTCCATTTTAGGCGGCCTTCCACATCCAAAGGGAATGGTTCCGGAGAAGCTTCCTGATGTTAGTTTCGTTTTCTATAGGTTTCTCGGACTTCCCGAGTTACTCTGTCATTTGTCCATATATCATTTCTCTTAATTTCTATTTCTTGGGGCATGCACATTTCAAAGCTGAATTTTTTCATTCTCGTGAATCAAAATATTTCAGTAGCCTACCGCGATAGGTTTGACCTTGTTGTCTTTCAATAACGTACTTTGTTGTCAGGGCTTTTTTAAGGAAATTTGTAGAACTGCAAAGCCAGGCAGTTTTTTTAGTGCGGATTTTTTTTCTCGGTTGTTTCTGAAAATTTCCCAAGAAATGTCGCAAGTCAGCGACGAAAAAAACTGATGACCTTTTTGGTCGTTTTGTTCACTTGTCGCTTGTTTTTGTTGTTTCCCAAGTTTTTGCCAGAAATATCGCACGTCGGCAACGAAAAACCTGATGACTTTTTTAGTCATCGACTTGAAAACTTGTTTTATTTCACCTTCCTGCTTATTTTTCACTGCATCTCACCGCACATGTCCTTCTTCTTCCGTGGTAAACTGGCCTGCAATTACCTTTTTCTAGTGATTTTCACTGCACATAACTGCTTTTACAACTGCACATATGCATTTACAACTGCACATTTTGTGTAGAACTGCACGTTTAAAAAGCCCTGTTTGTTGTAATCCAACAATTGCGAATTTAACGGTTGACTGCCAACAAATTATAAAAAAATTAGTGTAATTAATCATTAGAGTTCGTTGTATCAGTTTGAAATTAAACGAAGATTATTATTATTGCTATGATATGTACTCTGCTTTTCCCGACTAAGGAAATCTCTTTACCGCAATTTAACATGGTGTGGATCTGGTCACATTAAACACCAATATTTATGCAGTGACCAATATCAACTGTTGGTGCTGACCAGAGATTTGTACGTGAAGTGCCTGCGCAGCAACTGTCTCAATAAATCAATCGTAATTTATATAGCGCCCCTTCAAGGTACCAACTCAGAGGCGCTCAAGGGAGTCGGCTGGAGTCTTTTCTCCCGAACTACAAGGCGAGCTAACTAAGGACTCAGTCGCTGTTGTTTATTAAAGTAGAGAACCTAACATTGAGTTGTGTTTAGTTTCTTTTAGTGGTTGAGCGGTCACTGTCAAACCGTCTCTGGTCTTGGAATCTTTGACGGCAAAACTGCCAACCACGTTCTCATCAACGAATACTTGCCAGGACAGGGCATCATGGTATGCTTTGCATTTGTGTTTTGTCATCTCATCTTCATCATTTGTTACCAGGGTGGCCCTTGTTAGGTAGGAGTCTAGGTCATCCATTTTAGTGTACACGCTTTGTGATGTGGTGTAATATGATGTTGGGATGAATAGTATAACTATGAATGATGATGATGATGATGACGACGACGATAATGTTCACATGAAACAGAAAAACTACCAGCAGAATTTTCACCTGAATGCAAAGCGTTATCTGCTGCATGGAAATATACAATTAGACATCTGATCCGATGTTGTTCTGTTGTTTCCAGCCTCACACGGATGGTCCTCTCTACCACCCGGCTGTTTCCAACATCACCCTTTCCAGTCACGTTGTCCTTGACTTCTACCATCCAATTCCAGATGATGCAGAGGTCAAGGTTTCACAGGAACGTGATGGCGTCTGCTCTACCACTGACCCGGACAAAGTAAATGGTTGCAGATAAATTCATTCGTGTCGCTGGATGTATTGTTGGATCTGCTGCAACACTTTTGGGCAACTTTTGCTTCCTGTAGTATTGTATTGTACTTTATTTTAACATTTATAAAGCTCCTTTAGTATTGTGAACGTTCAGAAGCACTCCCAGTGTGTAGGGCCTCACAACAGGAAACAGGTTTTGGGAAGAGAGAAGGAAGAAGAGAGACTGCCAGACAGAATTGCAGAGTGACCAAGGAGAAAGCACATTTCAAAAAGAAGGGCCAGTTTTTTAGGCATATGATTGAGACTGAGCCATAGCAATTCTAGATTGGGCGAATACATTGATAGTAAACAAAAGGGCGTTGCACAATATATTCTATCCCTTTGTATGGCTGTGACTGCAGATTTTTGTGCACCTGTGTTGAGCAGTTACGGTGCTGAAGCTCGCAGTAAATTTTATGCAAGACGTGGCACCATCTACGTAGCACGGTGTATTGCGATGTCTTAAGTCATATGCAAACTTCACATGCATTGCATGACCGTCCCTGTTCTATTTGCAGGCGAGTTTAGTGTATGACCGTAAATTTAGATCAACACTATTTTGTGTGCAGCTGTGCATATATGACAAGCTCTTGTCACTAAGCTCCTAAAGGCTTTATTGATCACGAAAAATATGAGTACAGTCGGTACATGTTCATGTAACAGTTCTCGGGTGTCAAAGGGTTAACCCAAAATTAACAATTTATCGTTCTGATAGCAGGGTAGATATATATTTATAATTGGTACCTGAAGTGGTGCTACATAAATTTCTTCATCTTCAGGTTCGATTTTTGGAGTTGCTTGGCAATACTTTCGAATTTATAAACTCTTGAGATTTTAATAGTATGTTTTCATCGTTTCGTGGTTTCATTGTTTTTAGGTCTCGTCGAAAACTTCCTTAGAAGACCGCTACCTTGCGTCCGTGTTGCTTCAGCGCCGCGGCCTTTTCCTGCTCACCGAGCGCGCTTACTCCAGCTTCCTTCACGGCATTCGAGAAGTCGAGACAGACACCATCACCGATAAGGTGGTGAACTTGGACAAGTGCAGTGGAGTGGCACTTGGTGATACGCTCGGTCGAAGTACAAGAGTGTCACTGACGATTCGTGTCGTGCCAAAGGTTTTAAAGATGAAACTGTTTCTTGGGAAGAAGTAGTTGATTTGCTGAGGAGCGGTGGCTGTTGATTTTCTCCGACAATGGACGATGGATAATTCGTGGCTGAACCGATTGTTCGACTAAGAAATTGATGCTCAGGGTATTGAGAGACCTTTTACGTGAAGCGATTGCATTGTTGAGTGAATGTGTTAATGCTTGAGCAGTTTGCATCATTGTTTTTGCCGAAGTTTGTTGCTCATTAGAGCACTGATTGTTTAGTTTAAAATTGAGTTGTTGATGAAATGAGGATGAATATAAAATATTATGTGTTCCGTGTGTTGAATATGCATCATCAGCTCTAACTGGGTTTAAAGAATAATTACAATAATAATATTAATAATGACAATATTATCAATAACAGCAGTAATTTCAACATCAGAATAATTCCAGCAATATTAATAACAGTAAGAGCGCAAAAAATTACCTTAACAACAATATCAGTAATAATAATAATAATATTCAAATGATAATCTATCATTTTCTACTTTTTTCACATGCTACAAATATATTGCATGAATGAATGAAGATAACCTATATTTTGTGTATGTATGTAATATGACATTGTATGTACTGCATGAATGAATTAAGGATTGTATGAATTGCATTAATATGTTTTTAAATTCAGAGACATAATTAATTATTAATTATATTTGCAGACCTTGTATGAGGAAGTTTTTTCTAGATAACTTTCTTTCAGGTGATTTAAATAGAAAATTTCTTTCTAGTGCTCTAATATTGTTCCCATAGTCTATTTTCGAGCAATTTTATAATAATTGTAGTATACATCCCGTAGTTACTCCCTGTTACACTGCGCTTAATTCCCAGGGGTCACTCCAGTGACTCCACTCTGTTCCTTAAGAACCTAAAAACTTTTATTTAGCCGTGGTTGGGATGGGAGCACTTCTGAGTAGCCTTTCTTGAAGCGCTTTATAAAATTTCTGAAATAAATAATAAGTCAATAAATGAGTATTAGTCCAGAATTCTGTTATAATTAATTAACAGTAGGAGAAAAGCTTTCTAAGAATGCTCAGCTGTTACATGGAATGTGATGAATTTCATCAGACTAGGGCGCCATTTCCTCTTAGTACACGTGCTCGCCACTGACTGATAAGCATGTGTTGGTAATGTAATGTAATGCAAATCTCCAAGAATTTCTCAGAGCCCATAAAAGCCGTGCCAGGGAGACCAGCTCAATCACCAGTGCGATATTAAATCTTCAAGAATTTGCAGCTGCCCTGTTCGTTCCAGTGCCAGGTCAAAATCCGAGGAGGTCAAGCCAATAAGACAGCGTGATGATGATAAATGTGCCATTGATGAACTTCATTGAAGACTAAAATGAGTCAGAGAATCTCAAGACTAAAATGAGTCAGGGAATCTCAATGCATCTCCTCATATCAAGTCAGGGAATCTCAATGCATCTTATATCAGAATATAATTTCCCATCATTTGTATGTCTCTTGCCCAATAAATGAAACCGTTGACCTATCAGTTGTTAAATAGCCGAATTATCTTTATGAACACTGACTTTGTAGACTAGTGCTAAGTGCATGGATCTGACATGGCACTTTTGTTGTCACAGAAAAGTTTCATTTGGGCATCGGTTATTTATTTTATCTTTAGGCCTATGTGGCTGAAGCCTGAATGTGACTTGAAATAATGAATGTGACTTGAAATAATAGGACATGCATGTTTTATGGAAGTCCCTGCTTCAAATGAGGCGATTTAACGCATTTCACACGAACTCTTGATTCGTAGAAAGGGCACTCCACGTACGCAGGCCGGAAAATATACTTTGTGTAGCGCCAATTTTGGTAAATTTTTAATTGAAGTTCGTTTAATTTGTTCCATTTTAGCAGATTGTTCGCGATTAATTAAATTGGTGTTCGTAGAACGTGCAAACTGATTCTGCCTGCGGATTTTATTGAATTAAACAGATGATTAGCATCCAGTCTGTTTGACTGTACGTTCCTTTACATTTCATCGTCTCAGCTGATAAAATAAAAACTACTTTGGAACAGCCGTGCTTTGTATAGCGCCTTCATTTTCTTGTAGGAAGCCGTAGAAGGCGATTCGAGAGATTTTTGGAAAGTTAAATCGGAAATTTGGATTGTGCTCGGATTTAGTGGTTCGACGGGTTTGTAAAGACGGTACAGAGAGGAACTGGATGAGTTTGATTTTATTTTGATTAAGGTTAACGATTACCCATGATCCACCACCAGCGCCGCAGACATCTGGTGAACGAAAATGCGGAAAGTGGGTAAATGGTTGAAGGGATCGGACAGGAGGGTATCGGTATCATCATCGGTGGAGAGCTGTGTGTTTGTTGTACGGAAAAACTCACGGACGTCGCGAGGCCTGTAATTGATACAGGCCGAGGACGATTGCTTAATAGACTGCAAGCCTGGCCTCATCGTCGGAGAGTGAAGACGGTGGCGTGTACCCACCGCCGCACAAGAAGCTGCGCCTGACCCCCATACCCCCATCGACTCAGCTCGACATGCAGGCCAACGGTTGCTTCACTGGGGGTGCCCCGTCGTCGTCCGTCGGCACTCGCAGGGCCCTTCAGCAGCTTCTGCCGCCGGTCTACGGGTTGCAGGCGACGATCGGGTCGCAGGTCCCGGGTTCCGGGTCGTTCAATGCGATGAACGGGTCATGTCCAGTGAACTCGTCTTCTGCGGGAACGAAGGACCCCGTCTATCCAGTGAAACTGATGTCGCGGACAGATAAAGACATTGTCCGACTGATCGGACAGCATTTGCAAAGCCTCGGATTTAAGTATGAAGCATTCTAGAAACGCGCATGCATCAGACTTTTTCCTTCGTCGCTTGTGGTCGATTGCCAAATGTTCACCAATGTCCAATTACACCTCTTAAACCTTCAAATATTGTCTGTGCACAGCCGCTGAAAAGCCCCACCAGTGATTTCTTAGACAACTAGTTTTCGAAAATTGCTTTGAAAATGATGAGAGTTTAAACTTTCTTGTTTTTATATGTATTCATTTTTGTATTAATAATTGTTTATTTTTCAAGTAGATCAAACACTTGATATGTAATTTTCTCTTTCAAAGCAATGACAGGTACTGGGTTACATAACAAGGTAATGTTATGATCAGGACTTTATTTTCCACAGTTATGTATTATATCGAGATCAACTGCGTTGGCTGTGATATATAAAAATTTGTTGAAACTTTATTTAGACCTGCGATTACAAATCTTCGGCATTTAGAAAAAATTGTTGGCCGGTCATAAGGTCATAAAAGGTGCAGATACGATGTAAAAAGATGTTTAACTTTTCTAGTTTCACTTTAAAGACAAGCTTCTTCTTAACATCAAGGATGTCTCTTTTTTCAGTCGAACTGCAGACCAACTAATATTAGAATCGGGATGCATGTTCGAACATCCGGCTGCAGCAAAATTCCGAGATCACATTATGAAAGGAGAGTGGAAAGAGGTAAAGAAGCTTGACTTGTGTCGAGTCGACTTTTTATTCATCACACTGCTATTCGTATTTTATTTTATTTTGTCCATAGTCTTTATCTCTTTTGGGTGATTTATGATTTTTAACAGTTGTAATCCAATCTGAAGTTAATCCAATCTGAAGTTATGTTGAGCACTGCAGCAATGTCGAAGCATAATTTTGTGGCAGGTACAATCTAAAATTGAAACTGAAAATGTCAGCTTTTTGATGCCCCGGACTACATGCAAGAGCTCTGTTGCTCCACGGTATCCGAAACCACTGCTCCCTCTATTCTGCACTTGACTCCATTCGCATGAACTGCAACTGTGCAGGATTGAGCCTTTTCTGTGGCGGGTCCAGTGACATGGAATGGGCTCCCACAGGAGCTACGTCTGATTTCTCGGGCCCTTACCAAGGCATTTTTTATTCAACTCAAAACTTTTTCCATGCTGTAGTTGGTAGTGCTTCTGAAAAGTCCCCTTGAAGAGGTGCTATTGAAATTCTTGAATGAATGAATGAGGAGTGACTTATGTCACATCAGACAACTGTCGGCATGTTCACAGTCTTCACAGCAGCAGGAAAGGCATTGCAAAGTGTTGTGAGGTGAACTGATTGTACGCATTGCATCTATTTTGTTGAATTATTAGTTGGCCAATCTGTACGGCGATGGTCCATGTCATATTGACAGTGAGGATTCCCAATGCTAAGGTCATCCGTTGATTATGCCAGGAAAATTGGGAGGCGAGGTTTTGGAGAAGTTTGACGATTCTTGACAAGAGAAAGGGAGATGTTCAATGCAAATTTTTCTCAAAAGACAGAGAGAGCTTGTTACAATTATATCTCGTGCAGAAATTGCTCACATTTTATGAAGTGAGTGGCTAGACGATGATGATATAGACTTGTTTGTTATTATGGTTCTGCAGAATGATGTCTGACATAATCAGTTGCCATGTCAATTATAGCAATATTAGAGGAACTTTTGGCTTCTCACTGGGAAGATGATATGTATATTCGTTTAATAAGCAAAAACAGGTTGGCAAACCGCAACCTGGTACATTGAGATAGACAAAAAATTACACTGAAATAAAAATATTAATACTATAGGGAGTAATCAGTTATTGGAATTAAATCGAATCAATAGTTAGACTATGCTTTAATAATATGTTTGAAAAGGACTCTAGAAACAAACAATAGCAGCTAGACAAATTGACAGTCTTATTTAGCCATTAGCTATGCAATTTTTAATGATTTCAAAGTAATTTAGCTTTGAAGTTATTGTCACAGAGATTTTTTGTGGGAGGCTGGGACATTATTTTATTATGGGTCCTTGAATGTTTGAGAGTTGTTGACAAGAGGAAGGGTCAGAAACTGCCTGAAATTTGTTGACGTAATTAATGGACAACTAGTTAGTTGTTTTCAGAGATGAGGATTTTTGTTGAAGGTTCAGTTTCTAAATCTGGTTGTTCATAAGTGCAGCACATGAAGAGTGACATTGTGTTTTGGTGAAGGGGGGAAAAGGACTGAAGGTTGAGGTCATGAGTTCATGTCATAGGTTAACGTCTTGAGGTCATGCCATAGGTCATAAGTTAGCATCTTAAGGTCATGTCATAGGTCATAGGTTAACGTCTTGAGGTCATGCCATAGGTCATAAGTTAACATCTTGAGGTCATGTCATATAGGTCATAGGTTAACGTCTTTAGGTCATGCCATAGGCCTGAGGTTGTATGTTTTAGTGAAGTTGCAGTTGTGTGATTTGTGTTGATTTTGTTTGTTTTAGGCTGATGCAAATCTGATGGAGTTGGAACCACTTGTCGAATGTCCTGAAGGCATGCTGGTAAGTGACGACGAGGGTTCATGTTTTCATTGGTCAAGGGCAAATTTCTTTAGGTCATGTTTCAGGGCAAGGGTTGACGTTTTCTGGTCATGCTCGGAGTTCAACGGTAAATGTCTTCTGGTCATGCTCATAGGTCAACGGTAAATGTCTTCTGGTCATGCTCGAAGGTCAACGGTAAATGTCTTCAGGTCATGCTCAAAGGTCAACGGTAAATGTCTTCAGGTCATGCTCAAAGGTCAACGGTAAATGTCTTCAGGTCATGCTCAAAGGTCAACAGTAAATGTCTTCAGGTCATGCTCAAGGGTCAACGGTAATTGTCTTCTGGTCATGCTCAAGGGTCAATGGTAATTGTCTTCTGGTCATGCTCAAGGGTCAACGGTAATTGTCTTCAGGTCATGCTCAAAGGTCAAAGGTAAATGTCTTCTAATCAGCGATGAAAGACTTGTAAGTCAAAAGTTGATGGTCTGAGACCATGCTAATAGGTCATCAAAGATGAATGTCTTGGGGTCGTCTTAATAGGTCAAATAATGTCATCAGGTCATGATGCATAGAGGTCAGACAAACATTCTTGCTGCGTATGATGCAATCTATGTTCGTCATTTATTTATTTTATTTTATTGAGCACTAACAGATCTGATAACAGACGTTGATATTTGTTGCTGTATCGACCTAAACACTTTTTCAGTTGATTTAAAATTTGTTTGAAAGTTTTTCGCATTGATTGATTAAAGGGGTTTCAGAGGGAAGCTTTCGTTAAGGCTGCTGCTACCGGGTTTTTGCTACTTTCTTTGAGCGACCCCCCCTCTGATACAGCTTGAATCATGCGCTTAGCTTTAGAATATTTAGCACTTTAAATAGGAATTTGGAGTTTACAATTCATGGTGAAATAAAATGTTCTCTGCCACTACCCTGCACATGGTAGTGCCACAATCATTTCTGCCACTACCCTGCACATGGTGGTGCCAGTCAAAAGCATCGAGAAACGAGGAGGGCGACTGCTCATCATATTTGTTTTGATACATCGCTGTTAAATGGCATTAACCACCTGAGCAGTTGAATCAGGAGGCGGGTTTTACTCACGTTTTCTGTGTTTCTATCTCTGTGTTTTTGTGCAATTTGACGTCATCCAGAAGATGCGGTTCTTGCTGCTGGAGCAGAAGTACCTGGAGCTGTTGGAGGATGGTCGGACGATGGATGCACTCAACTGCCTCCGAAGCGAACTATCGCCCCTCAAGTACAACACAGACCGAGTTCATGAACTGAGCTTGTAAGTTTTCATTCATTCATTTGTTCATTCATTCATTTATAACATTTATTCATTCATTCATAACATTCATTCATTCATTTACAACATTTATTTATTCATAGCATGCATTCCTAAACATTCATTCATTCATTCATAGCATTTATTTATTTATAGCATGCAGTCAAGGGCGGATACAGAAATTTTCGAAGGGAGCCAAAAGTTTTCGGTCTTGGGACAGGGGAAAAGTTTCGTCTTGGTCACAAAAAATTCTGATGACTTTTTAGTCAATTGTCCAATTTCTAAGAAAAATATACCATTTTATCCTTCAAAATAGTTGATGACTTTTTTATAGTTGTACAGTGTTCTATGGAACTACTCATGGGGGGGGCCACGTCAACTTTACGAGCCAGAATAGCTGGTCAAAAATAAAGGTATTTCTAAATGGGGTGCCATGGCCGGATTGCCCCCCCCAGATCCGCCCCTGCATGCAATCATAACATTAATTCATTAATTCATAGCATGCATTCATAACATTCATTCATTCATGGCATTCATTGATAACGTTCATTCATTCAGTCAGGGCATTTATTTATTAATTCGTTCAAAATTTTTTATGGCACTCTTAAAGAAAATTACTCAGCGGCGCTCCCAACTTCAGCATGCTCAATAATGAACAGTGTTTTTAGTTTAGTTATACATTCACAAGATAGTCTTTGGTCTCAAGTAGATTTTTTTAGATTAGTAAAGATCTGAAAAATATGTCACCTCTGTATGAAGAATTTAACAAAGTTCTGTGTAAATGTTATCATTTGAATTGCTACTTTGTTTTGTAATAACTTTCATATAGCTGCTGCGAATTTTGTGATGTCATACTACATATGGTGCTGTATAAATTCCTTGAACATTACGTTACAATACCTGACTGTTGTTTTGTTTTTTATTCAGCCTGGTTGTTTATAACAACGCATCCGAACTGCGTAAGAAGTCCGAGTGGGAGGGAAAGGGACCGGTCACACGGTCGAAGCTCGTTGAGAAGCTACAAGGTCAGCGTTGGTGCTACATAAATGCCTGATGCATTGTGGTCATTGCAGTCACTCATTTATATAGCACATTTTAATCTTTGAATCATTACCTGTAAACAGATTTGATATTCTGGTTCCTGGTACTAGAACAGCTATGGACCAGTCTTGGTCCTTTACCTCAATTGGTTCTTCTCTTTGGAGGCTCTCCCCCATCTACTCAATATCAAACTCTAGCTGGTAGTCATTCCTCCTCATTTTATTTTCTCAAATACTATGTGTCTTCTCTTGTGGCCTTGCGCACTGGGAGTGCCTCTGAAATGCTCACTCTATTAGAGGCGCTTTATACATGGTTTAATAAAATACAGCAGTAGGACTTGATTGGTTGCCAGCGTGCAGTTAAGTTTGACTCCTGTGATAACTTTTGATCATTCGTTGATACTATAAATTGTATAAATCATTCTGTGTTTTGTCAGTTTGATATTAAATTAAGATTATTATTATTATTTTTGTTATTATTGCATAAATGACAATGTAAGATGATCTGTTGGGCTGCAGAGCATCTTCCGGCATCGGTGGTGCTGCCTCCGCAGCGACTGGTGACGCTTCTGACGCAGGCCGTGGAGCATCAGAAGGACCGTTGTCTGTACCACAACACGAAAGACGACAATGGCCTCAACTCATTCTGTCTTCTTGTCGATCACGTCTGCAACCGGTCAGTCTGCTGTCCTCAATCATCTGTTTCCCTTGGTCAATTGTTTCCTCTATCAACTGTTTTCCTCGATCAATTGTTGTTCCCGGTTAATTGTTGTCCTGGATCGGTTGTTGTCCTCGATCAATTGTTGTCCCCGAACAATTGTTGTCCTTGATCAGTTACTGTGAGACGAGGATCATAGACTGAAGAGAGAGAGAGAAGGAGTGAGGAAGGTGTAGGGAGTAGTTTTTTCAAAATGTGATTGGTGATAAGTTGTCATGTATAAATTTCAGTAGTATTGTTAGTTGAGAAGCTACGAGGAGACGGTTTTAATGAACAGGTTTGTTATCACAATGTGGGAATTCACGAGGGAATGGTTAGAATTAATTCAGAGTGGATGACAGGTTTGAACTACAGATGACAGGTTTGAACTACAGATGACAGGTTTGAACTACAGATGACAGGTTTGAACTACAGATGACAGGTTTGAACTACAGATGACAGGTTTGAATTACAGATGACAGGTTTGAACTACAGATGACAGGTTTGAACTACAGATGACAGGTTTGAACTACAGATGACAGGTTTGAACTACAGATGACAGGTTTGAACTACAGATGACAGGTTAAAACTCCAGATGAACAGGTGAATAGGTTTGAACTACAGATGACAGGTTTGATCTACAGATGACAGGGTTGAACTACAGATGAACAGGTTTAACTGATAGATTAATACGTTCAGAATGGTTTTAAACTACGGATGAATAAGATTCTGGCATAACGTCTGTGAGAATATTCGCTTCAAGCACACGCAGATCACCTGCCATTCTACTATCGTCGTACCTTGCAATGCCGTAAAAGATCAATCCTCTCGTCAATCAGCATCTGCTAGAAAGTAGTATCTGGTTCCTGGTAGATGTCTTGCCTTTGACCAGCGTTCTTTCACATTTGCTGGTCCCTTCATCTGGTACTCTCTGTGCTTCCTCATGTTCGTAACTCTCTGAGCGTGTCTGACACTGTCTGTCTTTCACTCTAAACTGAAAACGTATCTCTTCCTCTCTAGCTATTGTTCTTAGTGATCTGCCAAACTTCAATGTGCACTTGCGAGCTTTGTAAGGAGGGCATTATCAGATTTTCAGTTGTATTGTATTGTATTTAGATTTTCAGTTGTATTGTATTTATTTAGATTTTCAGTTGTATTGTATTGTATTTAGATTTTCAGTTGTATTGTATTTATTTAGATTTTCAGTTGTATTGTATTTATTTAGATTTTCAGTTGTATTGTATTTAGATTTTCAGTTGTATTGTATTATATTTAGATTTTCAGTTGTATTGTATTGAGATTTTCAGTTGTATCGTATTGTATTTAGATTTTCAGTTGTATTGTATTGTATTTAGATTTTCAGTCGTATTGTATTGTATTGTATTTAGGGACAGTTTTCCGTGCGTGACGCGTCAGACGCTGACTCAGCATTCAGACGAAGTGTGGTTCTGTCGGTTCTCACCAGATGGCACGAAGCTGGCGACCGGATCGAAGGACAACACGCTCATCATCTGGGACGTTGATCCAGTCAGTGGAGACGACGGATTCTCGATTTGATTTGATTGGATTAGATTTTATTGATTCGATTTGATTGGATTAGATTTGATTGGATACTATTAGATTTGATTAGATTGAATTTGATTAGATTTGGTTGGATTAGATTTGATCGATTTGATTTGATTCGATCCCTTTCCTCACTTGCTCAATCTCTATTTATTGGAGTTTGACTTGGCTTCTGAAATTGATTGATTGATTTATTTTATTTATTTCTCCATTTCTATAGCACACCTTCAAGTTCTCTACTCAGAAGTGCTCCCGACTACAGCGCGGACAATGCCTCGGAGTTTCACATCGAAGCGCTGAGCAATTGCGAGTGAAGGACTTGCTCAAAGTCCCTACGAGGCGACTTGAGGTGGATTCGAACCTGCAACCCTCTGGCTGGAAGGCAACAAACATACCCACTACACCACCGCACCCCACAATTGTGTGTTTTGATTGCAATGTTAGTTGAAGCCACCATCAACTGATGTTTTGGTCATTTCGATTGATTGATTGATTGATTGATTGTAAATGGTAGCACTGATGTTTTTATCGACGTTCTTCCTAGGACACTTTTGAGGTTCATCTGAGGAACACGTTTGAGGATCACATGTCCGGCGTATCGTACGTCGCGTGGAGTCCGGACAGTAAGTCCATCATCGCGTGCGGAACGGAGGATTCGTCGGAAGTCTGGATCTGGAATGTTGAGGTGGAAAACTCTTACACACTTTCCGTTGCCTCAGTTTTACATCTTGAATTTCTTTTTACATGACTTATTACAGATTGTTTACTACTTCTCTGATGCAGAGCTGATCTATTCCACGTACTGTTGACAATATGGCCCCCCAATAGCCCGTGATTTTTTTAATCAGGATAATATTGTCTGGAATATAAAATGCTGTGTAAATCAGAATGCTGTTAGAAATTGGCCAGATATTGGATGTACATACTTGCTGATGGTTAAGACTACCACTGCCAGTTGTGTGTGTGTGTGAGTGATTGCCAGTCCAAAGCCTGGGTAATGGAGGAGGGTGACTCTATCGTCTTTAAATCGGCTGCGTTTCTTTTCTTCTGATTTATAGCATTTCTTTTCTGCTATTAAATTTACATTTCTTTGCTCCGCTATTCAAGATTTCTTTTCTTCTAAATGAATTTTTTCCTTTTGATAAAGATTTATTTTTTACTGAAAGGTATTTTATTTCTTCTGATGACAATTGCCATTGTTGTTGTTGTTGCCATTGTTGTACAGCAAAAGACGCTGACTATGAAGCTGAGCAACACTCCTGAAGACAGTCTGATAACGGCCGCCTGGCATGCCAACAGTCAACGCTTTGTGACGGCCGGCACCAGGGGACATTTCTACCAATGTGTCAGTACAGTTAGTACATTCGTAAAACATGTTGCGAGAAATCCTATGACAAAAGTGTGGGGTGCGGGGGTGTAGTGGTGGCATCATTGCCTGGGAGCTGGAAGGTTCGAATCCACCTCAAGTCGCCGCGTAGGGATCTTGAGCAAGACCTTCACTCGCAATTGCTTGAGCACTTCGGCGTGAAACTCCGATGTAGTGTCCTTGCTGTAGTCATGGGCGCCTCTGAGCAGAGAGCTTGAAGGGTTGCTATAGAAATGGAGAAATAAAAAAAAATAAAATAAAAATAAATAAAGGTATATTGAAATTTATTATGTTATTCAAACATAGTTAGGATTAGTTGTGGCAACTGTGTGGGATATGATCTGAACTGCATATAAAAACCTTCATTTAATCAGTTGAATATGACAAGTTGCGTTCTGCCAGCATGAAGTTTTGATAAACATTGATTGATTGATTGATTGATTGATTTGCAGTCTCAATATGACTACAATAGCCATGGTGGCAATCAATTAATCAATCACATAAATTTATATAGCACCCCTTCAAGATCTCTACTCAGAGGTGCTCCCAACCCAGGCTCGGTCCAAACGAAAAGTCTTGAGAAGACGATAGAAAGAGTCAGCATGAGTCTACACATGCAAATGAAGACTTTTTGACGGATGGAATTCTCCTGGCATTCGTACATTGTTGTTTCTGCCTACTTTCCATTGTTTACATTGACTGCAATTTTGTTTTCGTACATGACTTTGTCTGATGTCTATTGTTTACATTGACTGCAATTTGTTTTCGCACATGACTTTCTTTGTCTGATGTCTATTGTTTACATTGACTGCAATTTGTTTTCGCACATGACTTTCTTTGTCTGATGTCTATTGTTTCCTGTTGTGTAGGATTTGTACGGGTCTGTCGTGTCGCAGTGGGAGGGTGTTCGCGTCCAATGTGTCGCGTGCTTAAACGACAATAAGACGGTTCTGGCGGCCGACACGCAGTTCCGAATACGCGGTTACACCAACGAGGACAAAAACGGTTTTAACATGTGAGCGCTTGCCTTGCTGTTCTGCTTGTAATGTATCTTAATCGTAACAGTTCATGTAGTGTAATGTAATCTAACCGTAGCAGTTCCTACAATGTAATGTCATCTAATCGTAACAGTTCATATAGTGTAATGTAATCTAACCATAGCAGTTCCTACAATGTTATGTCATCTTAATCGTAACAGTTCATATAGTGTAATGTAATCTAACCATAGCAGATCCTACAATGTTATGTCATCTAATCGTAACAGTTCCTATGATGTAACGTAATTTGATCGGTGATCATAACAATTTCTATGTATCACTCATTTTACCAACACCATCTGCCGACTGGAAGGCTGAGTGGATGGCGGGAAGCGATTCCGCATCCGTGCGCTCTTTATTCCAGGCGTTTACCTTTACTCTAAACCCTCGTCCCATTAATGATGTTGACAATCAAACCATTGCTCACAGGAGACTGTTTTTATTTCTGTTTTTAGTCTTAAGGAGGAACATCCTATTATGTCTTTCACGCTAAACGACACGGGTCGATTGGCGCTCTTAAACGTCGCGACACAGGTGAGCGAACGCATAGTCTCGCCTTAACGGCATCTCAGGTGTGACTGCTGTCTTATCTTCGTTAAATGACTGTTGCTGGATGTTGATTCGGTTACTACTTAAGAGTACGTTAAAGGTGCTACATAAATGCTTGAGCTTTCTATTCGTTGATCTTAGAACATACGGATCTGGTTGGTAGTACGCTTGGTCGGTTATCTGACGATTGCGAGTTTCCGCTTGACGAGTGGACTCTGCTTAATGTGCTCGGTCTTGCAACTCAGTGAAAAATACGATTTATGTGTACATGATATATGGTTGGCCCCTAACTGAACAACTTCACTGGCTTCCTCACTCTGCCCGTATACCATTCAAAGTTCTTATTTTGATCTTCAATTGGGTCTTGCTCCAAAGTATCGTTATGATCTTGTACTTTGCCCCTCTCTGCCACTTTGCTGCGCCCTCTTAGGTCGTCTGATCTACTTGACCTCTTTGTTCCCCACGTCAGGACCGCCATGGGTTGATCCAGATCATTTGCCTGCATTTGTCCCTCTCTATGGGCTGGACTTCCACCATCAGTTCACTACGCCTTTCTCTCTTGTAGTATTTCCTCATCTCTCTCTCGGCTCAAGTCAGCTGCCCTTTCTCTCGGGGGTCGCACGCGTGGGAGCACTTCTGAAAGGCTCTTTGTAGGAGAAGTGCTTTATGAATGGTTAAATACAATACAATAATAATGGTTAGATACAATACAATTGATACGAATGATTGGTGTCTTGCAGGGTGTCCACCTGTGGGATCTAAAAGACAGGTGCTTAGTTCGTAAATTCCAAGGCGTCACGCAAGGCTACTACACGATCCATTCATGCTTTGGTGGACTCAACCAGGATTTCGTAGCCAGCGGCAGTGAAGGTGACGTCCATTTCTCACCTGTTCTTCTTTTTGTCCAGCTACCTGTATTGGGACGTGTGCCAATCATCTACCTGTATTGGGGCGTGTGCCAATACAGGTAGATGATTGAATAGTAGTACACTACACAGGCACGAAGTTTAGAAAGATGTGAGTTCCATACCCGATTAGTTTCATTTGCTTCACACAGCCTTCAACTCCATCTGGGGCTGTAGTAAAATGAGGTGGTGAACAGTTTAGTGCTTCACAGGCTGCCATACTGAACATTATAAAATTGACTCTTTTTAAACTTGTTACATTGTGTTTCTAATATATTTTCTGTAATTATATTGCAGTTCGACAGTTTGAATTGCATAATGAATGTTTATTATAATTATTTTTATTATTATTATAATTATTTTTATTATTATTGTTATTATTAACACGTTCACCGCCCAGTACGAGATATCTCGTACCGGATTCAGTCATTTAACATGGCGTGTAGGCGGTGAACGTGTTAATGTTATTATTTAATAGTAAGTAAGTATAAAGTAAGTATGTACTTTATTGAAATGCCTGCAAATGCGCGGCGGGTACATCGAATAAAAACAATGTAGTTGTCAACAATTTCAAAAATAATCATAACGCTATGCAATTATATAATCATAATATGCAGCGATAAAACATAATAGCATGCTGTATCTCACGGTTGTGCGAAGAGGACCTAGCAACCCTTGGCGTGTTTTTCTGTTCATTCTGTCGCACAGATCACAAGGTCCACATCTGGCATGTGCAACAGGAAAAGCCAGTCCTCGTCCTCGAAGGCCACACGCGCACTGTCAACTGCGTGCACTGGAACCCCGTCATACCAGAAATGCTTGCCAGCGTCTCTGACGACTTCACCGTCAGGATCTGGGGACCAGAACAGCCGGGAAAAACCAGCTCAGGTGGGGGAAAAACCAGCTCAGGTGGGGGAAAAGCCAGCTCAGGTGATGTAGTAGCTCCAGAACTAACCATTGCCAAATACGGAAATGACAAAGACTAGCCAAACAGGTGTAATTGTGACTAAAGTTAGGTAGCAAGCTGTAAGAGTGACTGTAATGTTTGTTAGAGTGTATTAGAGTATGACCTAGTTTTGTTCTGACCTAGTTTCGTTTTGACCAAGTTCTGTTTTGACCTAATACGTTTTGGCCTAGTTCCATTCTGACTGACCTTGTTTTGTTTTGACCTAGTTCCACTTTGACCTCATTCTGTTCTACCTTGTCGTTTTGACCTAGTTTCATTTTTACATAGTTCTTTTTGACCTAGTTTTTTTTGCTTGACCTAGTTTGCTTTGACCTGGTATCACTTTGACTTTAATTTTTAGTCGACTTGTCAAACTTTTACATACTTTTCTCAGATGTTTTGTAGTAATTGTTACTTTCCATTTGTTTCAGTGGACAATGGAAGTCCTGCGGGTTCCGGGTCGAGCACTCCGGTCTCCGAACTCTCCTGAGAAGCTCTCCACCGGGTTTACGACGACGACGACGACGACGACGACAACAGCGTCGTCATATCTGAGACAATTTTGCTTGTTCTGTGGCGAGAGAGAGGAAACCGTAGCGACTTTTACCATTCTCGTTGTTTAGCAGCGTCCTCTACTTCCACCCGAAGGCAAACAAACACTAACTCTCGGTTGCCAACAAACGTATAAACACCCATGCTAATCTGACATTTTTTGACAAAATTGTGACCCATCCGAGGAATTTGAACTGACTGAGAAGGGATGGGGAAGATTGTTCAACTTCTGCCATTGTCCCCCCCCCGAAAAAAAAATCTCCACAATGGCTGTCCCGGCCTATGAACAATCGATAACCGTACTACCCTCATTGCCATGTGTTTAGTATAAGGTTTCAGAAATTCTGTGAAAATTGAACGAGTGCGGTGGTAAAGTGGTGTGCTGTGTGGTCGCAACCGTGTGTGGCTCCACAGCCGTTGCTGGGTGTGGCTCCACAGCCGTTACTGCGTGTGGCTTCACAGCCGTTACTGCGTGTGGCTCCACATCCGTTGCTGGGTGTGGCTCCACATCCGTTGCTGGGTGTGGCTCCACATCCATTACTGGGTGTGGTTCCACAGCCGTTACTGGGTGTGGCTCCACAGCCGTTGCTGGGTGTGGCTTCACACCCGTTTCTGGGTGTGGCTCCACAGCCGTTACTGTAAGTTGGAGACATTTCTACTTTGTCTGGTTGAACTAATTAATTTGCATCTTGAGTTTTTTGCTTGGAATAAAGGTCTATGAGAATCTTTTGCATTTCTGCCACCTGTTGCTGTTTGAAGCAGACAGATGCTGGCTTTACTGTGGGTTAGATAGAAATCCTAGTGCAATTGCTGAATTGACTGTTTTGCGGCCTTGCCAACCAGTCACAGCAAAGGTGACTGGATGGAGTGTAGTGTCTATGCATGCTACACATGAGCTGAGTTAACCTTGCCACACGGATGAACTTTTGGGAATGTACATCACAGGTTGGCTTGAATTATTTTAATTGCCTTTGGTGCCGGATGTTGCTGTTATTCATTGTTGATACGCAACGTTTAATGTTCCATCAGTATTAAGCTGCGATTGCTTAAAATACACATGCAGCTCGATGCACGTCAGAAGGTCCTGTCGAAATCTATAAATCTAGTAAAAAATTGATTGCTGAAAATGGTTGATGGACTTACTGGTCTCGTTGACCGGTTTGACGGTGTTCACTTTGGTTCATATTCTGTTCAATTTTTTAGCTTCCTGTGCCAAACAAACTCCACCTGAAAGGTCAAAATATTGAAGATGTGCATCTTATCTTTTAATGCGATGGTTATTTACTTAGCGAGGGATTTTTGCTCCGGGTCGCTGGGGCAGAGCAGAGGACGTCTTGTATAGAACGAGAGTTCTGATACGTCGATGGTTGCTATGGTTTTTGTGATTCCTTCACTTGCCACTGGAGCGGAGTACGGCGACAATAAACATACGGTCTTCCGTCTTTTCCATTCTGTCCGAATCTCTTCCGCTGGAACCTGTTCTATCCGTTTAACCTCGATGTCCTGCAGTGGCGTAGCCAGGAATTTTTCATGGGGGGGGGGTTTTATGGCCGGAAACCCTGTTTTTTGCTATTTTTTCTTACTCAAATGGAAAAATAACCTTAAAAAAACCTTTTTTCCGGAGCCAATGGGGGGGGTTTTAACCCCCGAAACCCCCCCTTGCCTACGCCACTGATGTGTCCTGTTGCACCATTACTCTCTTCCAGCTGTCTGTAATTGTCGGTGTCGATTTTTCTAGTGTCAATGCCGCCTCGTTCTCTGATCAAAACGATTTGGTGCAGTGCCATCTGGTGTGCTTGCACCATTTGGTGCCTTAGTGCTGAGCGGCACCGAATGCTTCGTTCTTTTCCAAACCGACCTCGTTCTTATACGATTCTATATGATTTGCCGCAGTCTTGACATCTAGAACTGTGTTGCCACACTTGTGTGATTAATATAGCGTATGGTTGTATTTATTTGGCTGCAACGTTGTCTGGTTCTGTTGCCATTTTGGTTTCTGTGTGTTGCATCTTTTGTGTGTTGTATGCCGCTGTTGTCGGTTGTTTGGTCTCTTTATGCCCTCGGCTGTTTGCAAGAAATTTTGTGATTTTTTCGGTGAAGTCAGTTTTATTGAAAAGTTTTGTCTGCGAGTTGTTCAGCAAAATTGCCAGTGATATAATGTAATAATAAATAATAATATAATAATAAATAATAATAATAAATGTAAAACAGTAGGGTCACTGTGATTGGTTTAGATCTGTGTAACCAGTTTAACATATCTTTGACGTGGCTTAACTGGTTTTCTGTGACTGGTTTACCTTGTTTTACTGGAGTAAAAGTTTGGTGTTTCCAAATCCAAGTGCTGCAACAGACAAGGATGCTATGATCATGCTTTCTAGGAGTGCCATGTCTGGATGGGAGAACGGGTAAAAATATATGACCATCCACTGATCATCAGCACGGACATAATAATATGCTTGTAAATTTTAAGTAATGTAGAAATGGTCGTAGCACTGCAGTTGAATACAATTAACGTTTATCATCATTAAAGTAGCCAACTGAAAAATCGGTGCCCGCAGATATTTTTTCATGGGGGAGGGACAAAACACAATGGCCACGGTTTAATTTGTTAGCAAGAGTGTGAAAAATGCAAAGCAGGAAATTAAGAGCATCGGTGTTTTTCGTAGAAGTTTCTAAACGTAAATTTCTCAGTTTCATTTTGCGTATCATTCATATCGTTAGTGCAAAGAAATGTATTAGAAGCCATAATGCAGTAATTACAAAAGATAGGCGTTAATTTTCCAGGAACCGTCTTTCCTCAATGTGCAGGTGTTAAATGTGCAGGCGCCCATGAACTGAAAGAATAAGGGGTTACCGTTGCCTGGCTCTGAAAAGGTTTGGGAACCACGGGGCAAGTTTAACAGTTTTTGTTGCTAGTTTAACCGTTCATTACAACTGGTTTTCACCAGACTGCATGTTTGATGTAGGCACGTTCCAAGTACTCGCTTCTTGCTTTCTTCAGCTATGTGTTTCCGTTGCTGAAGTGTACTGCGTTTATATGATGAAAGCTTAATGTGATGCAGTGGGACGGGGGGAGGTGTCATCATATGGCCGACTTCATTGTAATGGCTGAGACAATGGAAGTTTGTGAGCGGTGTTATAGAATCTGTATCATAATCAGGGCCGGATTAAGAAATGTGGGGGCCCTGTTCGGGAATTTTTTTGTGGATCTTCAGCCGAAAATTCTGATGACTTTTTAGTCGTTTGGTCTAAAATTTCGTAGAATATACCGATTGTTTCCCTCCAAAAAGTTGTTTTTTTAGTCGTTTGGTTGAAATTTGCTGAAAATCTAAAAAAATCGGAATTTTGTTTCCTGCATGTGTGGGGGGCTCTGTTCGGCCGAACATGTTGAACATGCTTTAATCTGGCCTTGGTCATAATGGTGCATGTGGATTTTTCGGACAAACGATGTGTATAGTCTGCATTGGGTTTCTGCACATGCCGCAATATGTTAAATGCTTCCTTACAACCGTCGCTACCCACTGATTAGCGTTAAGACAAGTTACACCAAATCTTGCAAGTGGTTTCATTCCCACATCTGAAACTTTTGTTTATTAGTTAAATAATTATATATATTATACACAAGAAATGCTGGAAAACACTTGGGCTTAAATTGGACAGACCTACTGTGCATTTCGTGATGGGACCCTTGCGCACTTCCAATTTTTGCCTAGCCAAACGAGTAGAAGTCATTTAAAGAAACTATTGCATTTTCACATACATGTACTACTACATTTTCACATGTACTGGTATGCAGCTTTACATACTTGCAACCCTGTATGTAAACAAGGAAACGTTGGCCATACTATGTTGATTTGTTGAATTATTTTTAAAACCGGTTTCCTTTTTTCTGTACTGGAAAGAAAAATCTGATTTCTGTTTAAAATGCAATCTTTGATGGTCCTGCATGAAATGGAATCTGTATTATTTCTTCGATGAATAAAGAATTACTCGAGTTAATTCGTGAACTTGAGTTTATGCGGTCACGGTGAAAGCCCGGCTTTTGACGCAGCGAGTACGTCTAGTCATATTTTGTGGGTTAGAGGTCTGGATCATTGCTGGTCAAGACATGCATTCAGTGGCGGCGCCAGGATTTCAGTTTGGGGGGGGGGGGCTGAAGCCTCATGGCGAAAATTTCACATTTTCATCCGTAAAAATTTCAAAGCCAACATTTCTGACGACCTTTTTATTTATTTTTTTTGTCGTCAGCCGAAAATCGTGGATATTTCAATGTAAAAAATTCGGATGGCCCTTTTTTTAGGGGGGGGGGCTGAGCCTCTTGTAGGGGGGCTTAGCCCCCAGCCCCGCCACTGCATGCATTAGCCGTCTGTGAGGCGCCCTTGTAGCGGTATGGTGTGTTATGGCACCATATAAATTGTCATTGTTATTATTAAGCAGTCAGCAATGTTGGAAACAATGTTGGTCTTTATCACACTTCAATTTTTAGGTGTATGGACAGTAAAAACAAATGGATTAACAAAGACATGATTTCGAACGTTCCAAATTCAGTTGATTTCAAAGTTGATATTTCTGAACGACTTGCTGAACGAGAGATCAAACAACTGACTTTTCGAATAAGTTCAGTTCGTATCTTTCTTGACGAACAGTTTTTGGCATTGTTCTTGGAAGATTATTCGAACCCTAGCACCAGACGACGGGTGGAAAGCGAAGAAGCGACCACCTTTCCTAACGTGAAAGACGATCCAGAGCTTAATCTATTTCAGTTGCTTTGTTTCCGCTTCTTGTCGTCGTAACAGGTGGTCGGTACTGGCGCCAGAACATCGACGATCCTCTCTTCAGTTCATTCTACAGTCAAAACGAAAACAAGTGATTTATCGGAAGATGAATATAATGACACCTCTCTTCAAGGTAGCAGTACATGTGTAGTGTATCTGGCACACACACACACACAGCACTTCACAAAACTTAAAAGTGGGCTTGCCCGATTAACGCAAGAGTTATACAGCAATGGCTGTTGACAATTCAAAAATATAAACAGTACAATTCTTTGAGAAGTGTGTGAAGGTTAATTAATATATGTTACGTTACCTTACGAAAAGTGTCGGTGCTAAAGCAGGGCAAGCCATGGCAAATGCCCTGGTAAAAAATCCTTTGCCCCAGTCGTTGCCCTGCCACACGGCTGCCAGTCATTGCCACAAGTGGAAAGAAGGGACATGAAATCGAACAATGGTTACAGCCATACAAAACACGGTGAAGCGTGGAAATGGCGTAAGTTCTGTTTATGTGAAACGAATGAATGACTGCATGATGGAACTTACCGCTGCGGCCAGGCTCGAACAGCATGCCATCCAACTGCTGTAGTTCGTAGCTCTGCCAATCGCCAGGCCACTGAAACACAAATGGAAAACTAAATGTACGATCATCAACGCCACCACGCAAACCAACATATCATCAACATCTATATAAATAAAGAGAAGATTCTGTGTGTCTGTCTGTCTGTTTGTTCGGGATGCATTTCCACAGTTTTTGAGCTTTTCACTCCAAACCTTCACTACTGTGTAGGTCTCGGCACGAGACACAAAGTCGAGGGGTTGGCGATTGTCTACCACCATGGGGGCCAGGGTGGGGGGCGAAACCCCCAAAAATTTTCCAACAAAATTTAGCCATTGATATGAATTTTTTTTCCAGGATAGAGGGCCATCAGAACCACCCGGATCAGTAGTTGGTGAATCTCTACCACCAAGGGGGCCAGTGTGGGGGCGAAAACATTAAGACGGTTAAACACCTTCTTAAACGCTTGCGTGGTCATTATATAAATGGCAAGAGCTGCTAATGTAATTTTAACGAAAATCCTAATTTCACGGGTGACGTACTGGTGCAGGTCGGTGTGGTGGGGTGAGGTGGGAAAGAGGGTGAGGTGGGAAAGAGGGTGGGGGGGAGGGTTAGGGGAATGGGGTGAGGGGGAATTTTTCCTGAAACCCTAATTTCACCGTTTTCACGGGTGGCATACTGGTGGAAGTCGTAGTGGTGTGGGGGAGCGGGTGTGGGAAGGGGTGGGGGTGGGGGAATTTGTCCCTAAACCTAAATATTGCGGGTGGCGTACCGATGAAGGTCGGAGTGCGGTGGGGTGGGGTGGAGTGGGGGATGGTATGGGGTGGGGGTGGAGGGTGAGGATGAGGGATTGGGATCGTGGTGGGGTAGGGAGTGGGGTGAAATGGGGGGTGAGAGGTGTGGTGAGGGGGTGGGGTGGGGTGGAGGGGTGGGGGCTTTGGGTGGAGGGGTGAGGGTGGGGTGGAGGTTGGGGTGTGGTGGGGTTGGGGTGAGGGTGGGTGGTGGGGTGGGGAGTGGAGCGGTGGGATGTAGGGGGATGGGGTGGGAGTTGGGTTGGGGTGGAGTGGGGGTCGGAGGGGTTTAGGGGTGGAGTGGGGGTGGAATAGGGGTGTGGTGGGGGTGGGAGGGGTGGAAATTTTCCTGAGACCCAAATTTCTCGGGTGGCGTATCGGTACAGACCGGAGTGTGGTCGGGTGTTGTGTGGTGGGGTTGTGGCCGAAGCGGGTCGAATCCTAAATTTCCCGGGCAACGCCGGGTACCCCAGCTAGTACAAGATAATCATTAACTATACATGTATATAACGGAGCTTTCTCAGTTGTAGAGCCATTCATCAACCTCCCTTCAAAACTGTTTGTTACATCTGACCAAACAAACTTTGTTTCTCTCTTTTAATCTCTCTTTTACTGTGGCTGGGCTGGGAGTGTTCCCCAGTTGGTTTCTTGATGGGGCGCTATATAAGTCCACAGAATGAATGAATGAATATAGTCTGGTAGCAGACTATTTGAAACACAAATCAAACAGTCCCAAATGATCCTCTTTCAGATGAGTAATTCCCAACAAGCTCAGAATATCACAGAAACAAGATGGGCACCATACTTATTCAGAAAAGTGATGGTATTGACCATTGACTGATGGGTAAAAAAGGACTAGTATAGGTCTAAGGACTAAAGTCCAGCAGCAATCCCACAACAATACAACTATTGCCATGTCAGTCGGCAGAGTTGATTCAATACAGTACAAAGAATATTGCCTGACTCACTCCGATACCTTACAAAAATGGGCGATCGCGCCTTTCGCGTCGCAGGCCCACGCGCCTGGAACAGTCTTCCATCAACCATCCAGGATATCAAAACTGTATCAACTTTTAAAAAACAATTGAAGCTACACTTGCTCTCGAGCTCATGACATTTACTCTGACAGCTGACATTATGCGTGTAAAGCATCCTAGAAGTAGCTTGCTACTGACGATGCTATACAAATTGTCTGAATTACATTACATTACATTACATTACAAAAGTATATAAGCAATGGTTGTATTGAAACACCTGCATACAACACGAAGTATACATTAAAATATAACATTAAACACAACACAGAAACAGACCAGAAAATAAATATTATTTATTTAAAAACGCTAGAAATATTGTCAATTAAAATATTTTGATAGGAGATGTCGTCGTACCTGCAGCCACTGACGGCCATCACGTTCGCAACAACCGTGAATGGATAAGTCATTTGTGTCACAAGCAACTGAAACAACAGAAACATTGCATTATAAATCTAACACAAACCAAGTCTTCAACCTCTTTTGTTTAGCACTGCAAGGATATTTGTTAAATGATCACATGTTGCCATTTGAAATTCTGCTTTTTACCAAAGAAAAGACACAATTTCCTAGTGTACAAGAAAATTCTGCGGTTTGACTGTGCTAATGAATATTCTAAAGCATAAAGGTTGGTTAAATTTCATGCTAATGAATATTCAAACTAAAGTTGATGCTAATGAATATGCAAATAAAATCATGACAATATAATAAAAGTTTGAGCTGAAGAAATCCAGGAAGCAAAATTCATGCTGATGAATATTCAAACGCAAATTTTGAGCATCATTTTCATTTATCCAAGTTCAGAATCTACAACGCAAGTCCTACACACATACACACTCCGAAACAAAACAAACTGAGGTCAGATACCTCTTTCCAATTCTCTACCAGCCGCTCTAGTCTGTTTTGATTCGTTGCTCTAGATGAAAAACCGGTACTATAGAAATCAACACGCAAGACTTTCTGTGTCCTGCCATAAAAAAAGTATCAGTTTCCTTAAAAGCTTAGACAGAAAGCAAATTGAGAATTGCTTCAGATACGTACGCTTGCAACCGTCCCCGAATATCCTCTCATCTCCTGAAAGAAACCAGCAGTTGATTAGTCACCAAAATGATGAAAATGAGCTACACAAAAGAAGAAGGAAAGTCATAGTCCTATTTACATTACTGTAAGTCACCAGAAGATCAAAGCTAATTAACGCCCATGGATTTTTGAGAAAATTAGTTTTATTTGTGAAGAATATTTACCCGCCAACTAGCAACGTGGAAGATTCAGCTTGTAACTGAAATTATTATTATTATTATTACCATTATTATCGTCAATGAAGTTTTATTACAAGTGCCTATTCAAGGAAGGCTACTCAGGACCACTCCCAGCCCAACCATGGCAAAACAGGACAGTATTCACAGCCTGGTTGAGGTGGGTAAACATGCCAAAGCGCCACCTATAATAAATAGCACGCTTACAACAATCTAATAAACTAAAAACAGGTTACGGTCATAACCAACTAACGAGAGACCAACCTAGTATGGCATATATCTTAATTATTAATTAAAAGAATGCCAATTTACAACAGACATCCAAATTCAAACTTGAAAACAAATATTCACAAATAAATCAGTTAAAGAAGTTCAGTTTAAAATTCAGTGACCAACTATAAGGTGAGAGTTGACAACGATGGAATCAAAAAGACAACACCATCTTTCTAGTTAAAATCTTTCTGAAGTCGGGTGGTTGTACGTACCTTATCTTGAATAGGTCGGGTGTCGAAAATCCAGTTGTTGATGACATACGCCACCACATTGGTCAGACAGATTGTGACGACTTCACCAAGCAGACGGGGAACCAGCCCGCTGTTAAAAACAACACAACGCACGCAATTGTTTATTATGACAATATTATTATTATTACAATGCACGCAATTGTTTATTATGACATTATTATTATTACAACGTACGCAATTGTTACTATGACAGTTAATATGTACAGCATCATCAAAACACAGAAACATTGTTCCAAGCATGACTAAAAATTAATCTTTCCACTAAATAATGTAGGATAATAAACAAGAACCCTACAAATACAAATGCTGCCGCATTCGGCATCTGTGTAAGGCAACTATACTGAATACTCGTATGGGAACATGTGATGCCAAAAACAAGTGACAAACAACAAGCACTTGTTTAGATCTATCGATTAGTTTCTTGAAGGAGCTACATAAGGAGGCATATTCACATATACTAAATAGGAATTAATCTCTAAAAAGGAAAGCGAAATATTTGTTTTTCGGGTATTCAGACACACACCAACATACACTCGGACGCACTGAAAAGTATTTAGAAATGAACTTACAGAAGATCATGAATATGCAATGACAACAGAAGGTTATGAATATGCAATGACAACAAAAGATCATGAATATGCAATGACAACAGAAGATTATGAATATGCATTGCCAGCAGAAGATGATGAATATGCATTGACAGCAGAAGATGATGAATATGCATTGACAACAGAAGATTATGAATATGCAATGACAACAGAAGATCATGAATATGCAATGACAACAGAAGATTACGAATATGCATTGACAGCAGAAGATCATGAATATGCAATGACAACAGAAGATCATGAATATGCATTGACAGCAGAAGATTGTGAATATGCAATGACAACAGAAGATTACGAATATGCATTGACAGCAGAAGATCATGAATATGCAATGACAAAAGAAGGTTATGAATATGCAATGACAACAGAAGATAATGAATATGCAATGACAACAGAAGATTATGAATATGCAATCACAACAGAAGATCATGAATATGCAATGACAACAGAAGGTTATGAATATGCAATCACAACAGAAGATCATGAATATCCAATGACAACAGAAGGTTATGAATATGCAATGACAACAGAAGATTATAAATATCCAAAGACTCACGAGAAAAATCCCTTCAATCCTTCGTTGTTCCAGACATCGGAAAAGGACGATATCAATGAACTACAAGCATCAGTAGAATCTTACATGGAAAATTGTTGACACAAAATATTGTAGCTTCACAAATTAAGTCAATCAATTGCTACGAAACATCAGTATAAATCAGAAAAATATGTAAAATTATATGTAAAACATCAGGTCGTCTGATAAATGTATCCATGCAACTCTAAAGAAGCCAAACTGATACAGTCATCGGGCAACGTACGATAAAGATCACTGTTTATTTATGGGATAGACATATTTTGATTAAGATAATTATTGACTATAATTAATTTCTTCATTAAAGCCAGCAAACTCAGTCATTATTATTATAAGTATTAGGATTATCGTCATCTTCAGATGCTAACTAAATTTAGGATAAACTAAATATAAGTAGGGATAATCGAAACAACAATTAGTCAAAGAAGTCTTTTATTTTAAATAGGAAATTAAATTGAAAGAGGCCACTTAATTTGAGGTCATTTTATTTGATAGAGGTCATTTAATCCAATAGGTCATTTTGCTTGAAAGAGATCATTTAATTTAAGAGGACATTCAACTTTACACAGGCCATTTAATTCAAGAGGTCATTTTTATAGAGATCATTTAATTCAATATGTCATTTTTGCTTGAAAGAGGTCAGGTCATTAAGTCAATTATTATGCGGACTCACTCGTATCGTTCTTCTCTTCCAATAAACTGTGACACGGATCGAATAAATATCACTACAAACAATAAACACAATCTTCGCACATAAACAAATGGCAGGTACCAAAAACTGAACTGCATTAAGTGTCCTAATACATAGGACTAAATCAGGAGTGTCAAACCTTTTTTAGTGGCGGGCCAGTGTAAACATCTTCCAACAAATGATGGGCCAGGGCATTGAAGCTCCTGAGCAAAATTAGGTAGTGATCTGAGAGGGAGCTCCGGGTTTGGTCAGCCAAAACCAACCGGAAACCATAGATACACAGTCTACACAGAGCTGTGCGTCTGAGCAAAATTGCTGTCAGTAAGAAAAAACATCCATGTATTTGGCACTGACTGTAAAATAAAAAAATTGGAACTTTTATCCTGTAATTTTTGTAATCTTTAGGGAAGGCTATGCGGGCCAGAAAAAATCATTGGCAGGCCATAAATGGTCTGCGGGCCAGCTCTTTGACGCCCCTGGACTAAATACATACAAACAATAATATAACAAATAAAGATAATAATGATGATGATGCCGATGATAATTGCATAGAATGATGATGCTAATAATGATGATGATGATTGCATAGAATGATGATGCTCTACAAATGCTTAAAATGTGGATTCCATCCAAGAATATAACACCAGGCACTGTTGTATGTATGTATATAAAAATTATATAGTGCCTTACAATTACCTCATGAAGGCACTTAACGTAGCTACCCAACAGTTAATATTAAGTCAGGTGGGGTACAGTACCCTCCAATCCAAAACTGCAGGGCATGATACCCTGCATACCCCAGAAACTACATCAGTAGTCATTTGCCTACCATGAAACGGTTGACTGATGACGATACCGACAGAGTGCGATAGCGCCTCGCTCAGCGTCTACAACCAGCACATTATCTAGCGCCTCTGTACAATTGTATTTTATAATTTATATAGCACCAGAGTTGTCCAATGCACAAAGTAGCAACCGATGGTGCTCCTAAATCAAGCTGTTGCCAGGTCAATTCCAGCAGATCAGTCCGTGAAATGACTTACAGAGGGCAGAGGATAGCTTCAAAAGGGGAACTGGACATGAAGCCCATAACTTATGTAGAGCATGACAACCGATTCAGTTTCAATTACTGAATGATCCCTAAGTTTACTATCATTATTTTAAAGTTTATTCTGCCTATCTCAATGTACCAGGCTGCGGTTTGTCAACCTGCCAATGTGCACTAAACGAAAACACACGGAGTCAGAAGTACATGACCATTGGCGGTATCAGCCGTACAATTTCAGTAGGTCGCGTCATGGCCATGGGAGTTATTCAGCAGGTCGAACCAATCAAAATGAACTTATATTGTTACCTAGAGAGGTAACACGTGCCTGTGCCTGCTGGGTGACTTTGTCGGTGCGTCTGTCTGTCGGACTGGGTGTTGCCTGGACGATGGATTGTGAGAATGGAACACGTGCGGGTTGAGGGCACCTGCTTGTCATGGAGGAGTGCCGTGTGGTAAATTGGCGCTGGTATGCACGTCTGTCTGTTTGGTTGAATGGATGGCTTGCGATGCCTTAAGATTGTAATGCATTACTGTCAATGGACTTGTGTGTATTATTGGATGGATCTTGGAGTAGGATGGTTTCATGTAAGAAAATCCTATATAATACTGTGTGGAGAGAAAATAAAGAGAGCCTGTCGTGAAATGAATCAATGTTGTGGTTGCTGGGGACCTCGGGAATCGTGAATTATGCAGCAACACGCAACAGATGGGGGCTCGTCCAAAGGCTCGTCCGAAGGCTCGTTCGGAGGCGCGGATATCGACAACGGTGGTGTTCGTCGTTTTGGAGAATCGGTTGCAGACGTTGGTTCCAGTCATGGAGGATCAATGGGTCGTTTGGGCTACGAGGAACGGATGCGGCGACGACGAGACGTACGTTCGGTCAGGGATGTCGGGAGTCTTCGTGGTTCTACTGGTTCTACGCGTGGAAGTCGGTGCAGCGGCCGAGTGTCAACGTCGGGATGGTCGTTTGAGGATGGATGTGGAGCGTCGGGGCGTTCGTTCTACAACGGTGGTCGAAGACGTAGCCGAGTGGATGCAGACGGAGATTCGAGTCGTGGGGGAACGACGGAGGACGAGTCTACGCGGCATGGTGGTCGTCTGGAGGAGGACGAATCGGATGGTCAAGGTCGTCATGGTCTGTCACGAAGTCGGGTGGATGGTGGTCAGAGTCTGCCGGGGCTCAATGGTCTGCCGACGCTCAATGGTATGGGTCGCGATGGGGTTCGACATTTGGAACGAAACGAACAGTCGGGGACCTGGAGAGATGTGCACGCCGCGAATGCCGATGAAGACGAACGGATGCTACATTTCCTGCAGTGGTTGTTGGCGCAGCGACGAGCTCAGCGGCCGGGACAACCGTCGATTCAGCGAGGTGCTTTGTCTCGAACTGTGAGTAGGGGTTCAATAGAAATGCGTCGATTGGTGGCGATAGTGCATCCATGGCGGGATGGACAGTAAATTTAGTATGGTACGAACTTTAGGTAGAATTTAGGGTTGTTTATTGCGTTTTGTTTCTTCTGAACTATTGTGATTATTATGGACTCGCTAGTGGTATATTTTGAGGTAAATTGGAATGATTTGCATGGCTTAGGTTACGAGGCAATGGTGATTGGCTGTTTACTATGAAATTGATTGGTATTAGGATTTGGCGGATGATATTTAGTGGAATTATGAATGGATTTTTGGAACATTGAAATTGGTATTTGTCCTTTGGCCGGAGATTTTTATTGGAGTTAACATGGATAGTGATAATGGGGTGGTGGAGGATGGTTGTTGAGTGTTTATTTTGGAACTTGGATTTCTGGACGGTTTAGTATAAGGAATTTTTGGAATTGTAATGATGGTACTGGATTTTGGACAATCGGTTTATTAGGACATTGCATTTTGGAGCTTGTGTGGCTGTGTACATTGAGTTTCATTTTGGCGTGTACGGTCGTATTTGATTGACAGGTTGTTTTGAGGTATAGGATATTAACGGGGCTGTCTATTGTGTACATAAATTGTCGTGTATGTGGTTTATTCAGGCTGTAGGTATATATAGAGTACGTTCTATTTGTTGTCCATTGGGTTTAGAGTTATATGGGATAAGGGCATGTGTACTTTGTGCTCTTGGCCGTTTATGTGTGTTGGGTGCGGCTTTTGTATAATGTGCATTTGTGTGGTTGTAAGTGGCAGTACTGTAGTTGTTGAAGGCAGGATGATAGTGCAGTTGGATGTTGTATGCAGTTTGGTGACAACAGGTTGGTGTTATCGGCATGTGATGCTTTGGTGATATTTAGTTGTCATGGCTGGTGTGACGCATTGATGTCATATGTTGTGATGTCTGGTCGTAGCATTTTGTTGGAAGGGTGTAGCTCTTCTTTTTGTTGTCCTGTTGACTTTTTCAGAAGTTGTTGTTGTAGTGCTTTAACTACCAGGATTTTGGTGTTGTGAGTCGGTTGCTCCTGTAGATGGGGTAATTCGGTTATAGTATATGCTTGAGACTAGTATTTTCGTTGTATGTGATATGGATGATTTAACACAGCATGGCAGTATTATAGGGTAAGGTGTGGCCGATGACACGTTGCTGTAATGCAGTATGATTGCGTGGCTGTATGCTGTAATGGTGTAGTTGTCCTTGTACTGTTTTGACGTATTTTGGTCGGAGACAGTTTTTCGCGTTGTCTCCTCTCGTTAAGGAGGGGGGTATGTTACCTAGAGAGGTAACACGTGCCTGTGCCTGCTGGGTGACTTTGTCGGTGCGTCTGTCTGTCGGACTGGGTGTTGCCTGGACGATGGATTGTGAGAATGGAACACGTGCGGGTTGAGGGCACCTGCTTGTCATGGAGGAGTGCCGTGTGGTAAATTGGCGCTGGTATGCACGTCTGTCTGTTTGGTTGAATGGATGGCTTGCGATGCCTTAAGATTGTAATGCATTACTGTCAATGGACTTGTGTGTATTATTGGATGGATCTTGGAGTAGGATGGTTTCATGTAAGAAAATCCTATATAATACTGTGTGGAGAGAAAATAAAGAGAGCCTGTCGTGAAATGAATCAATGTTGTGGTTGCTGGGGACCTCGGGAATCGTGAATTATGCAGCAACACGCAACAATATATTCAAAATTCTAAGAACTTTTTGTCAGGTCAAAAGGCATGTTAAGAGAAAAATAGGCAGTCTGTCAAATGAACTGATAGGACCTACGGTGGCACCACCACTGAACATAGCACAAAAACCTTTATCAAACTTTTGAGGCATTCAACTTAAAGCTTTAGTTATTTACTCTAAAGCAGGGGTCTCAAACACGCGGCCCGCGGGCCGCATGCGGCCCGCGAACCCGATTAATGCGGCCCGCAAACAGCTTTTGATTTTTGATTTTTTAAAGTTAGAAATCGGTTTATAAGAATTTTGCAGTTCTTTTCCGATTTGAACTAATGTTTAAACTGCCTTCTAGTTTCTACTCCTTTTGATTGGACATTGAGTCCCCATCATCAGATATACATGTAAGCTATAGGCCTATATAGTCATATAATAATAATGCAAATGGATTTAGTGAACCTTCAGTGCGATGCAGAAGCAGAAGAATGCACAGCAAAGTTTGTATGCCGGTGTCGCAAAATATAGTATCCCCGGAATAATCGTATCTCTCCAGAATGATGATGAGAAGTTGAAAAATGTCACTTAGGCTACGTGTGTGCTCATTTTTGCAAGTTAGCTTCCATTTGCTTGGTTTTGAACAATCACCAATGACACTAACAGGTAGTCCCTGTGTTTATTCCTATAATTTTGGTGACTTTGGTTTAGAGGACTTAGAAGTTAGAACATTCAGAACACTTAATAACACTCAGAGTCTCTAGGCCTAACTAAACACGAGTTGAATTACTCTGAACATTGCTTAGGATACTTTAAAAATTTAGAGTCATTTTAAATTTTGATTTCAGCATAATTTCTTCAATTATTGCGTCCACGCTTTTTTCGATAATTACCGGTACTATAGAATAGTTTTCCAAATTTGTTTCTAGTGCCATTAGGCTATAGTTAGGTCCACACTTAAAATATAATATTATGTGAATTTTACAGGGCTATAATTATCATCATTACAGTATTGCATGCTGAAATGACACATATTAAACTGATTCCAGTTACACGTGCACGATTAGCCTATATTTTTATGTTGCGGCCCGCGAGTCATCAAAATTTCCAAATGTGGCCCACATGCTGACTTGAGTTTGAGACCTCTGCTCTAAAGTGTGTCTTGGTTCGCCAATCAATCAATCAATCAATTCAAAAAACCAATTGAGACATCGCACGTGATTCACAGAATATCATTAGAATACTTAGCGATCAACTCTAATTTCTTAATTACGACACTTCATAAATTAATGTGATTGATTGATTGATTGATTGTACTTTCACACCTGTGAGGCTGATGGATTTTAAAACCACGGACACTCAAGTGCCAACCAAACTAATCGGATACAATAACTTCAATTGGCATCTTGGTCACTATACAAAACGACCTGGAGTGACTCGAAGAAAGACTCGGAGAAAGCTTACATCTCTCAACAGTTTCCCGACGCTGTCTTTGCATTCCGGTTTCTCCGGTACGCTTACGGTGGAAGGACTTTCATCGTCAGCAGCCTCCGAAGCCAGAGAATCCGTCAGAGCCTACGAACATAAGATAAGCATCATCATCAAGTGTTGTCACTTATAAAAGACAAAAGATGACAGAACTAAGTAAAAAAAACTAAATTTGTGTCAGGATTCAGACAAAACATTTAACCAAATTATCATTATCATAATTGTTTTGTATTCGATCTATATATTTATATAGCGCCTCTTGCATTGCATACCAATGACATAAATTTCACTGAAAGCATGAAAGACTCAAAGAAAAGAAAATGGTCTTAAGACAACAAAAGGAAGCACTTGAACCACCAGTTAGTACGGAAGAACGTGTTGAAGGAGGGAGCAGAATCCATAGTGCAGGGCCATTGAAGACAAAGCTCGGGTTGTGGCAATGGCACCGCTTCACAACGAGGCATGATGCTATTTATAACTGTCATTATCGTCATCAACGTAAAAAAAATTAATGTCATTATTGTTATTTTCAGATCAGAAAAAAATTAACAGAAAAGTCTGAATTGATGAACATCTTTGGTGATCACTATCATCATCATCAAGAAAATGGCCTTTCACTCCAGAGATCAACAATTGAAATTGAGGCAAATAACCCCTTGACCCCAGAGACAATTCTTTGACCCCCAGCAAAGCCCCACAACCCCAGAGACTAAACCTTAAACCCAGATATTAGTCTATAACCCAGAGATTAATACATGACCTCTGAGATTAACCCTTGACCCTAAAGACTAACATTTATCGCCAGAGATTAATCTATAACTCTAGAAATTATTCTTTGACCCCCAGATGAACCCTTGATCGTAGAGATTAACTATTAATTCCCACACACCAAGCACCCTTGAAGCCACCGCCTTAGAAGCAATAAAGGTGAACGTACCGCATAGACCCTGCCAGTCGTGTAATTGTTGACAAAAGTCGACACGAGACGAAAGTAGAGCCCTCGATAGAGACCCAGAAATCCGTCTTTCTCCTTAATATGACCGACTGTAACAGAAAAAAAACAGATTCCATCGCTCATTTCTCAGATAAACGAATGCCATCTAAAGATTGCGTTTGAAAGAACAATATTACGCGAGGTGTCAATACTTCTGAACGATAAGATGATGATAATCATAATACTTATATAATGACCCTTTGTGAGTCTGTTGGCTTAACGAAGGCCCTGCTCCTGGTGACTAAGTCCCAGCAGGGCCTAATACCTAACTACCTCTGTGACTTGACATGCAAGTTACATGATCTTCATGCCATAGAGCTTTGTTCTGCTGACCACCCTAACCTATTTGTACCTTGGTCACGAACCTCATTAGCCCAGTGTCGTTTTTTTTGCTGTTTTGGGTTCCTCACTGTGACCTTCCCCCGTATCTCACAGCATTCATTCATTCATTCATTCATTCGGACATTTATATAGCGCTCCTTCAAGAAAAACTACTCAGAGGCGCTCAGCATGGTTGTGGTGAGATGCAGATTCACCTACAATCCTGCATCTCTTTGCTGCTAGAGACCTTTCTTTACAAATGTTCATATCAGACTAGATGAGATAAGAAAAATTGTTGGACTTGGTAGGCTGTTTTTCTGTAGTAGGTTGTAAACAACAAGGCACAGGTATTGCAAACGAATCAGGTGAGAATAAGCAAAACTTAGAAATCAATGACAAATCTTTTCTTTCAAAAAGCCATTGTACGGAAGGCGAATTTACTCAACTTCTTATAATGCAAGAATGTCTTTCTAAAGTTATGTATGTTAAATTTGCTTACTATATTTGAAGATGTTCGGATACATAAGAACTTGGTTCCCAAAGAGATTTTTTGACAGCGTTGCAGGAACCGGTTCATGGCCAAGCTGCAATAGCACCAGACGCATATAATTTCCAATTAAACAGCATGTTACTCAAGCCAGTATTAGTCAAATAAGCTTCAATGAAGAAACTTCTTTTAAACCACCATCTCATAATCCTGCATGCTACTCTTAAAAACATATCTCTGCTATAAAGCTTAATAACATACATCTTCTCTTATAATTAATATTAATTTGTCGGTTCTCTTTAGCCTAACTTCTCCTACAACGACTCCGTTAAAATTAGTTTATCCTTGGTCAAACTAAATGTACTTTAATATCAAGCAATTCAGGATTAACAAAGCTTCATTGGAACTGAGCAGGAGCTTCAACTTAACAACTTCTTATTTAGCTAGCGCTACAATAATATAGAGGAAGCGCCTTTAGTCGCACGCCTGCACATAACAGTTTCGTTACCTGAATTAGCACTTTCGCGTAGGCGATCGGGTGGAAGACCACCAGTGTGCCACCTCCAATAACAATCTGAGATATGGCATCCATTGCTTCGGACTAAACTCAGATATAAAAATATTTACAACTTAACTTGAGCAAATTTAATTAAATTATAAAATTATAAACATCAGCAAAAACCAGTAACTAAGGCCTTGATTTTGACCCGCTAAACTGCGCTGAAGTTGGTCGGTCCATGAACTCGCACCATAGACTAGACATTTAGAAGTTTTTAAGCGCTGCACAGTAGGCCTATTTTTTAGAAAGGCACTACATCAATTCTGAGGAGTCATCCAAAGGTACCAGATGTAAACAAATAGCTGAAAGTCAAAAGACCAGAGAGTTCAGAAGATAGAAGAACTGCTACGGTTTTGCATATGTTACTCTTATTCGGATTCATCGCCTTTTATTACCAATAAATATGACTTTGATGCATTAGAACCAATAGGTCTTAGGAGTCTTATCAGTCATCACAATATATGTGTAGACCTACTGTGGTTTTATGTCCCATAGTGTGCGTGCAGAAGAACAGAAAGAAGGCAGAACTGGATGGGACACAAACTGAGAGGCAACTCCTTGCAAAGAGACATAGTGGAGGGCAAAATGGAGGGGAAGAGGGGAAGAGGAAGACCGAGGGAAAAGCTCTTGGACTGGATGATGGAGGATGGATATGGGAAACTTAAAGAAAAGGCACAACACCGAGAAGAGTGGCGTCGTTGGGCACCTGGACCTGCCGAGAGGCAGCAGACCTAAAGAAGAAGTGTGCGTGCCAGTGGAGTAATAAAAACTACTTACTTATTTGATCGTCCACTTTCTAAGTCTAAACCTAGGTAACAACCGCTTTAAATGTTAACGTACTCAGATTTTCTAGAGCCAAGCGGCCATACATTTTATGGTCACGACCCCATTCGTTTTTCAATGAGATCCTTCACCACCGCTCGTTCGTTTGAATGGACTTTAGCCCTAAAATCTAGGCCTACTCTAACTCTCTGGAAATCGGGCTGACCTCCTTCGGACTACCCTTTTGTCAACCCATCTGACTTCACTATCCAATCCTGAAAAGAGCGGTGGTCTGCACTTGGCATCGAGTGGCGTTGTAGAAGTTTGGAGAATACGATCACAAAGCTAGAAACAAGCGTATACTTCTAGTACACATAGTTAGCCTAGCCCTAGCAGGACAGCACATGACCTGCATGGCCTATGTGAAATTATTCAGAATAAAATGCGACCTTGACAGTGGCGGCGCCAGGATTTCAGTTTTGGGGGGGGCTGTACTCTCGCCAAGGAAATTTTCATTTTTATCCGCCAAACTGTCTGACGACCTTTTTTTAGTCATCGGCTTAAATCTCACGAAGATGTTCCATTTTCATCCGTCAAAACTTGTGTTGCATGTAAAAAAAACCCGGTTGGTCTTTTTTTTAGGGGGCTTAGCCCCCGGATGTCCTCCCCAGTCGCCACCACTGGACTTCGAACTTCACTATTTTTAACACTAAAAATCTAATTTGTATAAACAAGATGAAACGAAGGTCATTTATTCGATTCAAAGTCGATTAAGCGAAGATTAGGTTGGGTTCTGTTTCATGTCAGAATAAAAAATGTGAGGGTTAAACCGTCAACTAACCTCGACAAGCACTTGGTGATTCAGAGCACCCACATTCAACTTTGAGCCAAGCTGAAGGTTACGTCAAGGTCAAGTTGAATATGATTTTTCGAAAACAACCTTAAACTAACACAAGTATGGTTTCCGAGTAAAAAATGAAATTGCTAAAATGTAAATTTCACGAATTTTCACTCAATTCCTTATAGAAACCCATCCTGTATTAGTTTTAAGGTATAATTGCGTAATAACCAGAGAGACACGGAAGTGTTGCTGAAATCTTACACATGCGTCCAGTGAGAAATGACTATGGTTGAACAGTTTTATGCATGGCAAGGATTAGCTTCAGGCACAAGACTACAGAAGACTTGTGTCAAAACCAAGGATCAGTTAGTAGAAAGCATTAAAAACACAAATAACGGTAAAAACCAGGGATTTTTTATAGCACGATTTAAAACACAAAATGACGATAAAAACTAAATCTAATATCCAAGTCAGTATTAACACGAGACTATGTACATATTTATAAAACCAAACATGGCTTTAATTTATTACAAAAAAATAACACAAGATAATTTTTCAAGCAGTATGTAACAACTGGCCTGCAAACAATTCACCGTCATTAAAGCACAAGACTTTTTAGAAAATTGTTAGAACATAAAGTGCAGATTGAAGTTTAACAAACCCCACCAATCACTAACCACCCCCAACCTTAAAATTAAAAATCTACTGACTAGCTAGCTCCAAAATCAGGCAAAACGTTTGTGAGCAAAACAAACTTCTAGGACAATAGTACCACTACAGATCGAAGTAAAGCATCAAAATACATCTAAAGCAACATCGCCGCAAACACGGCACTCTCAACTCGTGCAGGAATACTTCTACAACTGTGCAAACTCATAAGCAGTGAACCAGTGGAATTTCTTTCCACAGTGGAACAGCATCCGCTGGAGAAGGCACAACATTTCAACTGTAGAAAAGTATTTATGTATTAATCAATTTAAACTTAATCGCAAGACATACGATTTCCACGCCATTTTGCAGTTGTACACAGGCTACATTTCTAATGCCCAACCAGCAAAATTAAACAATGAATTTTATCGTTAATACGTCAGATTCGAAGATGCTGTTCATTCGACGAGCAGATGGTTGAACTTAATGTAATCGAGAATACTATTCGGAAACGGAAGGAGATCGATTCGCCGCAGAACGCTCCGTCCGTTCGTCGCCTTCGACAGCTGTCGACGAATCACAATCCGGCAGATCTCCTTCATCTTCAGCGGCTGACGGACTCTATCCATGAGCCAGCTCCACGCCTCCTTAAGCACCCTCGTCTCCCAGAGGTTCCGACGCGACGCAGGAATCGTGAAGTCCGACTCTCGCAGCTCGGCCTCAAGGTTCTGCTTCGTGAACCACGACTCTCCGACGATGCTGAGCCCCGCGAGCAGAAAGAGCTTGAGCAGCATCGGGTGGTGGAGCGAGTAGGCCATCCGACTCGGGCTCTCGGCGATGCTCGACGGCGGAACTGACAGGTCACCGCAGTGGATGACAAGCGTCGTCACGAGATCGACGTGCTCTCGCATGACGGAGAGAAGCAGCGGGGTGTACCTCCGGTTGTCGATGACGTTGATTTTAACGCCGAGGGCCAGCATCTTCAACACGACCTGATATTGTCCCCCAGCCACCGCAACTGTCAGCACCGTCTCCCCGTTACAGTTGTGGTAGTTGATGTCGGCGCCGCACCCGACGACGTACTCGATAACGCTCAGGTATCCCGCCTCCGCCGCAAAAAGCATCCCGTCGTTCAAGTCCACCCTGCCACCCGTCTTCTCGATGAACAGCCGCACGGCATCGAGATGACCTCGCAGGCAGGTCAGGCTGAACGGCAGGAAGTTGAACCGGTCCCGCACGTCGAAAGCGCATCCGTAGTCGAGCAGCATGGCGATGATCGAGTAATTTCCGCGGATCGAGGCGATGTGGAGCGCGTTGCGGTTGTCGCCATTTTCCAGGAACTTCACGCCTCTCGCAAGCAGCCAGCGTGTCATCTCCTCCTGATCGGAAATCACTGCAAAGTGAAGACATGTGTTCATATACGGCCCAGTATGGTTGATATCGGCGCCATGTTCTAAAAGTAACTCGGCCATATCGGTGTCACCGTAGGTCGCGGCCCAGTGTAGCGGCGATTTCCCCTCGGCTTGGGCCACTCCCTCCGTCTGGCATTTCCACTGAAGGAGCAGCTTCACTATTTCTCTATGCTGCTTTCGGACGGCTGTTGCAAGTGGAATCTCGAACGCGCCCTCCTGGTAGCAGTAACTCGAGCTGTTGATGTCCGCGCCGTAGTCAACCAGCATCCGGATCAGCTCGACGTTTCCGTTTTCCACAGCGATGGAAATGGGCGTAACGCCATGCTGGTTCACCTGGTTGATATCGACTTCGTTGGCGAGCAGTGCTACAGCTTTCAAGTCACCGTTGATAACTGCAGAGTTGAACTCTTCGTATACGGAAACAGACTCGTGAATATCCCCATCCTCTGGCGAATGTTCGGTCTCGGCCATCTTGAAATTGAAAAAATGCGTATGAACAAATTATACATTTCCATTTAAACTACAATTATTGTTTTATTGAGCTTGACTATCTCACATTAAGTTGACAATGACAGACTGGAAATTAGTTCTCTAACCATTCAGCTGAAACGCAAATCGAGGCTTCACCGAAAGCACAACTGAGCTTTGGGGCCTGGAAAATTTTCGTCTAGACACCAGAACTATGGCCCATTTACGTGCAATGTTTATTTTAAAGTTACGTTTAAAATTCATTAAAATCTCTACATTTCCAGTTTACATTCATAAGCTACAACGAAGTAAGGTAAAAGTACGTGGTTGTCGAAATCAAACGAAACGAAATCTTCAATGTCACTTTTAAGGGCCACTGTTATTCAGGCCAGATATCACGCATGCATTGAACTTTGCCCTCCAGCTGGATGCAGCGAGGCGCTTGCAATAGTTCAATTTCTAAAAAAATAAATAGAAAACGAAAACCATCGAAGGTACACACCACGTTCTACATAAATGATCACAAACAACTTTTCAATGCATTTGTCCCCAAATTCTTCCTGCAGCAATTTTAAACCCTCGTTCGTCAAGAAATAATTAATAACTGAAATCAACAAAGAACTGATGAAGCACCACATGTATTTTCAAACGTTAGCGACGCTACGCGACCAAATTTAACAACATTTATGTAGCCCAATATTTTGTATATCAATGACATTTGGCTTAAAATGATAATTTGATCATTTATGCGTATGTACATGCATATCAGGGGCTTAAAATGGGGTCATGGACGGCGTCCGTGCACTTATTGGCCAGCACAGCCTGGAAAGGTAAGGGCCGGTGTCAGGGTGAGAATTGCCGGGGGGGTTGGGGGTTTCGACCCCCCCAGTCTTTCTTAGAGCCCCATGTTAAAGTATGTTTTTTACACCCCAATTCCAAGTGGATAATGGTCCAACCCCCCCAGTTATTTTTCCACAATTCTCACACTGGCCGGTGTCCAGGCACTTCTGCGAAGAAAATCTACTGAAAATCTTGAAATATAGCCAACCCAACCGTAAAGCGATTTTAATTGTATTTAAAATATGACTTAGCACAAGAACTCAAATATCTCGTGCTGCGACGTCTGGACTACTATTAGAAGCAATTAATTTTGTCGAAAGATGCTTTTACATAAATCTTCTGCCCTCTTATATGAATATTCATGAGGTCTTAAATGAATATTCATGAGGCAATTTAGGGTTGTGGGTCAACCAGATGCCATACATCCCTGGAGTTAACGTGGACTTTTGTAAAGTTCTTAATCTAATCTGCCATGGAGACCTTCGTTGAAAAAGTAAGTTTACGAGTTTTTTTAGATTATAAATTCTTGAAGCGTTGTTTTATAGAGGATTCTTAAATGTTGAAAGGATTCGCGGCGTAATTGTAGAACACGAGACCACTAGTTTTTAGCGATTTTAGTATAGTGCAGTATATAGTATCTAATGACGACACTAACCCTTGAAGTGGCGTAGACAAGAGGGGGTTCGGGGTTAAAACACCCTATAATAATTGATCTAGGAAAAAGTTTTTGAAAAGATTATTTATTCACTTAAATAAGAAAAAATAAAACAATTGCTTGTAGTAACAATTGTTTTTCTCACTTTATTCCCTTTTTATTTACTGTAATACTGTTGGGCGTGTGTCAGAAAGGGCATTCGGCCAGTCCATACCCCCCCTCCCCAACCCTCCATCATAAATTCCTGGCTACGCCACTGACCCCGACACTAACCCTAACTGACACACGACGCTTAACTTGACTTAACCGACCCTCACGACGCTTACCCTGACCCTAACCGCTAAATTAGCGGTCCTGTGTTTTGCAATTATGCCGGATTCACGTTGACCAGTTTTGGCATTTTAGTTGTCCCAGAGTAGCCTAAGCAAGCAAGCAGATCTTATATTAAGTGTAATCGTTAAATCCAAATTTCTGAAGCATTGCTTTAAAGCTGAAGACAGGATGTAGCGCTTAAATTTACTGAGCTGAAACTTCTGCTTGCATTTGAAATTTTTAATGTTGTCGGTGCACCTATTTCGTTCACTTTTCATATTTGTATTCGGCCGAACAGTTAGTCCAGTTATTTACGTTCGGTTCAAGGCCGTAGCTAGGGGGTGTTTTGGGTGTTTGAACACCCCCCGAAATGGAAAATGTGAAAAATAATATAATGCATTGACGAGCACATGATGTATAAACCATGAAATAAAAACATGAAAACACCCCCAAAATAAAAAAGGTCATCCATTTTTTGGGAAAGGGAAAATTGGTGAGTGAAACACCCCCCGAAATCAAATCCTGGCTACGGCCTTGGTTCGGTTAAATAATGATAATCACCTGTTCGGTTCAACTCTAATTTAAAGCAGGATTTTTGGTCTTCAGTTTCAGCAGGATGGCTTTGCAGTGATAGAAGACTTTGTGACCGAAGAAGATATCGACCTGATGAAGAGAGAATGCGCGGAGATCGTGAACACGATGAGTCCGAACGAACATCGATCGATATTTGCAACGAAAGATAATTATCAGCCAGTAAGTAGATAGGCGACTCATTCAGAGATTTTCGTGCTCCGAGGTTTTTTTCGTTGCTTTTTTCTTCTTTAATGTAGCGCCTGCAAATGCTCTGTGCTTTGCATGTACAAGTTATGCAGTGATCTTAATTAACATCAAACTTAACTACTAACAGAACAGACAGCCTGCAATACACGTAGTTGTATGCACGACATACAAGAGCATTGCTGACACTGTGAATGATCCTTGCTCTGTCCATTTCAAGGCGAATACTGAGATAACCCGCTGGCTAATCTTGAAAGGAACTCTAGCGAGAAACCCAGAAGGCTGGGGATATTTTTAATCATTGAATAAGCAGTGCTTGAACAAATTTTGTGTTAAATTATTGTATCAACAAGATGTATTTTACAAGATTTGTTAAGAATGGTTATATCAGTGAAAAAAATTATTAATGCTCGAATGATCTGATATTTGTTTGTGGCAGAACACGCGAGAAGAATACTTCATCAACAGTGGCGACAAGATAAGATTTTTCTTTGAGGAGGGAGCGGTGAATAGTGAAGGTTGGTTTGTGGCTAGCTATGAACGTTTTTAGCGTTTCATTGTTTTTCGGCATGACCCTTGAAGTCGTTGAATGCATTTCTGACTCAACTTTTTTGAGTGGGTGTTGTCTTATTCGGTTTGGGAAGCTCCAGAAATGGTGCTACATAAATGTTAGGCATAATTATATTATCAGTCTCAATGAGCATTGTTTGCATGTGATTGGCTGAGTAAAACTTCAAGAGCCAACCATGTGCATAAAATTCATTCGTTCGTTCGTTCATTCATTCATTCTATGGACTTACATAGCGTCCCTCAAGAAACCTACTCAGGAGCACTCCCAGTTCAGCCACGTCAAAATAAAAAATACCTGGGAGATTTATGAATTCATCAAAGTTTGATTGGTCAGATGTAATAAGTGTTGTTTTAAATAAATCGCAATAAATATATAAATGATAATAAATGTTAGTAAAATGATGCCATCTTCATTTTCTTGGCCGGCCTTAACAAAAGCAGTCATCATGGGCTAGCACAGTCGGTACATGTTGGCCAGTGGTTCCCAACATTTTTTTTATTCTAGGGCCACTTTTTCTAAGTTAGAGGATACAAGGGCCACTTTTTCTTTGTTGAAGGATATTAGGGGCCACAAAGGGGAAATTTAATTAACTTAAAGCATATAAAATTGTTATAATTGAATCAAAATAGAATATTTGATGCTATTTATAGACGTCAAAATAAAATAATTTGTAGTATAAAATAATTATGTGTTCTATCATTCCAGATGGTCAATTTTTTAGTATATTTAAAAAATTCTTTGAGAAATGAGGGCCATACTTTTAGGCCTGGCGGGCCACTTTTGGCCTGCGGACCACGGTTTGGGAACCACTGATGTAGACAGTTCATATTCAAATGGGAAGCGGTGGTGAAAGATCGATTCATTGACAAATGTGCAGGGTCGAGGTCATACACATCACTACATAAACTCATTTTCATAATTTGCATTGTATTGTATTGTATATGACCATTGATGACGGAAGCCCATGCCATTTGCATTGTTTGTTGGTGTTTTTCAGGTGAAGTAATTGTCGATAAGCACCTGGCACTGAACAAAATTGGCCACGGTAGGATCCTTCAATAGTTTATCGATGTCTGATATATTTGAAGGGGAAGTGAAACTGGAATTTAAGGATTTGGTTTTCTCCAACGATTCTGGTCTGTTCTTATAGTCGACGAAATTTGATTTATTGGCCTCTTTGTTAATTCGCATCCGTTTTGGATCTTAATGTTGATCTGCCTCTTTGTAAAAATATTTTACGTTTCCTCGTTTTAGCTCTTCACGTTTTCACTCCTTCCTTCCGCAAGATTACACACAGTGAGAAAGTCAAGGTAGCATTTTCATCGTTCTTGTGTTATGTTGTAAACATGTCATCAGTGCAAGTAATGCGTTGCTTGCTATTTCAATGTATTATTAAATAGTCTTAAATTTTTTTAATTTGTTTCATATTTTCAGACTTTGAAAGTGGGTATTTATGTAATTATTTTTATACACACACACACACACACACACACACACATATATATATATATATATATATATATATATATATAATATATATTTATGTTTATGTAATTATATATTGTATGAAATTATATATATATAATTGGTGAGAATCAATAATATTTGTTGATGTTTTGTTGTAGTCGTTGTTAAAGTGCCTGAAGTTTGTTGATCCGATCGTGATGCAGAGCATGTACATCTTCAAGGTTGTCTGATTTATGATTGTTGTTCTATTATCCTTTTTCTATCATCATTGGTTGTTGTTGCCATCCTTTGTTTTATGTTCCTTGTTGTATGGTCTTTGTTCTGTGATCTCCTCTGATCCTTGTTTTATGATCTGTACTCCATGATCTTTGTTCTATGATCCACATTCTGTGTTGCATTTTCTATGATCTTGTTGTATGGTCTTTGTTCTATGATCTTTGTTCTATGATCTTTTTTCTATGATCTTTGTTCTATTGACTTTTGTTCTATGTTCTTTGTTCTATGATCCTTGTATGGTCTTTGTTCTATGATCCTTGTTGTATGGTCTCTGTTCTACGATCTTTGTTCTATGATCTTTGTTCTATGATCCTTCTAAATTCATGCTTTAACTGTCTTCTTCACACAATAGTTTATTCTAACTAGGCAGTTAAAACAGCTTCAAATAATTTTTCTCACTTGTAATTATGTAATTGATCAGCACTTCTCGGCACCGATCAAAATCTTGATCAGGATAGACCATCTTAATTGCCAGTGCTCTTTCAAATCAGATCCACAGCATCCGATGCCAGTTTTAGAGCCAGGTGAGAACCTGGAGTCAGGTTGGTGGTGATAGTTTGGTGTAGGTGGTGGAGGGTGAGTGGTGGGTGGTAAGGTGGAAACCGATGGTGATGAGCTGGAAGATTGAAAGTAATTTCAGTATTATTTGAGTTAGAATCTTTCTGATTATTATTTTATGTCATTACTTACTTGCTGATCAGATTTGTTGTTTTGCATTTTCAGCAACCGTACATTGGAGGGGAAGGTGAGTAAACTTCAGATGCAACTCCGCATAGGTCTAGTCTGCCTTTGCTCAGTATAATCTGTGTTGCTCAATACAACTGCCACACTGTAATATAATGTGTGGCACATTTAACGAAGATGTTTGTTTTAGAGCTGTGAATTTTAATGAGTAATTGATCAACTGATTGAACATTTAACTGTTTTAATCGATTGATTTAGTCTTGTTTGATTAATCTTTTACTTATTTCATTATGTCAATTTAGTGACCCATTTCCGAAGTAAGTAAGCAATATGGTATATTGTGATAACGTGAAAAACTAGAGTACAGAATTAGGTAATCGTTTTGAATTTGTATACATATATATATACATATTATGTATATACTTACATAGATGCATACACAGATGCATATATAGATGCATTGTGATCTGATACATATATATTATATATATATATATATATATTAAAACATACAATGCATTGTACGCAGTTGCATCCAGTTACATTATCTTGTCGGTTTATGGTTTCTGGTTCGCTTGCTGTTTGCAGTGACTCCGCATCAAGACGCATCGTATCTCTTCACGGAACCGCTGAACGTTCTTGGTTTCTGGATTGCTTTGGACGAAGCGAGTGCTGAGAACGGTTGCCTCGCCTTCATCCCAAGGTCGCATCAAGGTCAGATCAACGGAGATCCCGATTCGCTTTTCTTGAACTTCGTAGAACTCAACGTTTAAGTGAAGTGATGATTTCTTTACTTTCTAACATGAGGATCACTGTTTACTTAAGATGATAGATTGATGCATTGAAGTTTGGAATATTGTTTGCCAGCTCACGTAAGGGTCATTGAGATTATTCAGCTGGTCGAAGAAACTAAATGTGATGAAGATCTATTAACAAATGTCAAGAAAATTTTTGCAGGTCATAAGGCAGGTGAAGAGTAAAATCGGCAGCATGTCAAATGACCTGTAGTCGCTACCTATGGTTGCGCTGCCGTTGATTGATTGGCTCATTTAGTTAAGGCATACTTTCATTTTACACATATATAACTAATAATTTTATATATACACACATATCTATATATTATATGCATGCAGTTGTAAAAAAATTTGCTCTCCGTTTCTTTCCACTGGCTGTAGGTGGGTTGTACGGAGGCTATCGACTTGTTCGCCAGATTTCCGATGGCAAAATCCAGTGCGTTTACGAAGGAGAGAAGCCAGCCTACGACCTCGAGAAGTTTGTCCAGCTGCCTGTTAAGAAAGGTGTGATCCTTTGCTGTTTCCATCTTCAAGGTCGAATTAATTCGAATGTGCATTGTAGTGTGACCTCTCCTCAATATTAGTCCCCAATCGATGCGACTTTGTCACTTTGTCCAGAGACTCTGAACATCCATCCATGCCAACGAGTCAGACAGAAGGCAGACAGGGAGGCAGTCAGACGGTCAATTAATCGGTCAATGTTTCTGTCTGACTCGTTGTCATGAGAGTCTTCGTGATTGCGGTCTGAGTCGTCGCACTGTTATGATATGAATAGAAGCCATTGAAGCATCCTGAGCTTCGTTCCTCAATTCTAGTCGACGAACTTGAATTATGCCAAGAGGCCCTACATATTTAATGCTGAATTGTTATATTAAGTTACAAAATAGAGTATTTTGATTGATTGATTTATGATGCAGTAAATGTGATTGGCTTGATGTTTGGTTTTAGGTTCTTTGGTTCTTATCGATGGTCTCGTGGTTCATCAGAGCGAGCAGAACACGTCCAGTCAACCACGACATGCCTACACGTTCCATGTATTTGACAGCGCAATCTCAAAGTGGAACGAACGAAACTGGTCAGTTTATCAGTGAGAAGGTTCTAGGAGTGCTATGGAAACAAATGATAAGGAATTTATTCCCATTGAAGATTTTCCATCTTATTCACATCTACGCTTTCAGTAGCTCTACCGCTTGTCTGCAGTGAAAGACCCAACTTGTCATTGTGATAACTGACCCGTGGGAACCCACAGATATTTGTGCAGGGAGGGGGACAAAACACTTTAGCAAGAGCTAGAAAAATGCAAATGAAAATTGATTTGCTTAAATGGAAGCTGAATTGCAGAAATAGTCTTGCTTAAATGGTGGCTGGATTGATGAAAATGTTCTTGCTTAAATGAAAGCTGGATTGAGGAAAATAGTCCTGCTTAGATTGGAGCTGGATTGATGAAAATGTTCTTAACTTAAATTGGAGCTGGATTGAGGAAAAATAATTGCTATTTAAATGGAAGTTGGATTGATAGTATATTATATTTCAGTATATATTTTTGCTACTTCTACTGTTAAACTACTAACAACTATTGTTTTTTTAGTTTAGTTTTGCGCCGTTTTGTCTGCGCTGTTTTGTCCTGTGACGTTTTGTCTGCGCCGTTGTGTCAGCGCACCATATAAATGCTCTTGTTACATTACATACAAGACATTTGCTAATGTTTGTAAACGTTTGTTTGTTTTGACAGGTTGCAGCCAACTTCGACTGAAACATTTACGCACTTATACGACACAGTATTGTGATCTTGCGTAGCGAGACGGAAAGCCAACAAAACTGGATCATATGTCATCATTTATCTGGTGTTCATTATGCGATAGTATTATCATAATCTTGCAACGATATTCCAGATGAATTTATATTACTTTTATAAGCAAATGGTATGCAATTTTTGTATTATATTTTTATACATATTATGTTTGGTGAGTTTGCGATTTCATTGATAAGTGAGTTGTTAGAACTTTTACTGCTAACCGTAAATCATTGCAGTTGATGTTTTATGCTAACCATAAGTGGCGTTAAGGTTTATTGTTATGTAGTTCTGAGTTTATATACGTGCATGGCAGAATCTGTACATTATAGATATAAAGAGGTGCTGATCATGATGATTGTTGCTTTCCTGGCGAGTTGTAATGTTACGTTAAGCTGGATATAAATGTCTAACCATTATGCAAAAGCTGTGTTTGGAATGCTGATACTGATATTCACAGAAGTTGAAGCAAGATAACCAATAGATGTTGGTTTGTTGTGGGAAATGTTAGTATTGTGGATGTTGGAAGATTTATTAATATTGGATATTTTGTATAGCGCCTCTTCAAGGTAGGGAAGATGGCAAAGGAAAGGTTTCTGCTTGAAGAGTTTGTTTTGGAGGAGACCCAGTTGTCACTGGAAAAATCCAGTTGCATTTAATGACTTTATTACACACAAAAAAGAAAATGTCCCTATACTGTGAAAGGTCACTCCTAATCGGTAATGTCAATATCACCCAAACTTAGGCTATACATCTATGTTCCTTGGAGTCATTGTAGATAATTTATAATCGCCTCGCATGGAATGATCATATTTTAACTGTTACCACGAAATTGCCAAAAACATTGGAGTTCTTCACAGTATATTAAACATTACCTCCCACAGCCAGTTCACTAGTTTCTATTATGCACTATTAGTATTATTATTATATACTTATTTTTCCTTATGTACCTTATTGTAACGTGTGCTGGATTTCCAATTAATTGTCTATTAGTCTCAAATCATTGATTACTTTACAATAGCGTGCCGTAAAAATAATATGTGGTGTCCAACTGTGCTCCTGAACTCAAATCATATGTTACTGAATCTGCCAAACATCAATACATTCCAAATAATATGTCTTTTTTATGCATCGTTTTCATCCAAATTCAGTGCGAAATTCCTTCCAAAATTATTTTATTGATGGTCTAAAATTCATGAACATGCCACTAGGCATGCTAATTTCTACTGCAGTGAATATGCCCGTTTAAAAATTAGACAACGTTCTATCGAATACTTTCGTCCACAGCTTTGGAATGGTCTTCCAGCTCATATAACTGCTTTGTCATCCATTAGCCTCTTTAAAGACCTTTTAACAAATTCCTTGTAACCTAAGCTATTATATTCTATTTCCACAATTGACTGAAATATCAATCTTCTCTTGCCGAAACATTAGGCCTACCCATAGGAATTCTTCCAACAGTCTCTATATCAGAATCTTAATATAGGCCTATATTGGGTTAGATAACTTTTAGCTATTCTTTCATCATTGCTTATTATGTTCACAATAATAATATTGTTTAGGTATGTCCAGATCGATCTTCCTTCTAATATTTATGTTTAGGCTACTATTGTTACCATATCTCGTACACTTGTCGTAGTGATCAGCACATAGTACTTATTTGAGACCAGCTCAATTTATTGCGTTTCAGCTCTGCTGCCTTATTTTCTTTTCTCTCTGTCTCTATTGCCTAGCACAACGTACTCTACCATCTGCATACAAAAATTCTTGTACTGCGGTTGCCTAGATTTAGCGGGATCACTCCCTTTCTGGGCAACCCTTTCCCAGGGATCTCCTCGATCTTACTTACTTGCAACTAACAGCTTCTCAATCTCATTGCCACTGCTATTTTTTGTAATTTTTGTCAAATATTATTATTATTTGTCATTTGCTGATGTTGGATTTTACTGTTGATCGTCTCCTTGAATAAACACGTTCGAATTTAATTGATTTTAAGCCTCTGTCGAAAATATGCAATCGTAAGAAGCAGGGCTGTTAATATCGCGATAAAGTATCGCAATACTTGGTATCGCCGATACTTTTTTCAGTATCGCGGCGAGTATCGCGATAGTTTAATTTTGTTGGTATCGCATGCGTATCGCCGATACTTTTTTAGCCTGTCAGCGATACTCGATACCAATACTTTTTTGACAATAATTTATATGGTTTCTCATCCGCTTGAATAAGTGACTCTTTGGTGCGATCTCACCGATCTGTGATCTTTGACCGGAATGGACGGAAATCGAGATCTATAAATAGTATGGCTAAGTGGTAGACTTATGGAAAGCATGTATATAGATTAGTAGTTACACTGCCTGTACTGCTTAACACTGTTTAACGGGCAATGGCATGTGCTTTTTTAGTCATTAAACTTTAAAACTTATCGAAAAGTATTGGTAAAAGTATTGGTATTGGTATTGCAATACTTTTAAGAAATAGTATTGGTATTGGTATTGCCAATACTTTTATTAGTAAGTATTGGTATTGGTATTGCCAATACTTTTTCCCAGTATTGTTAACAGCCCTGGTAAGAAGTATGATGAAACAACACCGTAGTTTTCTTGAGGTTTGAATCATGCTGTTCTGATACGCTGACCAGAAATGCAAAGTCTATGATGACGAGCCTTTTCTCGCCAGCAATATTGCGCTTCTTGGAAGATATATATATATATATATATATATATATATATATATATATATATATACCTTCATACTTTAACCGTAGCCTACGTGTTGCGGCTTGTCAACCTGATTATGATTTAAACAAATTTTTTTTTTCCTGTCTAGCCTAAGTTCTCTCCTGTATAGTTCACAACATGTCTATTATGTAGTTGTATAATGTGTTTATTGAATTGCATGTTTCTATTTGTCTTGATTGTATACTTGCATTAATTATTCTGTTCTTGTACATTGTTCCCGCAGTGCGTTTGCAGGCGGTTCAATAAAGTATATACTTACTTTATATATATTTGTTTAAATCATAATCAGGTTGACAAGCCGCAACACTTAGGGTACGGTTAAAGTATGAAGAGCAAAGCAGCTTTAAAAAGCACGGTGGATTAATTTATACCCATTTTGTTTAATACGTCTAGCCCTATTTGAAGAGACGCTACAACTTCAAATCGGAAAAATTCAAATCCACCTGATAATATTATCAAAGATATTAGTTTTGATATTATGCTTAATATTATTATTATTAACTAAGACAAAAACATATAATGGCGCACCATAAATTATAACGTCTGTATCAGGAAGCGCTGTTATCTATAAATAAACCGGTAGGAAGCAAGGTAGAATGACCACGAGCGATGACGTGTAGCTTCCACAAGATTCCACCGTGACCCATTTTTGACCAATCACAATCCGAGTTAAAGCAACGTCATCCAATGGCAAACCGCGTCGTATTTTCTATACGTTGAACATTCCTCCAATAAGCAACGAATACGAAACTAGGTCAACCAATCGCGAATAGCCACGATCGGCTGGTTCAATATATAATAATGTACATTGGTTTTGCATCTTTAATCTGAGCTTCCTAAAAATCAAAGAAAAGTATCAGCGACGAAGAATTTCAGCGAATTTTGCGAAAGAATAAATTCCGAACGTGTTCGTCTTGCATCTCGTTTCCACTCGGCTCGAAAAGTAAGTTGATTAATTGTATATTTTCGTGTATGTCGGTCTTTTCTAGACTGTTCGTTGTTAGTGCCCCACCCGCGTGTTTCCAGCACCGGTCTCCATTTGCAATTTGTTCTTTCGAGTTTTTAGTAATTCGACGGTTCATATCCGTTACTTTGTCGGTATTCTGATTTCTATCGAATAACCAAGTTTGTCGTTTGCTGTGCGATCGTTCATAGTTATTACATTGACTCGAACGAAAGTTAGACGTAAATTTGTACTATAGATTACTTCAAAAAATTTCAACTATCAGTCAGGCACGTGCCGACGATTGATGCTTTTAAACTAGTCTCCAAGTCATTCGGTTCCTGGTTTCATCCTTGGCTTCTTTCATTCCCCATGTGCTGTGTTTTTGGATCTTTCATCACTTCGAAAAATAATCATTAGTAATTCGATTAAATAATCAGTAAGTTTGTACGGCTGGTTTTATTTTTTAAAATAGTTTTCATTTATTTCCTGTGCAGATAAAGAGTGTCAAAATGAAGAGTATGCTGTGGAGGTTGAGTGTGTTGGGGCTACTAGTGGCCTCCGTTGTTGCCAAAGATGAAGAAACAAAGAAAGATAAAGATAACGTTGGAACCGTCATCGGAATTGACTTGGGAACGACGTACTCGTGGTAAGTATCTTTTTGAGTCAGTAATTAGAGAAACTTATCGTCAGAAGGTTTCGTACAGCTTTTTGGCTACATAAAATTGCCATTTCACATTACATTGTATGCATTACATTGTACTAATGACTACTTTAAAAAATGATCACTATTAATTTGAATTAGTAATCATTGATTTTGTAAGTTTGTGCGAGCCCTGGCTTTGTTTAGTAGTTTTAATTTGTGATATACTGCTAATCGTGGATTTTAAAAACGCATATAAGATAGAGGTTTTGGAATTGTTTAGAAAATTTTATATGGATGTAGTGTGTAGACGTCTTTGTACTTGGATTTCCCTGTAGGTAACCCACTACCCCTATATTCAGCACTGAGCTAAAGTCTGTTGACTTAACCTTCCATCTAGAGTTTAAAGTTGCACACTTGAAATTGATGGATAAGAAGATGAACACTGTCCCTTAAGCTACAACTCAAACAGCCATGAGTATGAAGTGTTTGCGACTTCATTTTCTTGGCCTCAGCATATGAGAGTGGACGGTCAGTCCTCTCCCTCACCGTCTCATCTTCCCACTGTCAGTGTACTCGTTGTAACTGAGTCGGCTGGAGGGCAAACGCGGACCAAAAATCTTGCAATGGCAGGGATTTTAAGATTTGAACCCCGAGCTATTGACCAGCAGTCCAGCCTGCCAATCACTACACCATTGAGCGTATTGTGCATAGGGGGTTCTATGAATTTAATTCAAGATCAGTAATTGGTTTCAGTAATCGATTTGGCTAGGAATAATATATTCATTGTTCCTTGCGTGTCTCGTTGACAGCGTCGGCGTCTTCAAGAACGGGCGAGTCGAGATTATCGCCAACGACCAGGGCAACCGAATCACACCGTCCTATGTCGCCTTCACCCCGGAGGGAGAACGTCTGATTGGTGATGCGGCCAAGAACCAGCTGACGACCAATCCGGAGAACACCGTATTCGACGTTAAGCGCCTGATTGGCCGTCGCTGGAACGAGCCGTCGGTTCAGGCGGACATCAAGTTCTGGCCATTCAAAGTGGTGAATAACAATGATAAGCCGAACATCGAGGTGTCGGTTGGGTCGGAAACTAAGACGTTCGCTCCCGAGGAGATCTCGGCCATGGTCCTGATCAAAATGAAGGAGACAGCTGAAGCGTACCTCGGAAAGAAGGTTACGCACGCCGTCGTCACCGTCCCAGCCTACTTCAACGACGCCCAGAGACAGGCCACGAAAGACGCTGGCGTCATCGCCGGTCTCAACGTCATGAGAATCATTAACGAACCGTGAGTTTCATCTTGTCGATCAATCGAAATTCTTATATTCATTCATTTATTTAAGAGATTTTATATGGGACCCATGCAAGACCATCCACTCGGAAGCGCTCCCAACCCAACTCCGGCTAAAGAGAACAGTCTTAAGATTAAGAGTAGAACATGACATAAAAGGCTCTAGGCATTAGACGTGGTTCCACGGGTAGCCAAATAATTTTGATGGTTCCCTTTTAAGGTTCTTGCTCAGAGGTGATTTCTGTTCTGCTAACTGGTTAGCTCAATCAACTAACGAGAAGATGATGTTTCATTTGTCAAACCTTTTGGCAGTGTTACAATGTTACATGTAAGTCTGTATATACCAAATGGGATGTACTCAATTGGTTGCTAAAGAATTTTCTTATTTATAGTCTTTAGAAATTGGACTGAAGCTTTATTTATTCTTTGCATGGAATTGTACATTGTGCCTTTTTAAGGTACTACTTGGGCCCTCCAACTAATCCCAGCCTCGGATGAAAGAACAGTCTTGAGATGGGACTAAATGGTTCTTTTTTGACCATTTTGTGGTGTGTTTGATTTTCCAGAACTGCTGCCGCGATTGCCTACGGTCTGGACAAGAAGGAGGGAGAGAAGAACATTCTGGTGTTCGATCTCGGGGGTGGTACTTTCGACGTGACTCTGCTTACCATTGACAACGGCGTCTTTGAAGTCCTGTCCACGAACGGAGACACGCATCTTGGTTAGTACTACTAAACTGATTGATCTGTACAATTGTTTGCTGTAACGTAATGTTATTTTTCAAGAATTTCTCAGCGCCCACAAAAGCCACGTCAGAGAGACCGGATTATTCACCAGCGCTATAATCGTATCAAGTCTGCAATAGAAATTTGTTTTAGAATGTTTTTAGTCTTGGCTGATCTACTAGATGATTACCTGGTTGAGGTTTCAAAGGCATGGACACCCAAATTAATAGCAGCCGATTGTTGTTTTAGAGGATAAAAATATATGAGAAAATAATAGCGAGGCTCTTCCCCATGACGAGTTTAACGCTGTTGGGACCTGCTTTTGTGTTCACATTCACCTGGACACGCTGGAGTCGGGAGCGCCTCTGAGTAGTTTTTTCTTGAAGAAGCGCTATGTAAATTTCCGAATGAATGAACGAATGAATTTAGGTTATCTTGAGACCCAGTGCTCATCTCATTATGATTGTTTTGTTGTTGTGTGGAATAGGCGGTGAGGACTTTGACCAGCGAGTGATGGAGCACTTCATGAAGCTGTACAAGAAGAAGAAGGGCAAGGATATTCGCAGCAGCAACCGTGCCGTTCAGAAGCTGCGACGTGAGGTCGAGAAGGCGAAGCGTGCTCTGTCTTCCCAGCACCAGGCAAGGATCGAGATTGAGTCGTTCTTCGATGGCGACGACTTCTCCGAGACGCTCACCCGTGCCAAGTTCGAGGAACTGAACATGGTAGGTTTTCAGTTGGATCGCAGAGAACAGCTAGGCTTTTGTTTCATCTTGGTACTCGTTTTGTAAACTTAAGAGCTGTGTAGAATTGCAGTTATTTCGTTTAGGGGGCCTTGGTGCTGACAAGGGCTTTAATTTCACCAGGTACCCTGTTGGTAATCTTAAAATGTAGAATTGCAGTTATTTAGTGTTTACAAAGAACACTTTGTCCTGAGAAGGGCTTTAATTTCACCAGGTACTTAGTTGGTAAATTTAAGTTGTAGAATTGTAGTTATTTGGTCTTTTGTTGAGATGGGTTTTATAATGTCAACTTGGTACTCAATTGGTAAGCTTAAGTTGTAGAATCAGAATTATTTGGTATAGTAGACCTTTGATGTTTATATCTTGTGTTTGCGGCGACGTCCAAGACTTAACCCTTTATAGTGACAAGTGTGCACGCTGATATGAATACGACACAAATGCAGCTCGTCAATAAAGCGTTAAACTTTGTCAGTTTCGTTAATGTTGTGATTTTTTCCATGCAGGACCTTTTCCGATCGACAGTCAAGCCAGTCCAGAAGGTTATGGAGGATGCGGATCTGAAGAAGGATCAGGTGGATGAGATTGTTCTTGTTGGTGGCTCCACTAGGATCCTTAAGGTCCAACAACTTGTCAAGGACTTCTTCAATGGAAAGGTATGAAAATACATTTGTCATTGGCCGACATGGCCAATTAATAACAAGACTATGGTTTGATGCCTTGTTTTTAAATTAAGAATTGGTGTTATAGATAAGATCCAACTTAAATGCCATGCTTCAGTCATTCAGATGATTTAGGAATTATTAGATTACCATAGAATAGAATATTCTTTATTAATTAGCCAATTGCAACCACATTTTGGTCATGATGCAAAGTCCAAGGAGCTATGACTTTGCACGATTTCTGGGTTCATCTTATTTGGGCAGCCTTTAAATTTGTGATCCAGATCATTTGTTATAAATTTATGTTTTATAAATCATCCTGATTTTAATAATAAGTCAGTCTAATTATAAATCGTCCATAATTATAAACCATTGTACTTATAAAAATGACCAAGTCTTCTGCTATGCTTATAAATCTTGTAGCATTGAAATTATTGCTTTTGTACTGCTTGGAATTAATCCGAGGAACCCTTTGGAGTTCAGATGATTCTAAGATTTTGCTGACGTGTCGCCTTGGCCATAAGCTATTGTCAAGCCATTAAGAAATTGTTCTTTCTTCAGGAGCCTAGCCGTGGAATCAACCCGGACGAGGCTGTCGCCTACGGAGCAGCCGTCCAGGCCGGCGTTCTTGGAGGCGAGGAGGACACTGGCGACCTGGTCCTTCTCGACGTCAACCCTCTCACCATGGGCATCGAAACCGTCGGCGGTGTCATGACGAAACTCATCGGCCGTAACACCGTCATCCCAACGAAGAAGTCGCAGATCTTCTCGACCGCGGCCGACAACCAGCCAACCGTGTCGATCCAGGTCTACGAGGGCGAGCGACCGATGACGAAGGACAACCACCTGCTCGGCAAATTCGACCTGACCGGAATTCCACCGGCGCCGCGCGGAGTCCCGCAGATCGAGGTGACGTTCGAGATCGACGTCAACGGCATCCTGCGGGTGTCGGCCGAAGACAAGGGAACCGGAAACAAGAACAACATCGTCATCAACAATGACCAGAACCGATTGTCTCCCGAGGACATCGATCGCATGATCAACGACGCGGAGAAGTTCGCTGAGGACGATAAGAAGGTGAAGGAGCGCGTGGAGGCGCGGAACGAGCTTGAGGGCTACGCGTACTCGCTGAAGAACCAGATCGGCGACAAGGAGAAGCTCGGTGGAAAGCTGAGCAGCGAGGAGAAGGAGACGATCGAGTCGGCGCTCGACGAGCACATCAAGTGGCTGGAGAAGAATCACGATGCTGACGTGGAGGACTTCAAGGAGCACAAGAAGCAGCTGGAGGAGATCGTCCAGCCGATCATTAGCAAACTCTACCAGGGAGCCGAGGGCGGCGCTCCTCCCCCGACGGACGGTGGGGAATCGGAGGAGAGGGACGAATTATAGTTGGCCGCAGGACTACCGCTCATTCCACGTGTTTCTTCGTTTTTCGTTCGTTGTTTTTTCCGTCGTGTTGTACTGTCGTCGGTTGAATATCTGTTTCGTTTGAGTCGTATGAAAACAAATTTAGGTTTTGTTTAGCAAGAGGAGTTTGTTTCTGAAGAAGGTGAACTTTAGTTGTTTTATGGGGGTAGTTTAACAGGGAGGCGAATGTGTAAGTGATGGGCTCCTTGGGGTAAATGTGGCCCGACTCGTGTGGAGCTGGCGTGATCTTCCCTCCTACTACTCTTCCTCTGTAACGGGACAAGTGTTTGCGTCGATTTTGTACAGATTGCGTGTACATAAACTGCAATTACATGTGTTGAAAAGTGTACTGATGTCATTGTTCTTTTTTTACCTCACAATACAACCGCATTTATAGTGGACCACATAACACTCGTGGTGACCTCATGTCATTGGGCACTGGATTACATGTAGATTAGCGTCTTGTTGGCTTGGGCTGATGCCTTGAACCTATTTGCAGATTCAATGTTTGTGTGCGTTCTTGTTATAGCGCCCCTTCAGGCATACTACTCGGAGGCACTCCCAACTACAGCACAACACTGCATCGGAGTTTCACGCTGAAGCGCTGAGCAATTGCGAGCAAAGGACTTGCACAGGGTCCCTACTTGAAGTGGATTCGAACCTGCAACCCTCCGGCTGCAAGGCAACAACAAGCATAGCCACTACACCACTGCCCCACAATGCGTAAAACCACAATGGTCTTTCGTTGATCGGTATGGCATTCGGATTTGTGTGGAACAGTACAAGAGATGTCACGGATGTCCATGACAATTATGTCCTACCAAATTATACTGCATTTCTTTGAGGCAGCAGTTGGTTTTGATGGGTGAATGGTTTAATCGTAACAGCTGCTTTTAGAGTTTCATCCGTTAACCCTCCTGCTGCAAACTATATTTAGATGCCGTATATGCCACAACCAATATAGGGAAGGATAATTTGGCCCCAGAGAATCTTGGGAACTAAAAGTGATGAGGTTTTGCGAAGTTTCATTGTCCGTTTCTATCATAGGACAGGGTGTCGACGACTTTGTAAAATGGAGAAAACCTGGAATACATACTTGGGGAATTTCTTAAATCTGGAGGGTACGTGGAAACTCTGGAAAATCCTCCCACAGCATTTCGGGGACTTTGTTCAGATGAGCAGAACGCATATTTTGAATGGTTTTATTTTGCAACACACCAAGAGATGTGATTGCATAGTAGCAGAATGTCTGTTTCTAGTGGATTGCATAGCATTTCTGTCTATGAAATGTGTGCGGAAATAGTGGAAGATAGCCCACTTACCTGTGTGAGACTTGCCCGAAGTGTGGCACCATCCTCTATGCTAAAGTATTGTAGTGTCGATAAGTGCAACTTAGCTGGTCTTGTTGAAAGTGTTTGCAACTTGCAAGTCACAGAACATCCTCTCTACTATTATAGATACACAAAATACAATTAGTCCAGGCAATCTAGATTAAAAACACGGTCAACCTGGGCAAAATTCCATCAGAAGGTTTTTAAACGGTTTCCTGATCAGAATTTTGTGCTGAATAACATATCCAAAATCCGACCATGGGGTCACCCCCAAAATGGAGTTCAAAATATGATGGGTTTTCGTGCATATTTGCATTGAATATTGGGCTTCTAGTATAGAGGCCTGCTTAAAAATTGCTTACTTTGTGATACCAGCATGATATTTGGTACATTCTACGAGCATCTCATAAGAAAAAGATTTGGCTAAAAAAAGCAAACCCAGACTTTTATTAGTAAGTATTGGTATTGGTATTGCCAATACTTTTTCCCAGTATTGTTAACAGCCCTGGATACCAGCATGATATTTGGTACATTCTACGAGCATCTCATAAGAAAAAGATTTGGCTATAGGGCCATCGCATATTTTACCCCTGGCCCCAATGGCAGCCATTTTTCAAAATGGCCGACCAAATTACGGATTTTCAATATCTCAGCTTCCAGTACACCTAGAGCCATCGAAAATGTTACCCGCGGTCTCAATGGTGACCATTTTCCAAAATGGCCGACCAAAATACGGATTTTTCAATATCTCTGCCATTGACAGCAATGACCTACTTGTCCTGGATACCAGAGATTTGGGACAAGTCATGAGCAAATGGCATTTGTCTTCTGTGGAAGAGAGACTGTTCATCATTCTCCAGGTTGTACATTTCCTGTCAGATACGAGAAGGAGACCTGGACGAACTTTTGCGCACGAGAACCAGGCATACCCATTATCACTCTCGAATTATGGACTAATTACGGCTAGGAACTAAGTCAGACATTGTGAGTTGCCTAATGTAATTGAGCGTTTTGTGGTTCTGCTGTACGACAGTCCCAGTAGTGAGGAGAAGGTGAACGAGGCAAGGAACCAACTGTTTGCACAGAAAGACAAACCCATGGATGGCCATCCACCAACTCAAGCTGCTCTGGTTGAACACACCGAGAGAGCTGCCTACCAAGCAGGTCACATTTGGACACAGGTGTTCAAAGCTGATCCCAAACTACGATGTTCTAGTCAATGGTAGTAACTGCAGGCGAATGAAGGTGGCTGGGAAATGAAGTGGACAACATGTCCCAAAGCGTCCCGTGTCTGTCGTGAACTGCTCAGACGTGGCTGTGAGAAGGGCTGTAGGGGACAGTGCAAATGTGTAAAAGCTTCTCTGCAGTGTACTGGTCCCTGTCTCTGTAGAGCCCTATGCGACCGTGAGTGGCATGGATGATGTTGTATAATTCTGTGGTCAGTACTTTGAGATGCTTCGGGAAATATTGTCGACTTCATTTCCCAGCCACCTTCATTCGTCTGCAGCTACTACCATTGACCAAATTAATATGGGAGGCATACTCTGAAAAGGTGCATACATTGCCAGGCTTCAGTATGCTGACTATGACGGCTCCATCCAGTATAAGAGCAACAACAATTGAAACACTCAGTGAATGGCCTGGTTAGATATCTGCTGTAGCCTCATTTTTTGAAGTAGGAATCAGTTATCTCTAGGCAACTCACTGACTTAGTTCCTAGCCGTAATTAGTCCATAATTCGAGAGTGATAATGGGTATGCCTGGTTCTCGTGCGCAAAAGTTCCCGTCCAGGTCTCCTTCTCGTATCTGACAGGAAATGTACAACCTGGAGAATGATGAACAGTCTCTCTTCCACAGAAGACAAATGCCATTTGCTCATGACTTGTCCCAAATCTCTGGTATCCAGGACAAGTAGGTCATTGCTGTCAATGGCAGAGATATTGAAAAATCCGTATTTTGGTCGGCCATTTTGGAAAATGGTCACCATTGAGACCGCGGGTAACATTTTCGATGGCTCTATTGGAATCTTTGACCCTAACTATGTATGTTTAGACACCAAGATGACGTTTTTAGGTGTACTGGAAGGTAAAATATTGAAAACGCCGTATTTCGGTCGGCCATTTTGGAAAATGGCCGCCATTGAAGCCGTTTGGAACATTTGTAATGGCTCTGTTGGAATCTTCGCCCCTAACTTTGTATGGTTAGACACCAAGATGACGTTTCTAGGTGTACTGGAAGTTGAAATATTGAAAAAACCGTAATTTGGTCGGCCATTTTGGAAAATGGCCGCCATCGAAGTCGTTTAGAACATTTGTAATGACTCTGTTGGAATCTTCACCCCTAACTATGTATGCCTAGACACCAAGATGACGTTTCTAGGTGTACTGGAAGCTGAGATATTGAAAATCCGTAATTTGGTCGGCCATTTTGAAAAATGGCTGCCATTGGGGCCAGAGGTAAAATTTAATATGCGATGGCCCTATAGCCAAATCTTTTTCTTATGAGATGCTCGTAGAATGTACCAAATATCATGCTGGTATCCAGGGCTGTTAACAATACTGGGAAAAAGTATTGGCAATACCAATACCAATACTTACTAATAAAAGTATTGGCAATACCAATACCAATACTATTTCTTAAAAGTATTGCAATACCAATACCAATACTTTTACCAATACTTTTCGATAAGTTTTAAAGTTTAATGACTAAAAAAGCACATGCCATTGCCCGTTAAACAGTGTTAAGCAGTACAGGCAGTGTAACTACTAATCTATATACATGCTTTCCATAAGTCTACCACTTAGCCATACTATTTATAGATCTCGATTTCCGTCCATTCCGGTCAAAGATCACAGATCGGTGAGATCGCACCAAAGAGTCACTTATTCAAGCGGATGAGAAACCATATAAATTATTGTCAAAAAAGTATTGGTATCGAGTATCGCTGACAGGCTAAAAAAGTATCGGCGATACGCATGCGATACCAACAAAATTAAACTATCGCGATACTCGCCGCGATACTGAAAAAAGTATCGGCGATACCAAGTATTGCGATACTTTATCGCGATATTAACAGCCCTGCTGGTATCACAAAGTAAGCAATTTTTAAGCAGGCCTCTATACTAGAAGCCCAATATTCAATGCAAATATGCACGAAAACCCATCATATTTTGAGGGGTAAAATATGCGATGGCCCTATATAGTCAAATCTTTTTCTTATGAGATGCTCGTATATAGAATGTACTAAATATCATGCTGCCAGCATGATGCTGGTATCACAAAGTAAGCAATTTTTAAGCAGGCCGCTGTACTAGGAGCCCGATATTCAATGCAAATATGCACGAAAAACCATCATATTTTGAACCCCATTTTGGGGGGTGACCCCATGGTCGGATTTTGGCGGATTTTGGATATGTTATTCAGCACAAAATTCTGATCAGGAAACCGTTTAAAAACCTTCTGATGGAATTTTGCCTAGGTGAAACTGCAAATTGCCTGGACTACTGGGAAACGGCGTCATAATGCGTCAGTAATGACAAAAAACGGTAGCTAGCGCTGATCCAAGTATATAATTAAAACCTAAACTAGTATCCGTTCGACTTTCTAAGAGCTAATACTATAGAGTGAAATATACCTTTAATTTGATGCATTAAGTATAAATAAATGTTAAAAATTGGCGAAGTTATACGCGTGCAAAGTCGGGACATTTATGCTGGGCCACCATTTATTCATTCATGATTCATTCATTCATTCATTCAAGAATTTATATAGCGCTTCTTCAAGGCGACTACTCAGAAGCGCTCCCGACTCTAGCACGGCAAAAAAGGACAGTTTTGAGTTTAGTAAAAAATGTTCCAGTAATAACCCCAGCAAGTAGACGTAGTTCCTGTGGAAGCTCATTCCACACAATGACTATCACATATAAATATTGATATTAATATAAATATTAATATTAATATCACATATATATATATATATATATATATATATATATATATTAGGGCGGCCCTTAGCATACAGCCAAAAAATAAAAATCGTAAAATTTTGTCTGGCACCCTTTCAATCCATGCCAATTATAGAAATAACATTATGTTGAAAAGGATTTTGGAATTGCAAAACATTTAGGGGTGCCCCTCGAGCGCCGAAATTTATTCTTTAATACAAATTTGATCAATTGAATCATACAATTTCAACCAAACTATATTCAACACATTGTCACTCAGAATTTAACAGAGATGACTAAAATACACTCTAGTGATGCAACAATGCCAATGAAACAAGTGTTTACTGTTCAATTATAATTCAGTTATTGTTCACTGTTCAGCTGGTCACAGAAGTAAATGATCAGTACAGGACAATAAAATGCAGCAATCACTGCTTTCTACTAATTTGACACGAGATTTCTTTTCGTACAGTCAGGGAACTGTCGTCGATGTTCACTGACAACCTGCAGGAGAAATTGAAGCTTATCCTCATCTTTTGTTAGCTTTTTATTTAACCCTTTGAACCCTAATGGCCTCTATAGCGGCCAGACGATATCTGATAATGACCCTAATGGCCTCTATAGCGGCCTCAGGCTACTAAATACATATACATATATACATACATACATACATGCATACATATATACATAAATACATACAAACATACATGCACACATACTTACATACATATACCAATATACATACATACATATATACCTACATACATAATACAAATATACATATATATACATACATATATGATGATGATGGTGCTCTGCCCGAAGGCAGGTTCATTGGCTTTACGCCCCTGGGGATGAGGGGATATACATAATATACATATGTATATATACATATATACATACATACATATATACATGCATATATATACATGTATGTATAAACATGCATACGTATATACATGCATACATGCATACATACATACACACACACATACATGCATACATACATACATACATACGTACATACATACACACATACAAACATACACATACATACATACATACATATACATACATGCACACATCCATACATGCATACATACTTACATACATATACACATATACATACATACATATATACATACATACATACATACATACATACATATATACATACATATGTATATACATACATACAAATATACATACATATATATACATATATACATGTATATATGTACGTATATACATACATACATGTATACATGCATGCATACATACTCATACATACATACATATATATATACATACATAATACATGCATGCATACACACATAAATACATACACATATTGCTCAGGAACCCAGGGTCAGGGTGTTATTACATGAGGAACCCAGGGTTCAAAGGGTTAAGTCCTGGATGAGTTCTACACTTCGTTCAGCTCTATCATTGACGACAGCCAACCCTTTGAGTACTGCTTGTGCTTCTCGAAATGCTTCATGCTCTTCCCAAAGAGCAGGATATTTGGAAAGCATCATCTCAGATAGTCCATGCAGACCAAGCACCTGGAACAGTTTCTTGGAGTTGGTGGTACAGAATTGTTCCAGACCGCTGGTGCCAAGAAATGCATCTGACTTCACAATGGATCGTTTAGGCGGATGATCTAGGGCTACTTCTTCCATGGCAGCAATCACTGGCTTCTTGGAGTCATTGGGTACCCTTGAATCAAAAAAGCAAGCCCAATAAGCTCTTCAGACAAATACCAGAGATGAAGCCCTTGCTTCTTGCTTGTAGCAGAAGAAATTTTAGTATGTGGATATTTGAGAAGGTTTGCCATGAGACTGAAGTCATTCAGAGGAGCCTCCACAGCATTTGGCGCAGTTATCCAGGTTTTCAGGTAGACAACAATTGAAAAGATGGCAATATCACGAATACTGCGTTCTCCTGCAGCAGTCTTCTTGAACTGAGCACGAAAGAGCCACATCTTTATGGTATAGATGACTTTTGCCATCCATCGTGCCCGGTGCATAGCGCCAGGTATTCGAAACCGAATTCCACGAGAAGGAACACATCCAAGAAAGACGACAGAGAGCTCGAGAAATTCCCTGTATCGTGACTGTGCAGTTGCTAAATGTCTATAAGCAAACTCCAAGATATCAGAACGGTGTGGGGCCACCAATGATTCCACCAAAGGATCTCATTGTGAGAGCGTCTGCATGGGCAATATCAAACAGGTCATCTAGTCTCTCAATAAATTTCTCCTCCTTAATCTTGTGAGCTGTAGTTGTTCGGTGTCTATGCTTTTGAAGTCCTTTCCATTCCACGAACACCGACTCCAACTTGCCAATACAATGCTTTTTGCCTCTTACAGGTAGTGTATCCTCGGCTTTCTCTCGTCTAAAAACTTGTCTTTTTTCTCGGAGTTAAACGCACTGGGAGCGCTTCTGAAAGGTTCTTGCTGCGAGAAGCGCTTTATAAATGGTCAGATAAGATAAGATAAGATAAGATAAGATAAGATAAGATAAGATAATTATGAATAATTATTTGTAATATATCGTATTTACTGTGTCTGACAATGTAGGCCTGTAACGGAATGCTAAGACCGATTGTTTGGGTGGAATTATATTCCAGATCTCAGAGCGGAGATCATGTTACTCATTAGCATACTATATTCCTATTCGCTGCAATGTGGGTTATTGCCCTATATGTCATCAAATCAACAAGTCGAGTGTTTACTATGAAAATAATATTAGCATATGAATGTTAAAATATGTCAACACGTACAGCACACAAATCCTATCTCTAAGGGTTTGGGATAATGTCTGCTTTAACACAACCTTCTATTAAATAGCCCTACCTAAACCAGTACTGATTAAAGTGACTTTAAGGGATATAACTTTAATATCTACCCTCCCACGTAGAATTCTTGTAGTTGATTACCACTGGCCAGTCTTCATCGTATTCTCGTCAATGGCGGATCTCCAGGCTGTAGACTTCATTTCTCCGTTGCGGATAATTGTCGTACTCTTCTTCTCAAGTGCCGAATATCTTTGCCGTCGCTGTTTACAGTTTGAACAGTTCCTGTTCAATGTCGAATTTACAAACTATTGCGACTTTCATTTACCGTCCGAAGTAACCTTTGTAGATTATTTATTACTCCGCAATGTCTCGAGAAGTAACTTCGTTGATCTAAGGTATGCGCTGTAAACTGCAACGCATACACGCTCTTACCGGTAAGTAAAGCGTTTTACCGATCGTTCGTTACGCTCTTCGACTTTCAATATAGTCCACACTTTAGGACACTAATCGTTCGTAACTCCGGCTTCCAATCGTTCCGACTGTCACGAAACCACACGATAATATTCGACAATAATTATCCACAACTTACGACCGTTGCAACTTCGGCCATTACGTTCCTCCTTGCTCGACTGAAGATGCTCTACACGCAGGCGCGGCAGCCGACTCTTTTATCCGCATCTCATTGGTTGATGTCGTGATTGATCATTGTTATATTCCGCAATGTTTGCCCCCATTTAATATATATTTTGCCCCTAAGTACTGGTTATAGCACTGGTCAATTAATTAAACAGAGCAATGTGAAAGTTCTCAATCAAATTATTAACTAATCATTAACTAGGGCCTCTGCCTAACTTAACATGTGTAATTAACATTCAACAATATATATATATAGCAGGGTAAGAACGTATGGGTGGGATCAAGGATATCGCTACAGCCTATGTTTCCAATAGTAGACTAAAATCAAATGTCTTTCCTTGTATTAAACAACTCTTCATAAAATATTGCCACATTTTTTCAACCAGACAACAAACGTTAATCAAACATATATTTGAAATTGTACAGTGACTTAAATTTTAGAGCTCACGTAATTTTAATAAGTAAGTAAGTACTAAATATTAAATGTTGAAGCATTGCAAACATTAGTAGGCCGACAGAATGTATTAAAGCACTGAAAATTTCAGTCTGCGATTCCAATTTTTATTTGGAAGTTTACTCGTACATTATTGAAACTTGAGAGCTCGGGGGGCACCCCTAAATATTGCCCTATTGCAAAGATTGTTTGCACAAATTATTTTCTTCATAATTGAAATAGATTGGAGGGGTGCCAGTAGATTATTTTTAACTTTCATTTTTAAGGGCCACCCTAATATATATATATATATATATATATTTGTTTAAATCATTATCAAGTTGACATGCTGCAACACGATTAGGCCTACAGTATGAAGAGAAAAGTAGCTTTTAAAAAAGCACAGTGGATTAATTTATACCTATTTTGTTTAACGCAATACGTCTAACGCTACAATATATTGACCTCCACTCCCAGACATAGGCGTACGAGGCGGGGGTTCAGAGGGGGCAAATGCCCCCCAAATTTCGGGCAAATGTGTTTTTCGGGCAAAAGAGGCATGGTCGGGCAAAGAAATTTGGGAAATTTGGGGGGGGGGAGGGGCAAACAGGTACGGGAGGAATTATTCGGGCACGCAGGGGTAAAAAAGTCTCGTCAGATTTTTCGGACGGGAAAATCTTAAGAAAAGTTTGGGCGGATGACTAAAAAAAAGGTAAAAAGGTCGTCACATTTTTCGGACGGGAAAATCATAAGAAAATTATGGGCGGATGACTAAAAAAAAGTCGTCAGATTTTCGGGCAAAAATTTTTTGCCCCCTCCCCGCTGCCGAAATGTCCCGTACGCCTATGCTCCCGGAAAAAACTTCAAATGCACCTGATTTGCTCATTATTATTGTTCTAATTGCGACGTCAGCAGCAGCACTTCAACAACTGATAGATAGGATAAATGAGGTCTCAAAGGAATACGGTTTGGAAATAAGTATAAAAAAGACAAAAGTTATGGTAGTATCCAAAACGAGAGAAACAATTCAGATCACCTGCAATGGGGAACCTCTAGAACAGGTTGAGGCTTTCCGCTACCTGGGAGCATTGATAGATGACACTGGAGACGGAAGCCGAGAAATCAGGGCTAGATTGGGGATGGCTCGGACGGCGATGGGGTCACTGGACTGCCTGTGGAAAGATCGTTCGGTCGGAAATGCGCTGAAGAGGAGGGTTATGGAGGCGATGGTGTGGTCAGTGGCGTTGTATGGAAGTGAGGCATGGACTCTAAAGGCGGCGGATAGGAGAAGATTGACGGCATTTGAGATGATGACGTATAGAAGAATGATGCAGGTCGACTGGAGGGAACACAGAACAAATGCCTCGATTTTGGCGGAGCTGCGGCCGAAACAGAGACTGCTGGAGAGGGTGCAAAAAAGGAAACTGCGATACTTCGGACACCTGATGAGGGCAGACAACATATCGACACTGCTAATACAAGGACGAATTGAGGGTACCAGAGCACGGGGAAGACCAAGGAGGCGTTGGATGGACGATGTCTGTGACTGGACCGGATTACCACCGGTGGACTGTGTCAGACGGGCGCAGGACAGAGAGGAATGGAGGAAGCTGCTGTCGTTGTCTCTGGTCTCCGACCCTCAGAAATGAGGATGGACAGCATCATCATCAAGAAGAAACAAATAATTGCGCACCGTAAATTTTAACCTCTGTATTAGGAAGCGCTGGCATCTATAAATAAACCAGTAGGAAGCAAGGTAGAATGACCACGAACGATGACGTGTGGCTTCCACAAAATTCCACCGTAACCCATTTCTAACCAATCACAATCCGAGTTAAAGCAACGTCATCCAATGGCAAATCGCGTCATATTTTCTATACGTTGAACTTTCCTCCAATAAGATACGAATACGAAACTGGGTCAACCAATCGCGAATAGCCACGATCGGCTGGTTGAATATATAATAATGTACATTGGTTTTCATCTTTAATCTGAGCTTCCTAGAAATCAAAGAAAAGTATCAGCGACGAAGAATTTCAGCGAGTTTTGCGAAAGAATAAATTCCGAACGTGTTCGACTTGCATCTCGTTTCCACTCGGCTCGAAAAGTAGGCCTAAGTTGATTAATCGTATATTTTCATTACTTTATCGGTATTTTGATTCTTATAGAATAACCAAGTTTGTCGTTTGCTGTGCGATCGTTCATAGTTATTACATTGACTCGAACGAAAGTTCGATGATGCTTTTAAACTAGAGTTTCCAAATCGTTCGGTTCCTGGTTTCATCCATGGCTTCTTTCATTGTCCATGTGCTTTGGATCTTCCATCACTTCGAAAAAGAATCATTAGTAATTCGAGTAAGTAATCAGTAAGTTTGTACGGCTGGTTTTCTTTAGTAGTTTTCATTTATTTCCTGTGCAGATAAAGAGTGTCAAAATGAAGAGTATGCTGTGGAGGTTGAGTGTGTTGGGGCTACTAGTGGCCTCCGCTGTTGCCAAAGATGAAGAAACAAAGAAAGACAAAGATAACGTTGGAACCGTCATCGGAATTGACTTGGGAACGACGTACTCGTGGTAAGTATCTTTTTGAGTCAGTAATTAGATAAACTTATCGTCAGAAGCTTTCGTACAGCTTTTGGGCTACATAAAATTGCCATTTCATATTACATTGTAGCCTATGCATTGCATTGTACAATAGACTACTTCCAAGAATGATCATTATTAATTTGAATTAGTTTAATCATTGAGTTTGTAAGTTTGTGCAAGCCCTGGCTTTATTTAATAGTTTATTTTGTGGTGTAATGTTAATCATGGATTTTATAAACGCATACAAGATAACGGTTTTGGATTGTTTAGAAACTTGTATATGGACGTAGTATGTAGACGTCTATGCATTTGGATTTCTCTTTAGGATTTCCCGCTACCCCTATATTCAGCACGGAGCTCAAGTCTGTTGACCTAACCTTCCCTAGTTTAGAGTTGCACGCTTTTAAATTGATGGCTAAGGAGATGAAGGCAGTCCCTGAAACAGCCATGCGTATGAAGTGTTAGCGACTTTATTTTTTCATCCTCGGCATATGAGAGCGGCGGCCAGTCCTCTCCCTCACCTTCTCATCTTCTCACTGACACTGTACAGTCAATGTACTCGTTATAACTGAGTCGGCTAGAGGGCAAATGCGGACCAAAAATCTTGAACCATAATTATATCTGCCCTGGCAGTGATTTTAAGATTTGAACCCCGAGCTATTGACCAGCAGTCCAGCCTGCCAATCACTACACCATTGAGCGTATTGTGCATAGCACGGAGCTCAAGTCTGTTGACCTAACCTTCCCTAGTTTAGAGTTGCACGCTTTTAAATTGATGGCTAAGGAGATGAAGGCAGTCCCTGAAACAGCCATGCGTATGAAGTGTTAGCGACTTTATTTTTTCATCCTCGGCATATGAGAGCGGCGGCCAGTCCTCTCCCTCACCTTCTCATCTTCTCACTGACACTGTACAGTCAATGTACTCGTTATAACTGAGTCGGCTAGAGGGCAAATGCGGACCAAAAATCTTGAACCATAATTATATCTGCCCTGGCAGTGATTTTAAGATTTGAACCCCGAGCTATTGACCAGCAGTCCAGCCTGCCAATCACTACACCATTGAGCGTATTGTGCATAGTGAGTTCTATGAATTTAATTCAAGATCAGTAATTGGTTTCAGTAATTAATTTGCCTAGGAATAATATATTCATTGTTCCTTGTGTGACTCGTTGACAGCGTCGGCGTCTTCAAGAACGGGCGAGTCGAGATTATCGCCAACGACCAGGGCAATCGAATCACACCGTCCTACGTCGCCTTCACCCCGGAGGGAGAACGTCTGATTGGGGACGCGGCCAAGAACCAGCTGACAACCAATCCGGAGAACACCGTCTTCGATGTTAAGCGCCTGATTGGCCGTCGCTGGAACGAGCCGTCGGTTCAGGCGGACATCAAGTTCTGGCCGTTCAAAGTGGTGAACAACAACGATAAGCCGAACATCGAGGTGTCGGTTGGGTCGGAAACTAAGACCTTCGCTCCCGAGGAGATCTCGGCCATGGTCCTGATCAAGATGAAGGAGACCGCTGAAGCGTATCTCGGAAAGAAGGTCACACACGCCGTCGTCACCGTCCCCGCCTACTTCAACGACGCCCAGAGACAGGCCACGAAAGACGCGGGCGTCATCGCCGGTCTCAACGTCATGAGAATCATAAACGAGCCGTGAGTTTCATCTTGACAATCCATCGAAATTCATTCATTCATTTAAGAGATTTTATATGGCACCCATGCAAGACCATCCACTCAGAAGCGCTCCCAACCCAACTCCGGCTAAAGAGAACAGTCTTGAGATTAAGAGTAGAACATGACGTAAAAGGCTCTAGGCATTAGACGTGGTTCCACGGGTAGCCCAATAATTTTGATGGTTCCCTTTTAAGATTCTTGCTCAGAGGTGATTTCTGTTCTGCTAACTGGTTAGCTCAATCAACTCATGAGAGCATGATGTCTCATTTGTCATATCTTTTGGCAGTGTTACAATGTTACATGTAAGTCTGTTTACTAAATGGGATTGGTTGATAAAGAATTTCTTATTTATAGTCTTTGGAAATTGGATTGAAACTTTGATTCAATTGGCACACGAACATTTTATGCTAAAAGAATTTTCTTAGTTGCATGGAATTGCATATAGTGCCTTTTTAAGGTACTTCTTGGGCCATCCAACCAATCGCAGCCTCGGATGAAAGGACAGTCTTAGGATGGTACTAAAGGTTCTTTTTTTGACCGTTTTGTGGTGCATTTGATTTTCCAGAACTGCTGCCGCCATTGCCTACGGTCTGGACAAGAAGGAGGGAGAGAAGAACATTCTGGTGTTCGATCTCGGGGGTGGTACTTTCGACGTGACTCTGCTTACCATTGACAACGGCGTCTTTGAAGTCTTGTCCACGAGTGGAGACACGCATCTTGGTTAGTAGGCTACTTGTGCGACTATCTGTTGATGATGTAACGTGCGTTATGTGTTGCTGTTGCGAGTTCATTTTTCCCTCTCTTTCTCTCTTCCATCAGTTTTGTGCCGACGATGAGACTTTTACAAGATTGCTCCCAAGATTTCTTCCTGTCTCTGATGATGTCTAGCGCCATTCTCATGTCGATGCTTTTTTCATAAAAAATGCATTTTTCATTCAAATGCATGGACACCCAAATTAATAGCAGCTGATACTGCTTATTTACGTTGTTTTAGAATTTAGAGAATAAAAATATATGAGAAAATAATAGTGAGGTTCTTCCCCCATGACAAGTTTGTTGCTGTTGGGACCTGTTTTTGTGTTCACATTAACCTGAACGCGCTGGAGTAGGGAGCGCCTCTGAGTAGTTTTTTCTTGAATAAGCGATCAATAAATTTTCGAACGAATGAATTTTTAGGTTATCTTGAGACCCAACTGCTTTTCTAATTATGATTGCTTTGTTGTTCTGTGGAACAGGCGGTGAGGACTTTGACCAGCGAGTGATGGAGCACTTCATGAAGCAGTACAAGAAGAAGAAGGGCAAGGACATTCGCAGCAGCAACCGTGCCGTTCAGAAGCTGCGTCGGGAGGTCGAGAAGGCGAAGCGCGCTCTGTCTTCCCAGCATCAGGCGAGGATCGAGATCGAGTCGTTCTTCGATGGCGATGACTTCTCCGAGACGCTCACCCGTGCCAAGTTCGAGGAGCTGAACATGGTAGGTTTTCAGTTGGATCATCACAGAGAACGGCTTTTATTTCATCTTGGTATACTCGTTTCGTAAACTTAAGCTGTAGAATTGTGGTTATTTGGTTCAAGGGGCTCTTTGTGCTGACAAGGGTTTTTAATTTCACCAGGGACAGGGTTGGTAAACTTAAAATGTAGAATTGCAGTTGTTTAGTCTAAGGAACACTTTGTTATGAGAAGGGCTTTAATTTCACCAGGTACTTGGTTGGTAAATTTAAGTTGTAGAATTGTAGTTATTTCTATTTAGACATCTATGGAGCCATCGACAGATCGGAACTGAACCTGCTCGCCCTTTTCGACGTCAGCGCAGCTTTTGATACTGTAGACCATGACATCCTACTTAAGCGGTTGAATGTTTCGTTTGGGTTGTCTGGTAATTTTCTGGAGTGGATTGGCTCTTTCCTGCATGGGCGCACTATAAGTGTAGTCCATGGCTCGACTAGGTCTCGGTGGGTCCCTGCCCCATATGGTTTGCCTCAGGGTTCAGTTCCTGGTCCCCTCCTAAACATAATTTATACCACTGGTCTCGACCTGCTTCTTGCAGAACATGGTGCCTTTAGCCAACTCTACGCTGATGACACACAGGCATACATGCACTGCCTCTCATCTAACGCTTCCTCTACAGTTAGGGCTATGAGTCAGGTGCTCATTGCCCTGAGAGCATGGATGGCATCAAACCGTCTTAGGCTATAAACCCTGCTAAGACTAAATTCATTTGGCTGGGCTCCAGGCAGCAGCTGCCTAAGCTTGATCTGATTCACCTCTCTGCTGAATTTCCCGACTATACTTTCTCCACCTCAGTCCGTGACTTTGGTGTTGTGCTAGACCAGGAACTTACTTTTGTACCTCACATTAATCGTCTCAGTCGCTCCTGTTTCTATCAGCTGCGCCAGCTTCGCACTGTTGCTCGCTCTCTCTCAACTGTTGCTGCAACTATACGCTTGTACATTCCTTTGTCTCAGCTCGTCTTGACTATTGCCTATCCCTTTATGCTGGTTTACCATCTGGTCGATTATCTTCTCTTGACCGTATTCTGCGCGCTGCAGCACGCCCCATTGGTCATCTGCCCAAATTTGGTCATGTCACAAATTACTTGCTGGAGGTTCTGCATTGGCTCCCAGTCCGTCAGCGCATCGAATACAGAATCTCTTCCTTAATATGGCGTTGCCAGCTAGGTCTTGCTCCATCTTATCTACTTGATCTTTGTCGGCCTGTGTTATGTGCTCGGACTGGTCGGTCCCTACGCTCGGCTGATAGGGAATTACTCTTTGTCCCATTTGCTCGTACCTCCATCATGCAGAGTCGTGCTTTTTCTGTGGTTGGCCCAGTGGTATGGAATGCCCTCCCACTTGAGTTGCGCCTGTTCCCTAGATCACTCTCTGACACATTCTATAAGCACTTAAAAACTGTTCTGTTTGTCCGTACTGGAGTCGGGAGCGCCTCTGAGTAGTTTCCTTGAAGAGGCGCTATATAAATACTCGAATGAATTAATGAATGAATATTTGGTTTAAGGCGCTCTTTGTGTTGAGAAGGATTTGATGTCAACTTGATACTCAATTGGTAAGCTTAAGTTGTGGAATCTTAATAATTTAGTATAGTAGACCTTTGATGTTTATTTCTTGTTTGCAGCGACGTTCAACACTTAGACCTTTAGTGACAAGCGTGCACGCTGATATGTATATACGACACAAATGCAGATCATCAATAAAGCGTTAAACTTTGTCAGTTTCGTTGATGTTGTGAATTTTTTCGTGTAGGATCTTTTCCGATCGACGGTCAAGCCAGTCCAGAAGGTTATGGAAGATGCGGATCTGAAGAAGGATCAGGTGGATGAGATTGTTCTTGTTGGTGGCTCCACTAGGATCCTCAAGGTCCAACAACTTGTCAAGGACTTCTTCAATGGAAAGGTACGAAAATACATTTGTCATTGGCCGACATGGCCAATTTATAACATATAATTTGATGCCTCGTTTTTTAATGAAGAATTGGTGTTATAGATAAGATGCCAAATGCCATGCTTGCATATTCAGTCATTCAGATGATTTAGGAATTGTTTAATTACGATAGAATAGAATATTCTTTATTAATTAGCCAATTGCAGCCACATTTTGGTCATGCAAGGAGTTACGACTGTTGGCACAATTTCTGAGTTCATCTTATTTAGGCAGCCTTTAAATTTGTGGCCCAGATCATTTGTTATAAATTTATGTTTTATAAATCATCCTGATTTTAATCAGTCATTCTAATTATAAATCGTCCATAATTATAAACCATCGCACTTATATAAAAATGATCAAGTCTTCTGCTATGCTTATGAGTCTTGTAGCGTCTAAATTGTTGCTTTTGTACAGCTTAGAATTAATCCAAGAAACCCTTTGGAATTTGGATGATTCTAGGATTTTTCCGACGTGTCGCCTTGGCCATAAGCTATTGTCAAGCCATTCCGAAATTGTTCTTTCTTCAGGAGCCGAGCCGTGGAATCAACCCGGACGAGGCCGTCGCCTACGGAGCAGCCGTCCAGGCTGGTGTTCTTGGAGGCGAGGACACTGTTGACGTGGTTCTGATCGACGTCAACCCTCTCACCATGGGCATCGAAACCGTCGGCGGTGTCATGACGAAACTCATTGGCCGTAACACCGTCATCCCGACAAAGAAGTCGCAGATCTTCTCAACCGCGGCCGACAACCAGCCATCCGTGTCGATCCAGGTCTACGAGGGTGAGCGACCGATGACGAAGGACAACCACCTGCTCGGCAAATTCGACCTGACCGGAATTCCGCCGGCGCCGCGCGGAGTCCCTCAGATCGAGGTGACGTTCGAGATCGACGTCAACGGCATCCTGCGTGTGTCGGCCGAAGACAAAGGAACCGGAAACAAGAACAACATCGTGATCAACAACGACCAGAACCGATTGTCTCCCGAAGACATCGACCGCATGATCAACGACGCGGAGAAGTTCGCCGAGGACGATAAGAAGGTGAAGGAGCGCGTGGAAGCGCGGAACGAGCTCGAAGGTTACGCGTACTCACTGAAGAACCAGATCGGCGACAAGGAGAAGCTCGGTGGAAAGCTGAGCAGCGAGGAGAAGGAGACGATCGAGTCGGCGCTCGATGAGCACATCAAGTGGCTGGAGAAGAATCACGACGCGGACGTGGAGGACTTCAAGGAGCACAAGAAGCAGCTGGAGGAGATCGTCCAGCCGATCATTAGCAAACTCTACCAGGGAGCCGAGGGCGGCGCTCCTCCCCCGACGGACGGTGGGGAATCGGAGGAGAGGGACGAATTATAGTTGGCCGCAGGACTACCGCTCATTCCACGTGTTTCTTCGTTTTTTCGTTCGTTTTTTTTCCGTCGTGTTGTACTGTCGTCGGTTGAATATCTGTTCGTTTGAGTCGATTGAAAACAAATTTAGGTTTTGTTTAGCATGAAGAGTTTGTTTCTGAAGAAGGTGAACTTTAGTTGTTTTATGGGGGGTAGTTTAACCGGGAGGCGAATGTGTAAGTGATGGGCTCCTTGGGGTAGACGTGGCCCGACTCGTGTGGAGCTGGCGTGATCTTCCCTCCTACTACTCTTCCTCTGTAATAGGACAAGTGTTTGTGTCGATTTTGTACAGGTTGCGTGTACATAAACTGCAATTACATTACATGTGTTGAAAAGTGTACTGATGTCATTGTTCTTTTTTTCCCCCAAGCACTTCACAATGCAATACTACAACACATTTATAGTGGACCTCATATTAAACACTCGTGGTGACCTCATGTGCATTGTGCATTGGATTACATGTAGATTAGCGTTTCGGTGGCTTAGGCTGATGCCTTTAACCTATTTACAGATACAATGGTCTTTTGTTGACCGATATGGCACTTGGATTTGTGTGGAAGAGATGTCACAGATGTCCATGACAATTATGTCCTACCAAATTATACTGCATTGCTTTGAGGTTTAATCGTAACGGATGCTTTTAAAGTTTCATCCTCTAACCCTCCTGCTGCAACCTAAGCCCGAAAAAATACCATTTACACGGCGAAAAAAATGAATCTGGGTATTCTTGTGGGGCTTAGCCCCCCCCTAGCCCCTGATAAACTCCGCCCATGTCCCCACCCACGCCCCTTTTCCCCCCGTATGCAGTCGCCTAAGTCCGGGGTACGTAATATTTGGACGGCTCTCTCTGCACGACAAGCCTACATATTCGGTATAGCCTACGTAATTATACGACTGGCCTGCGTGAAACCTGGGTAGGTCTACGTGATGGTCGTTTTGTGGTCACAATGCAATTTCCTTTCCGTTCCCATAGAGGTCGATTTTGTGTGACGGATAGGAGAGAGTCGACTGAGTTTAAAAGCAGAGTGAGGAGACCCAAGGGAGGAAGAAGCAGTGCGCAGCCGTGGACCAAGGCAGTCTGCAGCCATTCGAAGGAGGCCCTCTAGGGAATGCGTGGACAGAACGGACATTGAGACCATGACGATGAAATAGGCATTGAGAAACATTGAGAAATAAATAGAAAGAATTGAGAGCGAGAGAGAGAGAGAGAGAGAGAGAGAGAGAGAGAGAGAGAGAGAGAGAGAGAGAGAGAGAGAGATAGATAGATAGATAGATAGATAGATAGATAGATAGATAGATAGATAGATAGATAGATAGATAGATAGATAGATAGATAGATAGATAGATAGACAGACAGACAGACGGATGCCTAAACACAATAACACTAAGAGATAGAATGAGAGACATATGTTGCCAGACAAAAAATAAGGGGCAGACAAAGAGGCAGACACTGAGACAGACATAGACAGACACACAGACAGAGTAAGAGTGGACACCATCACAGCTAGCGTTGCAAGATGAAGCTATATAATTATATGCTAGGAAAGTCCGGCGATTAAGTGTTTCAGGTTAATTTGCTGATCAAAATTAAACTGCGTAAACAAGGTTCTTAACTTTGAAATGCAGTTTAAGATGCAAGAATATCGACTTATTTTCGAGTTCCGTTTTTCTTCACTTTTTCATTTTTTTATTTATAAAACGACGTTTTATTCTTTTTTTACTCCGTTTCGATCTATTTTAACACCTATGGCGTTGCAAGCAAAAGGCGCTGTTCAACTTTCCAGAGCAGAAGCACTTCGCTATATTATCTTGGTCGTTTATATCCCTGCCCAGCTTGGACGTCCGCATATAGGCGCAAAAGGGGCACTTGCCCCAACTGGAAAATTGGCACCTTTTAAAGAAGCCTGCTATTTTTTCACAACATTCTTCGGCTAAAGCAATGTTAGTGCACAAAAGAGACACTAAGAAATTTGCCCTCAGAAACCTCTACGCAAATACTCATGGATACGTTCTTAATTTTCTCCTTGCATTTTTCAAGTTCTTGTCAAAAAATTTCTTCGTGACCATCGTGTTTTTCCCCATCCTGTAACAACATCTGCGAGCGACTATCCCGACTCGTATCAATTCCCCTGTGCATCTTTCATCAACTTCTTCACTGCATGTTATGAATTCAGTTGGATGGTCTGGAACAAATATGCTGCTGATGCTGCTGAAGCTGATGCTGCTGCTGCTGCTGCTATTGACCAGTGGGTGAAATTAATGAAATAACCGATTCAATGGAGCCCTGAAACAAAACCGACTCGGTGCCATTTGTTTAGTTTATGTGGCGCAAGTTCCCGTCGGTTACAGCGCACACGAGCGTTATAACGAGATTTCCTTTTGACGGAGATTCAGTTAAAGAGACGACGACGATGACGAAGGTTTGGAGGAAGTCTTTCCGCTTTTCCATTCGGCCAGTTATCCGCTTCGCCATCCATGCGACGCAGAAGGTCCGGATGAAGAGCAGGAGGGAAGGGGATGGGGGGATGGGGAGGGATGTCGAGATCGAATTTTTTAGGACGTGGAGGCAAAACGGATGAATGGTTTGACAGATCGGGGCTCTCGCATGAGCAGACAGAGCGGAGGAAGGAAGGAAGAAGAGGAGAAGGAATAGATGGGAGAGGGAAGGAAGAAGGGAAGGAAGAAGAAAGTGAGGAAAAAAAGGAGGGAGGAAGGAAGAGATTGGAGAGGGAAGGACGCAGAGACGGGACAAGAACGTGAGGATGGGAAATAAAGGGAGGAAAGTAGGAAGAGAGTGGAGAAGGAAGGAAGCAGAAAAGAAAAAAGGATGTAAGGGAAGATAGGGAGGGAAGAAGGAACAGAGAGAGGAGAATGGAGGAGGCAGAGAAGGGAGAAGAAAACGAGGAGAGAAACGGGGAGAAGTAGGAAGAGAGGGAAGAAAGACGTAAGCATTGAAGGGAGAAGAAAGACAGGAACGAACAAAGAGGGTAGAGAGAAAATGGATGGAGGAAGAAAGGGTGTGAAGAAGGGGTGGAAAAATAGGAAGAAGGAGTTGAGCACGGGAAGTACGAGGAAAAAGAAATGAGGGAGCGAGGAAAGGAGAGAGTGGGACGGAATGGATGACATCATCACGAGTCATATTTTTTCGACCATGCAGCTCACGTATCGATGTGCACGAAGCATGTGTATTGTGTAACAGGGGATCGGATGTTGTGTGAGGGATGTGTGAAGGAAGCGGATGAGAGAACAGGTGGCCGCAGGTGGTGATCAGGAGGCAGACATACACCCAGGCACTCACCCAGACATACACCCAAACATACGTGCGTGCTGAAACATGCACATGCTGAGTCTTGCTGACATAACCACACATAGCCCCTATGCTGACGTATACGCCTATAATACATGCTATGCACATGCTTGTATATGCGATTATGCATGCATGTATTAATGTATTAAGGACTGTCTAGATTCTAGAAGATTGATGATAAAAAAAATTGTGGTAGGAAGGTATATATAATGAGTGAAATGACGATGAGGACGAGAAGGAGGATGAGAAGGAGGACGAGAAGGAGGATGAGAAGGAGGATGAGGATGAGAATGAAGATGAGGATGAGGATTAGAAGGAGGATGAGGATGAGGATGAAGATGAGGATGAGGATTAGAAGGAGGATGAGGATTAGAAGGAGGATGAGGATGAGGATGAGAATGAAGATGAGGATGAGGATTAGAAGGAGGATGAGGATGAGGATGAGAATGAAGATGAGGATTAGAAGGAGGATGAGGATGAGAATGAAGATGAGGATGAGGATTAGAAGGAGGATGAGGATGAGGATTAGAAGGAGGATGAGGATGAGGATTAGAAGGAGGATGAGGATGAGGATGAGGATGAGAAGGAGGACGAGAAGGAGGATGAGAAGGAGGATGAGGATGAGGATTAGAAGGAGGATGAAGATGAGGATGAGGATGAGAAGGAGGACGAGAAGGAGGATGAGAAGGAGGATGAGGATGAGAATGAAGATGAGGATGAGGATTAGAAGGAGGATGAGGATGAGGATGAAGATGAGGATGAGGATTAGAAGGAGGATGAGGATGAGGATGAGAATGAAGATGAGGATGAGGATTAGAAGGAGGATGAGGATGAGAATGAAGATGAGGATGAGGATTAGAAGGAGGATGAGGATGAGGATGAGAATGAAGATGAGGATGAGGATTAGAAGGAGGATGAGGATGAGGATGAGAATGAAGATGAGGATGAGGATTAGAAGGAGGATGAGGATGAGAATGAAGATGAGGATGAGGATTAGAAGGAGGATGAGGATTAGAAGGAGGATGAGGATGAGGATTAGAAGGAGGATGAGGATGAGGATTAGAAGGAGGATGAGGATGAGAATGAAGATGAGGATGAGGATGAGAAGGAGGATGAGGATGAGAATGAAGATGAGGATGAGGATTAGAAGGAGGATGAGGATGAGGATGAAGATGAGGATGAGGATTAGAAGGAGGATGAGGATTAGAAGGAGGATGAGGATGAGGATGAGAATGAAGATGAGGATGAGGATTAGAAGGAGGATGAGGATGAGAATGAAGATGAGGATGAGGATTAGAAGGAGGATGAGGATGAGGATTAGAAGGAGGATGAGGATGAGGATGAGAAGGAGGACGATAAGGAGGATGAGAAGGAGGATGAGGATGAGGATTAGAAAGAGGATGAAGATGAGGATGAGGATGAGAAGGAGGACGAGAAGGAGGATGAGAAGGAGGATGAGGATGAGAATGAAGATGAGGATGAGGATTAGAAGGAGGATGAGGATGAAGATGAAGATGAGGATGAGGATTAGAAGGAGGATGAGGATGAGGATGAGAATGAAGATGAGGATGAGGATTAGAAGGAGGATGAGGATGAGAATGAAGATGAGGATGAGGATTAGAAGGAGGATGAGGATGAGGATTAGAAGGAGGATGAGGATGAGGATTAGAAGGAGGATGAGGATGAGAATGAAGATGAGGATGAGGATTAGAAGGAGGATGAGGATGAGGATGAGAATGAAGATGAGGATGAGGATTAGAAGGAGGATGAGGATGAGGATTAGAAGGAGGATGAGGATGAGAATGAAGATGAGGATGAGGATTAGAAGGAGGATGAGGATGAGGATTAGAAGGAGGATGAGGATGAGGATTAGAAGGAGGATGAGGATGAGAATGAAGATGAGGATGAGGATTAGAAGGAGGATGAGGATGAGGATGAGGATGAGAATGAAGATGAGGATGAGGATTAGAAGGAGGATGAGGATGAGGATTAGAAGGAGGATGAGGATGAGAATGAAGATGAGGATGAGGATTAGAAGGAAGATGAGGATGAGAATGAAGATGAGGATGAGGATTAGAAGGAGGATGAGGATAAGGATGAAGATGAGGATGAGGATGAGAAGGAGGACGAGAAGGAGGATGAGAAGGAGGATGAGGATGAGAATGAAGATGAGGATGAGGATTAGAAGGAGGATGAGGATGAGGATGAAGATGAGGATGAGGATTAGAAGGAGGATGAGGATGAGGATGAGACTGAAGATGAGGATGAGGATTAGAAGGAGGATGAGGATTAGAAGGAGGATGAGGATGAGGATTAGAAGGAGGATGAGGATGAGAATGAAGATGAGGATGAGGATTAGAAGGAGGATGAGGATGAGAATGAAGATGAGGATGAGGATTAGAAGGAGGATGAGGATGAGGATGAGAAGGAGGATGAGGATGAGAATGAAGATGAGGATGAGGATTAGAAGGAGGATGAGGATGAGGATGAGAAGGAGGATGAGGATGAGAATGAAGATGAGGGTGAGGATTAGAAGGAGGATGAGGATGAGGATGAGAAGGAGGATGAGGAGGAAGATGAAGATGAGGATGAAGATGAGGATGACGAGTGGACGAGTGAAACCCTCATCCGCATCCTCGGTTGTTGTTTCCAAATGGCTTGAACAGCGTCAGTCGTGTGCAGTCAAGTGCAACATTCAGCATCATATCAACTCACAGAGGGCCATCCGTGGACCATACAGGAACAGCTGGGAAGCAGCAGCAGCAGCTGAAAAGAACAAGGATGTAATGGGAAACAAGAGAGAAGGAGAGGAAAAGAACAATGTAAAGAAAAGAGGAATTGAACGATGTGCACGAGCCGAAAGAAGAAGAACAATAAGAAGAAAAAGAAAACCAAGAAAAGCAATAAGATGAATGTTGCCCGCACGGTCACAGACAAGATAAGGAGAGTGACAAAGCAGCAGACATACAGACTGACGGACAGACAGACAGACGGACATATATGGACAGACAGACTGACGTCGTAGACGACGTAGAGAAGTGCCTGCTTCCGATGACTTGTGTTGATCGTTGCTAGAGTATAGTCTAATAATATCGTGGTTTAAGTGAAGGGCCGTTGTCTGTCGTGGAAGCCAGCGCAGAGTGAAGCGGAAGTAATCTCGTGTCTGATGGTCAGAGGATTTCCGTGCATCAGACATGGAGGCAGCCAGGCATCTGGACACACATAGAAAGACAGGGACAGAGACACACAGAGATATAGAGAGTGAGTTGGAGACACAGAGAGGAGAGCAGACAGATAGATAGACAGAGATAAAATAGAAAGAAAGATAGACAGACAGAAACAGAGATAGAGATAAAGACAGACAGACAGAGAGACAAAGAGAGAGAGAAATAGAGAACGATAGGGAAGACATGTACTGTAACAGAGACCGAAAGGGCCAGGAAAAGACAAAGAGAGAGCAAACGGAGACAGAAACAGACAGCCAGAAAGACAGAGACAGAGAGAGACACAGACAGACAGGCAGATAGAGACAGACAGACAAAGAGAGAGAACGAGATAAACGGATAGACTCGATAGAGAGTGATAGAGGCAGACAGAAACAGCTGTGGAAGACACACACACACACACGCACGCCCATATATATATACACACACGTGCAGACACACATACATCGACACACATACAGACACATACATACACACATACATCGACACACATACATCGACACACATACAGACACATACATACACACATACATACATGCACACACAAGTCACACATATATACATACATACATACATACATACATACATACATACATACATACATACATACATACATACATGCATGCATGCATGCATGCATACATACATACATACATACATACATACATACATACATACATACATACATATATACATACATACACACACGCATACATACATACATACATACATACATACATATATACATACATACATACATACATACATACATGCATGCATGCATACATACATACATACATACATACATACATATATACATACATACACACACGCATACATACATACATACATACATACATGCATACATACATACATACATACATACATACATACATACATACATACATACATACATACATACATACATACATACATACATACATACATACATACATACTGTAGCGTATTAAATCGCTATTATCTATCAAACTAACTTGTCCAATATTAAGTGTTAGTTATAAGTAGAAGTTAAGATAGACAATGTAGTGGCGTTGATTTAGTTAGTTAATTAATTGGCGTTGCTAGAAGAATTAATATTTAGTAATACGATCAGCAAACGAAAACACAGACGCGCTAAAGAAATGCAGCGAGGCTGATGGGCGTTGGTCGCTAATAGCAACTATATCAACAGACGTAACGTAATGACGCGCTAACGGATTAAAAGGCACGTCATCGAGAGAAACGGAAGAAAGTTTGATTTCTGCATGTTGAGGTTAATGGAGAAGGGTCATTTGTTGTGCCAAATGAACTCTTAAGTAAAATTAACCGCAGAATGAACAGTTTGGTGCAACTTCGACGTTGGGAAGAAGTGTAGCCAATAGACGTTGAGTTTTCGGGACAGTTTTGTGTTCGAGGCAAAATCTGGAGCCTGTGAGAAACTATCGTCATTCGTTGGTGGAGAGTTTGATCGTTGATTTTGAATTTTGCGAACGTTGGAGATAATCACACGGTTGATTAAAGCTGTTATAATCACCTGGTTGATTATATGGTTGATGTGTACGCTGGCATTGTGACACATCTCATCAATTGAAGTAAGAAGACTGGTGTTGGTGAATACTATATATATATCTTGGAATTCCGTGGTTCGGCCTGGACTGCGAAACTTCATTGGTGTATAATATAATTCCGCATCTTCTTCGAAGGACACTTGGTTGCCAGAATACGAGAATCGAACTACGACAGTTTACAGAATTGGCGGACGATGAACTGGAAAAGAATTCTACACTCAAGTGAAGCTAAGAATTAAATAAATATAGTAGATAATCAATGCCAAATAAGTAATTAGGAACACTGCATGATTGCATTGTTTCATAGACAGTTTTCAATTATATTATACATTTAAAAGAATTGGTTTCTCTTTGAACTGGCTATTTAAATGCAGTACACGTTCAATACCTGCTAAAATAAGCTTAAAACGGAAGATTACGTTACACATACATACATACATACATACATACATACATACACACACGCATACATACACGCCCCCGCATATACACACACACAGACTATATAGGAAAAGCGACTAAGACGACCAGGACGACGTGAGGTGCGGATGTTGGCGCCTGCAGCAACAGATTAGAATGAAATGATGAGGAAACGATGTAACTGCATCACCTGCTTCACCACAACCAACACCTGCAACACCCATCCAAGATGCATGCCGTCATGCGTGTCATTCGATGTGTCCGTGAATGTGTCAGTGCGTGTGCTTTTGTGTCAGTGCGTTTTGTCAGAGCGTGTGCGTTTGTGTGTCAGTGTGTGTGGGTGTGAGTGTGTGTTTGTCAGTGTGTGTAACTGTGTATGTGTGCGTGCGCGTGTATGTATGTGCGTGCCAGTGCGTGTGTTTTGTTTCAGTGTATGTGCGTCAGTGTGTGTTTGTTTGTTTGTATGTGCACTTGTTATAGCGCCCCTTCAAGCTCTCTCTCTCTACTCAGAGGCGCTCCCGAATGCAGAGCGGACACTGCATCGGAGTTTCACGCCGAAGCGCTGAGCAATTGTGAGTGAAGAACTTGCCCAAGGTCCTTACGCGGCGAGGTGGATTCGAAGCTCGAACCTTCAGGCTTCAAGGCAACGACGCCACCACTACACCACCGCGCCCCATGTGTATATCTGTGTGTGTCAGTGCGCGTGTTTTGTTTTTTAGTGTGAGTCAGTGTATGTGTTTGTCAGTGTGCGTATCTGTGCGTGCGCGTGTATGTACGGCACAGTACGTGTGTGCCCGCGCGCGCGTGTGCTTGTGTGCGCGCGTGTGCGCGCGTGTATTTGTGTGGGTGTGTAATGTGTATACAGGGTGGCTCAAAAAAAAATGTACCACCGGGGAAAATGCGATATCTTCGCAGCCGATTGACCTTTTTCTGCGAAAATTTCACAATTTGTAGGGGAATGAATTTCCAACAATCCCTGAAAGTTTCATTTGAAACTTTTCATGTTTGCAAAAGTTACAGCTGTTCAAACTTAAAATTTTGTTTTTTCAAATATCCGCGGAAAATTGACGTCACTTGTAGATTTCCAAGTCAAATGATATCACTTTTCAATACGACCTCAGCATTCCGTTTTGCAGTTTATTGTAAGGTATAATGAGAGTGTCCCCTCCCTGCCTTAACACAAGCTGAAATCCTCTTTTTGAAGCTCAGTATGGCCTTGTTGGTCGGGCCCTGCGGCAACTGGCCCCACATTAGCAGCAAGACTTGCTTCAGCTGGCCAATGTTCTCCAACTTGGGATTAAATGTCTTGCAGCGTTCCAGCATAGCTCCCCAGACGTGATAAGCAAGAGGGCTAAGGTCTGGCGAGTTTGTAAGTCATCTTTGCCAATGCATTTACTTCAGTTGATGGTAACAAGGTGGCGCCATCATAATCTGCCTTGCCGTGCGAACAAGCAGACGCACCGTCCTGCTGGAAAATAAAACCAGATGTTAGAGCATACCTGGTCTTCAATGAGTCTGGGTAAGAGAGTTCAAAGATGAGTTTGACATCTAACCTACTGAATGGGATTAAATGCAGTCTTTTCTTGCAGCCGTAACACACGCCAGCATATCTGATGCCGAAACCATGATGTGCTTTGCAAACTTGACCTTTCGATTACCAAGCGAATTTCTTGAAAATCGTGTTTTTTTCATCAGGCCAAGCGACCACTTCCTGCCTCTCTTCCGACATCTGATCTTCGTTACATAAGCATGTTTGCAGATAGCCTTCAATGTGCTCAGGCTCCACTTTTCACTGGGTATTTTGCTATGATCACGCGATGTCCCAGTCTCTGTTCATGCAAAGTCCGAGTTCCCGTTTTATCTTTCGCAGAAACTTTGCCCATCACGTTCAGTAATGGGTTCACGAATTGAGACCTTAATCTATAAAATTTCACCAAATACCAGCAGATTGCGTCATAAACAGCTTCTTTACAGCTCATAGTGAGGTCGTATGACATCATCATCAATTTGTGTGTTGTAATTTGCCAAAAATCTTAATGAAATCACATGTATTGGAGCATGATTCTCCGGATAATTGAAAAAACGAAATTTTAAGTTTGAACAGCTGTAACTTTTGCAAACATGAAAAGTTTCAAATGAAACTTTCAGGGATTGTTGGATATTCATTCCCCTTCAAATTGTGAAATTTTCGCAGAAAAAGGTCAATCGGCTGCGAAGATATCGCATTTTCCCCGGTGGTACTTTTTTTTTGAGCCACCCTGTATATATGTGTGTGACCCTGTGTGTATGCGTGTGTTTGTTTGTTTGTATGCGTACTTGTTATAGCGCCCCTTCAAGCTCTCTACTCAGAGGCGCTCCCGAATGCAGAGCGGACACTGCATCGGAATTTCACGCCGAAGCGCTGAGCAATTGCGAGTGAAGGACTTGCCCAAGGTCCCTACGCGGCGACTTGAGGTGGATTCGAACCTCGAACCTTCCGGCTTCAAGGCGACGACGCCACCACTAGACCACCGCGCCCCACAGTGTACGCACGCGTGTGTTGCTTACGGGTGTGTGTGTGTGTGTGTGTGTCTGTCTGTGTCAGTGGGCGTGTGTGCGTGCGTGCGTGCGTGTGTGCATGCGTCACGATCACGTCCTATACATTCGTCTCCTTCGTTGCAGACGAATCCGACAGACGTCATTAGCTCTGTCAACATTTTATGTTCAACGTTGATATTCTAGTCTCTATATAATATATGAATCCTCTGCCACTCTCCCCTCGTTCGTCCTTCTCTTCCTTTCTCTACGAGTCTGCGCTTTCTTTTCCTCTTTCCTACTCGGAACTCCTTAATCCTGTCATTATGTTATTTTCCTCCTCAAAATCTTCCACCTCCTCTTCTACTTCCTTTGTCTTCGTCTTCCTCCTCCTCCTTTTCCTTCTCCCTCCTTAATCCCCGTGCGCCTATCATTTCTCCTCCTCCCATTCTTCTCCCACTTTCTTCTTCCTTCTCCTCCTCCTTTTCCTCCTCCTCCTCTTCTTCTTTCTCTTACTCTTAACTCCTCGTATTCTTCCTCCTCTTTCCCATTTTCCACTCCTCTTCCTCCTATTCTTCCTCCTCATACCATTCCTTCGCCCAACTCTCATTTTATTTCCCTCTTCTCCATTTTCTGCTTTACCTCTTCTTCGTCTTCTTCAGTTGACCTTCTTCATCGTCTGGATTTCTATTCATATTCCTCACCAGGATCTCCTCTTCCTCCTTCTCCTTACCAATTCCCTCTTCCTGCTCCAGGTGCTCCTTTTCTCCTGCTAATTTTTCTCCCCTTCTCTGTCTCCTGCTTATCCTCCTCTTCCTCTTCCTCCTCCTCTTTGTCCTCCTCCTTCTCCTTCTGTTTCCGTTTCCGCTTTCCGTCACGACTCGTCATTCGAGTACCTACTCATATAGCGCCTTTAGAAGTTCCACAATTACTTTTCAGTGCGATGTGAAGACATTTCGTATTTCCGTTTCAATCGAAGGGGTCACGGGTTTAACTCCCACCACGGCTGCCACACGGCCTCTCCTACCCCATCATCCCTCACTCCCCTTCCCAGCGTCCTAACTTCTCGCGGACATCTACCGATAAATCGGTTAACCGAGGTATAGTAAACGCGAAGTGGTAATATAACCGTTCAATTGTGGCCCCACATAAAAGAACTCTGACCTTCAATGCGCCGTCCAATCACAGATCGACGCGCGACATCCCCGCCGGATTATGCTTTCTGATTGGGCTTTCACTGCGAACGGCCGTCTGTCGATACCGCGTGTGTGTTGATAACGGGCCGCAATAAATGACGTATGGATCGTTATCACCCCGTGGAGCATTAATGCCCAGATCATGTAGCAAAACATCGGCCACCAGATGGCAATCGGCGTCCATTGCGCGTTCTGTGGTTACTCTTGACGATCTGTACTCCCTTCCCGAGGCGACAATCTCATTGGGTGCTGTACGTTGGTTTGTTACAGAAAATCGCACTCGGTGCCGTCGTTTTATGTGTTGTTGTTGTTGTCCTAGGTTCCTAGATTGGACAGCTGAAAGGGTGCGTTCTTGAGAGTGCTTTATCTGCATTTGCTTCGATCCGAGAAACCCACGACTAAAACACGCCCGGCGGTCGCTTCTGCGGGTCTTTTATTTGCCAATGAAAGAGGTGAGAGAGCGACAGACGCAGAAAGAATGCTAAGCAGACGACTTGACCCGTGGTCTTTAGGCGCCATCTTTCATCGTGCCAATCAGGAAAATGCAAATTCTGACCAGAAACTCTGTGCAACTACCATCCCAACGCATATGCGGCATAAAAAAATTATCTTTCCTCCCAGTGGCGGCGCCAGGATTTCCGGTTTTGGGAGGGCTGAATGCACGCGGAAATTTTCCATTTTCATCCGCCAAAATTTCTGTCGGCCTTTTTTAGTCATCCGAAAGAAATCCCATGATGGGGGGGGGTTGATGGATCTATTTCATTTTTAGAAGGGGGCTTATCGTGGAAATATTTAATTTTTGCATGCGTTTTTTACGGAGGCTTAGCCCCCTGGATGACCCTTTTCAGAGGCTTAGCCCCCCTAGCGCCCCCTGGCGCCGCTACTGTTTCCTCTCTGCCTATATCAACTGAACAACATGTTATTTCTGTCTTCTAACTCAATCCTCAACTTCCCTCCCATCAATCAAACATCACTCCACAGAAACTCTAATTGCCTCGCTGTATGCTGGTCTGTACAATAAACCATAGTCTCTGCCGTCAGCCGTCAGCAAGTCTTCTACCTCTGCCTTCTCGCCATCTCCGCTGCATATTCGACACCATCGATCACAGTCTCCGTCTTTATCGACTATCATCTTGGCTTGGCCTCTCTGGCACTGCTTCAGTACTGTGGTTTCTGTCGCACTGGTCTAAGTAAATTTACAGTTGTCTTCCAGGTCGGAACTCAATCCTTCTCTGTTCAAGCTCTCAACCATTGTCGCCTGCATGCTCTCTTGTGGCGTCCTTCAATCCTCTGCAGTCCTGGGTTCAGTACTCCTCGTTCTGATACCACGTCGGCCTACAACATTGAATTCTCCTCTGTTGACCAAGATTTGTTATCTTCCTTTGCAGTAGACAGACAGACAGACAGACAGACATACAGACGGACAGACGGACAGACGGACAGACAGACAAAGACAGACAGACACACATGCAGGCAGACAAAAACATGCAGGACAGACCGACAGACATGGTGATTCAGAAAAAATTATTTTTGAATTTTAATGAGCATAGTTGCTAATTTTGTTCCTTTTGGGTACATATTGAGTTATGTACAAGAAATTTCAAAATCAAATGCATTTTAGGCTGTGCTCAATGAGCACAAAGTTTACATATAGTTATATTCAAAGTTAATAATTGAGATAATGGCAATGTGATATAGCACACACTAAATAAAGTTGAATATTACAAATCATTGAGTTTTTAGTAACTCAAAGAGGAGATAAGAACTCAGTTATTCATTTACTATTACAAAATAACTTAGAAAAGTCCCCAATTCAACAGGAATCCTATGCTGCCTGATCGACTTGTAGCCTTGTACAACTGCAAGTCATTAACTCAGATACTCAGATACCACCAGACCAGATATCCATGCTCTCATGTTTATACATGTAGGTCTTGAAAATACATTAAATTCAGTGGGAATTCTTTTCTCAGAGCCTGTCAATTGAAATTGATCTCTGAAACTATAAGTCTTGAAACGATAGGTGACTTTTGTCGTACATGCGACCAGATGCACCCTTTTCTTGAAATGACATACTCGATCACCAGCAGTATCTTCTTGAACCAGTAGGCACAATTCCGTCACATTCTTCTCTTGATGACAATTGATGGCATGCGATTACCAGTTGAAAATGATACAGAGCTTTTGTCTGCATTTTAACAATTTGCTTAAATTGTTTTCGTAACTGCCAAGATAGTGAACTTCCTGTCTGACAAGTTTATGTGATCTAATGCAGATCCTGCAAGAATGAATGGTTTTTCACTGCTGTATCTTCCTGTTAACCTTCAGGAAGTGTAGCTTATTCAAATGATTTTTGTAGTACATTGAGATCTTGACATCTTTAATCATAATTATCAGTATTCTTCATCGTCATCGTCTTCGTCATGATTTCTTCGTCATCATTCAAGTCACTGCTCTTGTAGTATCTAGTTGCCTGGTTACTCGAAGCAGGTGCTTCAGCTGATTCTATTATCATTTTTATCTTATACCTGGCTTTTATTGTCTCATCTTTTGCTCTGCAACTTACTCCTCCTCAACGGTCATGCTCATTTTTTGTGATTCTTGCTGATCTCCTGAAAAACTGCATTTACTTTCAATTTTGATAACATGCTCAGCTTGCTAAATGCAATATAAAAAAACGAGATGTACTGTCAACAAACACTTCTCACTTTTTTATGACTCAAGAGTCGTTGCTTCTGTTATCTTTATCTCTAAACCCTTTCCTTTGACAGTGTATTAGACTGAACTGCTTTAGGGATTCTTGCCTTATTTAAAATTCAGATTGACTTGATTTTCAAGCTCTTTTACACGACCTTCTCTCAAAAATTGCAATGATGAAAAATTAAAAAGGTCTGTAGTGTTTGGCCTCTTGTAGGCAATACATTAATATAGGAATGGTAACTTCTGGTTTCCCAATTAACTGAAGTTCTTTTTTCAGCTTGTTGCAGTAGTGGAAAAGGATTCTTCCACTTAATTCAGAAAAATGGCATTTTGACAAAAAAAACACTCATGGAAGGAAAATGTTAAAAACTTTGATTTAAGAATAGTGTATGAACATGCATTTAGTTATCTTTCTCTCACTGCCAAGAACAATGCATAGACAGCTGAAAAAATATGCAGTTGCACGTTTCATAGAAATAGGGAAACTGTAGCGGTAGAATGCTTCTTATCAAACAAACCTATTAAATGATGCATTGTATAAGTATTAAATAAGTAAGAATTAAGCTAGACAATATGTGGCGTATTGTAGATTATAATTAATATTACTTGTGGCATTAAGTTAGATAATAATAATAGCGCTACAACAATCTTGAACACGCGCTACAACAATTCTCGATATACAACGGAGGGCGGAAAGCAGCGTCAACTTGAGCAGACGGCAACAACGGCAGACGATAAAAGTTAGTCAGCGAAGAGCGAGTGGAGGAAGAAGACGGAGATTTCTGAGCAAGGGCGGCCATTGACAAATGTGGCGTTCCTTGTCGGTAATTCAGAAGATCTGACGGTGGAATTGGGTGTGGAAGGCGACACGCTGTCGGCCTGTCCCACTAGAGACTATAAGACCTTGGGAACTGAGATACCAGGGCGTGTCGAACGAAACTTTGCGAAGTTTGATGTGACACTTGCGAGTGAACTGCGATCGACATCGGGAGAAGGTCGAATTCGGAACTACAATTGCGATTGGAGTTCGACGGCAGAAGAAAGGGGCGAAACGACAACAAGACGAGGTCGAAAGGACGTACAAGCGACGAGAAGCTACCGTTGCTTGTGAAGATTCAACGAGGCGGACGAAACTACAGAGTGCTGTGCCAGCTACAGCATTCTCCGTCTACACAGCTACAGAAGAGAATTGGGAACGACGGCAAGCAAGAAGAAGGTGACCTTCCTTCCACTTCGAACCTTCATTCCAATCCATACGAACTGAAGAACTTCTACATCTACGCTGGAGAAGTCCAACGTGGAAGATAAGAAACAAGCTATAATATTCTTAGATAATACGCCACAAATAAGTAGATAAGATTATTGATTGTATTTTACTGTTTGATATTGTTTTATTATAATATAATCTTTAAACGAATCTCAGCTACATTTGTTTTAGGTCCTAGCTCATTCTAATATTGATCACCCGAAAGCCTCTGAGCATAAAGTTCCCTATTAAAACTAGATTTAAAACCCTAGATTTTGATGGTCGGTGACATGAGTGGGTGCCCATGCCGGGATTTAAGTCAGTAAAGATTTGAGTCAGTAAAGATTTAAGTCAGTAAAGATTTGAGTCAGTAAAAAACTGTCTTTTGAACAGTATTAGAAAAGCTTTGAACAATTATAGCTAGGAGATTGTTAGAGACTAAATCTGAAATTGTAGATTGAAGACACTGCAGTAGGTTGTATGAACTATTAGAGATTAGTTGTTGTTGTGGAACTGAATTGACACTTTGCAGAGTTGAACAATTTCTATTTGTTAGAAATTTAAATAGCGCACATTGTTGCCAATATTTTTGTCATAAGTTGCTAGTGAGCAAGTAAGACAGTAAGTATGTCTGTCAGTGATTTTGAAGCTTGGTTAGAAATTGCCAAACGGATGAACATGGAAGGGGACGAAATACGTGCCTTTGTCAAAGAAAGACAGGCAGAATGGAGACAAGATAGAGCGACTGAGAGGGAGATTGCCAAAGAGATGAAATTAGCTGAAGCGGCAGCAGAAACGAGAAAAGCTGAGGCAGAAGCAGAAGTCAAGAGACTTGAAATAGAAGCAAGAAAAGCAGAGACGGAAGCTGAAGCGGCAGCAGTAACGAGAAAAGCTGAAGCAGAAACGAGAAAAGCTGAAACAGAGGCTGCAATGCAAGCAAAGAAGGCTGAAGTGGAATTGGAAGCAATTAGGAGTGCTGAAGCAGAAGCCAGATTAAACCGTGAAGCAGCTGAGACAGAAGCGAGAGAAAGTCGCTTGGCAACAGAAGCCAGAGAACAGCGTGAACACCAGTTAGAAATAAAGAGACTTGAAGCACAGGTGAGAATGCGTGAAATTGATTCGAGAGGGGAGCAAAACCAAGATCACGAGAATGTCTACACAAGGATCGGTGATGGTCAACAACAGGGAGATCACCGAGAAAGCAATAAAGGAATCAGAAATATCAAATTTCCTATATTCAACGAGTCAAAGGATTGCTTAGATGCCTACTTGTTGAGATTCGAGCGAACCTGTGTTGCGTATGAAGTTAAAAGAGAAGTTTGGTCGTTGACGTTAGCGAGACATTTGGAAGGCAGAGCACTAGAAGTATACCAAAGGTTGTCTGCAGAAGAAGTGCAAGATTATGAGTGTTTGAAGACTCAGCTGTTGAAGAGATTTCAACTGACTGAAGGTGGTTACCGAAACCGGTTCAAAACCAGTAAAATGGAGTCCGGAGAAACACCTTCTAGTTTTGTACATCGATTGAGAAGGTACATGCAGCAGTGGTTAGCACAAGCGGGATTTGAAAGAACTTACGAAGGAGTGGAAGATCTTTTGTTGAAAGATCAGTTTTACCTGACTTGCAGTACTGAACTTCGTATGTTCATAAAAGAGAAAGGTAAGATGAGTTTGAAGGATATGTTGGTTTGTGCGGAATCACACATTGAAGCGCACGGTTACAAATACAGCGAGCAGTCTGCAAAACCAGATGTGAAATTTCATAGCGACAGGTTGAACGGTAGACCGTTTGAACACAGACCCAAGGAACAGTCTGGGTACAATCTGAACAGGAGTAGGAGTGATGTGAAGATAAATCAGGGTGCACATCAAAACCGAGGGTTCAGCAGGGAAAGAGAAGTTGCAACTGGACATAAGATTACTTGTTTTTTCTGTGGAGAACAAAACCATAAGGCATATCAGTGCCCAAAGAAGAACAGGGGTACATTTAGACACACTGCAGCAGCAGTACAAATATTTGAAAGTCGAGCACACTTGGTTAAGCCAGAAAGTGAAATACAGAGAGTGGTTGAAGTTACAAGAGGAGAACAACAGATGAAACAGGGTGAACATAATAAAATACCACCAATGTACATAGCAGCCAGTGCAATGGTGATAAAAGACAATGATGGATGTATTAGTCTTGAAGACAAGAGTGAATACCAGGTGACAGTTAATGGAAACACAGTGGGATGCTTATACGACACAGGCGCAAGTTGTTGTATTGTAAAACGTTCTTTGATAAATGAAGAAGCGTTGACTGGAGAAGAAACACATTGTGTATTAGTTGATGGGAGTTTAAGATGTTTCCCATTGGCTAAGGTGTACATAGAGAGTGAACATTTTAATGGTGAAGTACAAGCGATGGTGATGGAACAACCGATAAAGCCAGTAATAATTGGGAAAATCAAAGGATTGAAGTACATGGTTAAAGATGAGAGAACTGAGAGTGTGACAAATCATGAGCCAAAAGAAATAATTGAGACTATTACTGAAGTGGAAAACAAAGGAAAATTGATTAGAAAAACAGAACATGAAGAAAGACCTATTGGTGCAAAGAAAACAGTAAGATTTTCTGACAATGTGATGAGGAATCAAGATGAAAAATTAATGACAGTAGCAGTTGTGGAAACTAGAGCTGAAGCTAGAAAGGTAGCAAAATACAAACCATTGAAAGTTGCGGAGATGCCGAACTTGAATGTGTCAGTAAAAGAGATACAGGAGTTGCAGAGTCAAGATGAAACTATGACGAAACAAATGGAAAGAGCAATTGAATGGGTTGGTAACGAAGACAACATAGAAGATAAACCATATGTGAAAAAGAAGGGATTGTTGTACAAAAGATACAAAGAAGCACAGAAGGATGAGGTGAAATGGCAACTAATGGTACCTAAACCATTGAGGGATAAAGTGTTAGCAGTAGCACACAATTCATTGTTGTCGGCTCATCTAGGAATGAGGAAAACACATGATAAGATTCTAAATGAATTCTATTGGCCTGGAATAGGACAAGATATACGGAGATATGTGTTGAGTTGTGATATTTGTCAAAAATCAGTTGACAAGAAGGTGAACCACAAGGCGCCTATGGGTCATCTACCTGTATTAGATGTACCTTTCAAACACATATGCATAGACATTATTGGAGAAGTTAACCCTATGTCTGCAAGGGGTTACCGATACATATTGACCATTATAGATTTGAGTACAAGGTATCCGGAAGCTATTCCATTGAAAGGAATTAGTACTGAGGAAGTTGCAGAAGCTTTGTTTGGATTTTATTGTCGTATGGGAGTACCGCAGAAGATCCATACTGATCGTGGAAGCCAGTTCACTTCTGAACTCATGGCTGAAGTAAATAAGATGCTATTGATAAAACACACCATGACGAGTCCATACCATGCAATGGGCAATGGATGTGTAGAAAGACTTAATGGAACCATCAAAGCGACGTTGAGGAAGTTGATTGGTGAACAAGCGAAAGAATGGGATCGTTATATAGCTCCATTACTGTTTGCGTTGAGAGACACAGTACATGAGAGTCACGGTTTCACACCATTCGAACTAATATTCGGTAGATCGTGCAGAGGACCAGTGCAAATATTAAAGGAGTTATGGACCAATGAGACAGTGGAAGAAGAAGTGAAGGACGTGTATACGTATATGCAGGATTTGCGAGAAAGGATTGAGGAGACTTGTGATATGGCGCAGAAGGCGATACACAAAGCGAACGCTAAAAACAAGAAGTATTATGACAGGAAAGCGAGATACCGGAAGTTGGAAATAGGTGATAAGGTGTTGTTACTATTGCCTAGTTGTAAGAACAAGATGTTAGTAAAGTGGCAAGGGCCATATGTTGTGAGAGAGAAGATTGGAGACTATGACTACAGAGTTGAAATCGAGAAAGGAAAGATAAAGACATATCACATTAATATATTGAAGAAATATCACGAAAGAGAAGATGCCGAGACTGTAGCGTACATTTCAGCAGTGGTATATGACGGAAAAGTGGGAGAAGATGAAGAAGAAGAGATATTGGACTTATATGTAAGTGAACAAACGGAGACCTATGAAGATGTAGATATAAATCCTGATTTGGATGAAGAACAAAAAGGAGAAATGAGGAAACTACTGAAGAAATATGAAGACATTTTCACAGACAAGCCTGGGAGAACAGACCTAGTGAAGCATGAAATACATTTGACGAGTGAAGAACCAGTAAGACAAAGAGCGTATCCAACACCATACCATTTACAAAAAGAAATAGATAAGGAGATCCAGACGATGTTAGACAATAAGGTGATAGAAAGATCAGAGGCAGCTTATGCAGCACCGCTGGTGGTTGTCAAGAAATCAGACGGAAGTAATAGGCTGTGTTGCAATTACAAACAGCTAAACAAACTTACAATATTTGATCCTGAGCCTATGATGACAAATGAGGATATTTTTAATAAGTTGAGTGGTAGTAGAATCTACAGCAAGTTCGATTTCTGCAAGGGTTATTGGCAGATCCCTATGAGTCCAGAATCGAAAGACTACACTACATTTGTATGTGCCAATGGGATATACAAGTTCAATGTGATGCCTTTTGGATTGATTAATAGTGCGTCAAGTTACAACCGATTAATTAGGAAGATTCTTCAAGGAACAGAAAATCTTGAAAGTTATGTCGACGACATTCTAGCGCATAATAAAGGATGGAGAGAACATTTGAAGACATTGGAGATATTTTTCGAAAGAGTGAGACAAGCGAATTTGACATTGAAGCCGAAGAAGTGTTCAATAGGATATGAAAAGATTGATTTCTTGGGACATACGTTGAACAAGGATGACATAAGCCCAAAGGAGAAATCAGTGGATAAAATAGTAGACATGCTACGTCCAAAGACGAAGAAACAAGTCAGGAGTTTTCTTGGAGCGATAAACTATTATCGGAAATTCATACCACACTGTGCGGAAATCATGGCACCGTTAAGTGACTTAACGAAGAAGATAGCACCTGGAATAGTAGAATGGAATGAAGAGCTGGAGGATAGCTTTACAAAGTTGAAGAACGAATTGGCGAAAGAACCAATTCTGAGACTTCCAAATTTAGAGAAGGATTTCATCCTACAAACTGATGCAAGTGGGAGTGGAATCGGATGTGTGATAATGCAGCAGTACGAGGGGACGAATCATCCCATAGCGTATGCGAGCAGGAAGCTGTTAGAGCGAGAGAGAAGATATTCAGTGGAAGAGAGAGAGTGCTTAGCAATCATGTGGGGAATAAGCAGGTTCGACCGATATCTTTGTGGAAAGACATTTACAATTGAGACAGACCATTGCGGATTGCAATATATGAAAGAGGGTCGAATGAAAAATGCAAGGGTGATGAGATGGAGTTTGGCACTCCAAAACTATTCCTTTAACATTAGATATATTAAGGGGTCCGAAAATGTTATGTCCGACTATTTGAGCAGAGGGATTGTATAGAATAAGTTGAAATAGAGTAAATGAAGAAGTGTAAGCCAGTGAGTAAAGTGTATTAGTTGTCATGTCGTGTATAGTAAGTAAATTAGTTTACTAGGTTAGTTTGTTAAGTAGGTGAGTTTGTTAAAGCCTGTAAACAGTCTTTTGAAGGAGGGGCATTTGTAGCGGTAGAATGCTTCTTATCAAACAAACCTATTAAATGATGCATTGTATAAGTATTAAATAAGTAAGAATTAAGCTAGACAATATGTGGCGTATTGTAGATTATAATTAATATTACTTGTGGCATTAAGTTAGATAATAATAATAGCGCTACAACAATCCTTGAACACGCGCTACAACAATTCTCGATATACAACGGAGGGCGGAAAGCAGCGTCAACTTGAGCAGACGGCAACAACGGCAGACGATAAAAGTTAGTCAGCGAAGAGCGAGTGGAGGAAGAAGACGGAGATTTCTGAGCAAGGGCGGCCATTGACAAATGTGGCGTTCCTTGTCGGTAATTCAGAAGATCTGACGGTGGAATTGGGTGTGGAAGGCGACACGCTGTCGGCCTGTCCCACTATAGACTATAAGACCTTGGGAACTGAGATACCAGGGCGTGTCGAACGAAACTTTGCGAAGTTTGATGTGACACTTGCGAGTGAACTGCGATCGACATCGGGAGAAGGTCAAATTCGGAACTACAATTGCGATTGGAGTTCGACGGCAGAAGAAAGGGGCGAAACGACAACAAGACGAGGTCGAAAGGACGTACAAGCGACGAGAAGCTACCGTTGCTTGTGAAGATTCAACGAGGCGGACGAAACTACAGAGTGCTGTGCCAGCTACAGCATTCTCCGTCTACACAGCTACAGAAGAGAATTGGGAACGACGGCAAGCAAGAAGAAGGTGACCTTCCTTCCTCTTCGAACCTTCATTCCAATCCATACGAACTGAAGAACTTCTACATCTACGCTGGAGAAGTCCAACGTGGAAGATAAGAAACAAGCTATAATATTCTTAGATAATACGCCACAAATAAGTAGATAAGATTATTGATTGTATTTTACTGTTTGATATTGTTTTATTATAATATAATCTTTAAACGAATCTCAGCTACATTTGTTTTAGGTCCTAGCTCATTCTAATATTGATCACCCGAAAGCCTCTGAGCATAAAGTTCCCTATTAAAACTAGATTTAAAACCCTAGATTTTGATGGTCGGTGACAGAAACATATTCTTTCTTTATAACAGTGATGTCGAAGCTCAGGATATATATAAAAATTCAGCAGGTTTCTTTATAATAAATAACAAAGTAAGACTTGATTGTTTATGTATGGCTTTTGACTATGTACATAATTCTTACTCACAGGATTGTAGCCTAATCTAATAAGAATTGCTGTATTCCAGGTCTCGTCAATGGCAGGTGCATTGCTTTCTTCATGTATGCCCCATGTAATATTTCGGGGGCATTGAGCACCCAGTAAACATTAATATATTACAGTAAAATTTGGCTGCAGTGTTGAATAAGATCAAAGGAACAAAATTATCTACTATGTCAGCCAAAATTTTAAAAATATTTTTTGCCCATTGTGACGTGAATCACCCTAACATACAGGCATACAGACACACATACATACAGACAGAGACAGACAGACAGACAGATAAATAGATAAACACGAACTAAAGTCTATTTTCAGTTCATTCGCATCATACTCAACGCGTTGCAATGTGCCACGTTGTTCACTCTATCGCCCGATCGCATTACGCCCTTTGTTCATTGTCGTTCTTTCGCAGTCCATCAGAGTGCTGCCACCTATTGTCCGACGACGACGACGACGACGACGCCGTATAGTATCCTCTTCCGCTTCCTCCTCTCTCTCTCCTCTCATTTTCCTTCGCCTCCTCCTCTCCTCCTCCTCCTCCTCCTCCTTCTCTTTTTCCTCCTCGTCGTTCTTCCCCATATAGTTTTCCTCTTTCTCTCCTTCCTCCTCCTCATGCTCCTCCTCCTCGTAATCGTCATCCTCTTCTTCCTCTTCCTCCTCCTTCTGGCTTTCCTCCTTGTCCTTCCCTACTATTTTCTCCTCCTTGTCCCCGTCATTGTCCTCCATCTCCTACTTATCCTGCTCCTCTTCCTTCTCCACCTCTTCCTCCTCTTCTCATCCTCGTCCTCCTCCTTCTCCTCCTCTTTTTCCTCTCTCTCCTCCACCTCCTCTTCCTCATCCTCGTCCTCCTCCTCGGCTTCCTCCCCTCCTCCGCCTCTTTTTCCTCTTCCTCCTACACCTCCTCTTCCTCCTCCTCTTCTTCTCGGCCACCTCTCCTCATCCTCCTTCTCGTCCTCCTCGGCTTCCTTCTCCTCATCCTACTCCCCTCCTCTTTTTCCTCTTCTTCCTCTTTTTCCTCTTTTTTCCTCTTCTTCCTCTTTTCCTCTTCGTCGTCTTCTCGGCCTCCTCCTCCTCTTCTTCCTCCTCTTCTTCCTCCTCTTCTTCCTCCTCCTCATTCTCCTCCTCTTCCTCCTTCTCCTCCTCTTCCGCGTCCTTTTCTTCTTCCTCCTCCTCCTCCTCCTCCTCTTTTTCCTCTTCCTCTTTCTCCTCCAACCGTCGAATCATAAATTAATTAATCGGAAAACATGCGTCCTAAAAGAAATTTCCTCCGTCTCTGGTTAGAAGAATGGATTTCGCTCCATCAACATAACCGACTATTATCCATTTTTCCATTTTTCCTCATATGCTCCCTCTGTTTTTTGTATTCCTGCTTTCTCTTTCCACCTTCTTTTCCATCTCATCCACTCGCCTGTCTCTCTTTTTCCACCGATGTACCATGGGACCATTTCAGCCTGGCAAGTCTCAGTCTTGTCATAAATAAATACATGTGTAATGGTGTGTAGGATGCACACTGCAGGCAAATTATTGGAGTGAGATATACAGATAGACAAATAGACAGAAAGACAGACAGTAAGACACACAAACAGACAGACATAATTCATACACAAATACAGACTGACAGACGGATGGGCAGAAAAACAGACAGATAAAGGCAGATAAAGACAGACAGACAGACAAACAGACAGAAAGACATAGAGAAAGACAGAAAGACAGAATTCATATATTCATACAGACAGACAGACGGATAGACAGAAAAACAGACAGGTAAAGGCAGACAGGCAACGACAGATGAAGACAGACAGACGGGCAGGTATATGCAGACAAACAGACATGAAGTACATTCATACAGACAGACAGACAGACAGACAGACAGACAGAATAACAGATAGACAGGCAGAGGCAGAGGCAGAGGCATTGAGAGGGACAAGCCTCATGAATACAGGAGTGCAGAGAGACCTTTAAGTGCTAAGTGCATATTTTACCAAATAATAATTATAGCCGACCGGATGGACGCAACGGATCTAATCTAGCCATAACCGTAAATTAATGATGACCGTTCATTTTTTTATTGAATCAAGGTACATTGTATAACAGAATTGGATGAGGAGTATATATAGGAAATAAAGCATAATATAGGCTAATAGCTTACCACAGTCTGGGTCCAGCCCATTATATTTTATATGTCGCTGTAAATGTAACTGCTGACTTGATCATAATAATTTTATTAGTCTATTTCTGTCACCATGCAGGTCCGCATTGACAAATGTTGTGACCATATGCGCTGCTCAGTAAAACTGTCGGGCCCAGCGCTATACAGAATCACAAATGGACACAAATCCATATTAGCCTTTTGCCATATGGACAATAATTGAACATTCTATTTCGACAACATCTCTTTGTTCTAAAAAGGCTATTATTACGTCGCTAATTTTGTTTATAGACAAAATTCGACGTGTTGTTGCTAGGCTATTAATTTGTTCTATATGCATGGATTTCGGATTGTGACGTATACCTACGATTTCTGTTT
>OX457043.1:49980526-50018026 GCA_949752735.1 Lumbricus terrestris
ATTTGTCTATACTGACTGTATGACTATCTGTCTTACTATCTGTCTCACTATCTGTCTGACCTATCTGTCTTACTATCTGTCTTACTATCTGTCTTACTATCTGTCTGAGTCGGACAATCTGTCTCACTATCTGTCTGACCTATCTGTCTCACTATCTGTCTGACCTATCTGTCTTACTATCTGTCTGACCTACATGTGTATCTGTCTTACTATCTGTCTGAGTCTGACAATCTGTCTCACTATCTGTCTGACCTATCTGTCTTACTATCTGCCTTACTATCTGTTCGAGTCTGACAATCTGTCTCACTATCTGTCTGACCTATCTGTCTTACTATCTGTCTGAGTCTGACAATCTGTCTTACTATCTGTCTTACTATCTGTCTCACTATCTGTCTGACTCTGACAATCTGTCTCACTATCTGTCTGACTCTGACAATCTGTCTCACTATCTGTCTTACTATCTGTCTTACTATCTGTATGAGTCTGACAATCTGTCTCACTATCTGTCTGACCTACATGTGTATCTGTCTTACTATCTGTCTGACTCTGACAATCTGTCTCACTATCTGTCTGACTCTGACAATCTGTCTCACTATCTGTCTGACTCTGACAATCTGTCTCACTATCTGTCTGACTCTGACAATCTGTCTTACTATCTGTCTTACTATCTGTCTCACTATCTGTCTGACTCTGACAATCTGTCTCACTATCTGTCTGACTCTGACAATCTGTCTCACTATCTGTCTGACTCTGACAATCTGTCTCACTATCTGTCTTACTATCTGTCTTACCATCTGTATGAGTCTGACAATCTGTCTCACTATCTGTCTGACCTACATATGTATCTGTCTTACTATCTGTCTTACTATCTGTCTTACTATCTGTCTGACCTATCTGTCTGAGTTTGACATTCTGTCTCACTATCTGTCTTACTATCTGTCTTACTATCTGTCTGACCTATCTGTCTGTCCATCCGCCCATTCGCCGTCCATTCATCCATCCATCCGTCCTCCATCCATTCATGGATCCATCCATCCATCCATCCATGGATCCATCCATCCATCCATCCATCCATCCATGGATCCATCTATCGATTCATCCATCCATCCATCCATCCATCTACCGATTTCTATCCGATACGATCTGATTTATTCTGATTAAATAAATCCAATTTAAAGAGACGAATAATATTTTGAGTTATGATGTCCAATAAGGTCGACTGATAGATGCATGCCATCGGAAAGAGGAAGAGGACCGAGAGAGAGGATCACTGTATGATTAACCAAATGAGAAATAGATAGCCAGACAGACAGGAAGACAGGCAGACAAGCAGACAAACAGAGAAAAAAAAGACAGAGACAGATAGAGACAGAGACAGCGAGAGACAGAGAGACACAGAGAGATACAAAAAGAATGAGAGAGAAAGAAAGAGAGAGAGACAGAGAGAGACAGAGAGAGAGAGAGAGAGAGAGAGAGAGAGAGAGAGAGAGAGAGACAGAGACAGAGACAGAGACAGAGACAGAGACAGAGACAGAGAGAGAGAAGGAAAAGGACGGAGCCAGAGACAGAGAGACTGAGACAGAGAGACAGACGTAGAGAAGGGGAGAAAGAGCGAGAGAGCGAGAGAGGCAGAGGCAGAGGAAGAGACAGATGCAGAGGCAGAGGCAGAGGGTATAATTTATTACTGATGCTAAAGACTGTCGCATCTTTTATCAGCTTACTCGCAGACGCGCACAGCATATAAAAACGTAGACATGTTTAATTAACATCGTTTGTATGAATATATTTCGACAGATTTCTGTGAGTTCGTAAATCGCGTAATGTGCGTAGTTGATGCAAAGTCATGCTGAAAATACAGCCATGAGCGAAGAATAACTTTGTCATCAATATATATATATATATATATATATACACATAATTATATGTATACAAGTGCACTGTATATACACGCAAACAAATAAAATCGCACGTATACGTAAACTTATACATACATACATATATATATATATGAAAATTAATGTGTATAATTATTATTATTATTATAGTGATTACAATGATAATTTATATGTAGCCGTATATATACACATGCCGTTACAAGGTCATGCCTCACAGAAAACTTGATATTATATATATATAGGTATGTCGGGCTCATTCTATGGATTGCTTAAGACTTTTCTTTTTGACCGGGCTTGGGTCGGGAGCGCCTCTGAGTAGAGTCCTTGAAGGGGCGCTATATAAATTACATAGATAGATAGATAGATAGATAGATAGATAGATAGATAGATAGATAGATAGATAGATAGATACAGTGGCGTAGCCAGGAATTTTTCATGGGGGGGGGTTTATGACCGGAAACCCTGTTTTTTTGCTATTTTTCTTACTTAAATGAAAAAATAACCTTAAAAAAACCTTTTTTCCGGAGTCAATGGGGGGGGGTTTTAACCCCCGAAACCCCCCCTTGGCTACGCCACTGGATAGATAGATAGATAGATAGATAGATAGATAGATAGATAGATAGATAGATAGATAGATAGATAGATAGATAGATAGATAGATAGATAGATAGATAGATAGATAGATAGATAGATAGATAGATAGATAGATAGATAGATATGTATATATGCACAAATAGTCAATATTTGAAGTAGATGTTGTTATGACTGGGAGATTTTTATTTCTATTCGTTCATGCAACAATGTATAATGGTTTGCATGTGTGATTATTGAGTTCTGAGTGTACAATTGATGCATACAATGACAGTTGCGACATGTAAACATGTAAATAATATTAAACGGCGAGATGCCAGATTGAGTCGTAAAGTGGAAAGAAAGTGAGCTGTAAAGTAAGCTATAATTATGTGCAGCAGGGATGGCAGAGGTAGCTGGTGAACGCCTGTTTAACGCAATACGCAATGATAAACTGCATGTACTCTACAGATTATTCCTTCCGCCCCAGCCCCTCCTGTGGTCATGAGCTCCGTCCTCGGGCTCATGGCTTCTCTTTTCCGGAAAAGATCATATTTCCTAGTAAATCTTACAACAATCTCATCAAAACCATCAAGCCAATATTAATTCAAACCCATATTTATTTGTATTGCATAATTATTATGGGCTGAACTTACACATAAAACATTTGTATTTAGAATTAATTGCATGTAGCAGGGATGTGTTCCGCCATGCAGCAAGAAGTCTTGATTAAACGAAAATCGGATTGAATTGAATTATATGGAATTTCTCTTGAACTGAAAGGGCAAAATAGAAACAGAATTATAGTAGGCCCATTATCCTATATATGTATAGTTAGGTATAATTTTTATGGTACCATCGTATATATTATGTCGCTGTGAAAGAAAAGGTATATATATATATATTATATATAGCCGGTGTCACGATATAAAGTCTCCCTGAAACAGTCTCCCTCTGTGTTAGAATTTATTCTGGAACAGATCAGCCGGGGGAAGAATCTGTCTCGAAATAAAGTCACCTGGCGAGATTTTTTTGGGGGGGGACTATGTCACGCGACACTGGCCGTGATTGATGCGTTGTAACTAAAGAACATAACTATATATATATGTATATATATACAGTGTATATGATGTATTATATATGTATATATGTGCGTGTGAGTGTGAGTATGTGTGTGAGTGTGTGTGTGAGTGTGTGTGTGAGAGAGAGAGAGAGAGAGAGAGAGAGAGAGAGAGAGAGAGAGAGAGAGAGAGAGAGAGAGAGAAATAGACAGAGACAGATGGACAGAGGCAGAGAGACACACGCAGACAGATGTAGAGGCATGGACAGAGATAGGGACGGCAACAGAAAGACAGAGACAGCCTCTGATCAGCAATATTCGCTGACTGCCCTCTGCCAATGACAACGCCCAGCTGATTACCCCCCATCCCTCAATCCCAACCCCAGACAACCAACGAAACGAACGATCAACGACTAAGCAGACGACCAATTTCACAAACTGTCGCCGAGTAAACGAGACTTAATTCCTTCGCACCGAGTCACGCGCGTGTGCTGTGCTGCGGCTCCGGAAGGGAATGGCCATCCGCCGGAAAAGAAGTCCCAATTTAATCGACCAATTTCAGTCGAGTCCACGGAGTTTGGCACGACTTCAATTTAAGAGTCTCTCTTGTGGAAACGTCTGAATAATCACCCAGCGGGGGATTTCCATAGACGTAAAAATAGACGCCACGCTCTCCAAGCATACGTGTCACTTAAGTCTTATGGGAGGCTGCATGGGAGCACGGGTCCATATATATGTGACAGGGTGCACGGTATAGGTCGGGTCTTTTTCTGTTGGTTTCCCGCCTTTCTATAGTCTACGCATGTTCGTACGTCCAATGGGGCTATTCGTCATGTTGTCTGGCTCTCAGCGTCAGCTTACTAGAGCCCTCCTTCATCATCAAGTCAAAAGACTTCATCCACGGTCTTCGAATACTCACTAAGCCCTATATTCTATATTCTTCTTTCAATTATGTTTTTTTGATCGCCGTTTATAGTGGTAGTACTATATATATATATGTAGACAAGCGATATATTGCTTAAATAAGTGGGCGCACAATAGGGAACAAAACCCGGAACATATATATTTATATACATGCATGCACGGTATGCCTCCTGGCAAAAAGGAGGAAAAACAAAAACAGTCGACAAAAGGAAAGAACAAATGTAGGGAAAAGGCACATGTAAGAATAGGAACATGGAATATTAGAACGATGAGGAAAACTGGTAAACTGGCAAATGTTATTGCAGAAATGAGGAGGGCGAAGCTGGATGTGTTAGGACTGGCGGAGACGAGATGGAAAGAGGATGGAGATTTCGCTAGTGATGGAATTAGAGTCATACACACGGCAGGAACAGCGGGACAAAGCGGTGTGGCCATAATGTTAGAAAAGGAGGTTGCAAAAGCGGTGACAAGAGTAGAGAGGCATGGAAGTAGGATAATAGAGGTGACAATAAAGGCTGAACCAATGGATATGGTGATAATTCAGGTGTACATGCCGACAGCAAGCCATCCAGAAGAGGAAATAGATGAAATGTACGAAAAACTGGAGGAGATACTGGAAAGGATCAAGGGAACAGAATACACAGTAATAATGGGAGATTGGAATGCGGTTGTTGGGGAGGGAGAAGAAGGGATATGCATCGGAAAATATGGACTGGGGAAGAGGAACAACAGTGGAGAAAAACTGGCAGAATTCTGTGAAAGGAAAAAGATGATGATAACAAATACTTGGTTCCAGCATGAAAAAAGAAGAAGGTACACATGGAAGGCACCAGGAGACACAGCGAGATATCAACTTGACTACATATTGGTACAATCAAGATACAGAAACAGTGTAAAGAACTCAAGATCAATGCCCGGAGCGGATGCAGATACGGACCACAATCTGGTCGTCATGAATATTCAAGCAAAACTCAAATTCATGAAAAGGAAAAAGAAAAACAGGAAAAGATGGAATAAAAAGAACTTGAAAGAAAAGAGCAAAGAACTAGGAGAGAGAATAGAAGAAAACCTAAAAGAGAATGAGGGATCATCAATAGAGGAAAGATGGAAAGGATTAAAAGAGGCCATCATAAAGAGTGCCAACGACATCATAGGAATAGAGGAGTCTGCACCAGCAAGGAAACCATGGATAACAGAAGAGATGATAATGGAAATGGAAGAACGAAGAAAATGGAAGCACCAAAGTACAGAAGAAGCAAAGAAAGAATATAGAAGACTAAACAACAAATTGAGGAGAACAACGGAGGAGGCTAGGGAAAAATGGTGGGAGGAACAATGCAAAGAGATAGAAGAACTACAACAAAAAGGAATGGATAGTATGGTATACAACAAAGTGAAGAATCTATCAAGGAAAAAGGGGATAGGAGGAGGAATAGAGATTAGAGATAAACAAGGCAAGATGCTAAGTGAAATTGGAGAAGTTAAAAATCGGTGGAAAGAATACATAGAGGAACTATATAAGGATGAAAACGCCAATGGAACAGAAGAAGAAGGGAGAATGGATATAGAAGAGCAGATAGGGGAAGCAAAGGAAGATATTGGCCCGGAACTGCTAGAAGAGGAAGTAAGAACAGCGATAAAAGAACTGAAAAATGACAAAATAGAAGGGTATGATGATATACCAGCTGAGATGTTGAAGAGCCTGGATGAGAAAGCAATGAAGGAAATAATCAAAATATGCCAGGAGATATACACATCAGGAATTTGGCCGGAAGACTACCTACATTCCATCATGGTACCAATCAAAAAGAAGCCAAACGCAACTAGATGTGAGGACCACCGCACTATCAGTCTCATTACACATGCGTCAAAGATTTTGATCAGAATCCTAACAAAAAGGTTACAAGCAAAAACAGATGCAATACATGAGATAGGAGATGATCAGTTCGGGTTTAGGAAAGGCATGGGAACTAGAGATGCAATTGGGTCACTGAGAGTAATAACAGAAAGAAGTTGCGAAATAGGAAAGGATGTATACATATGTTTTGTAGACTATGAAAAGGCGTTCGACAGAGTGGACTGGAAGAGACTGATGAAGGCATTGAGAAGAGTTGGCGTGGACTGGAGAGATAGAAGATTGATAGGCAATCTGTATATGGGACAAAAAGTACAGATAAGGATAGAGGGTGAATATTCTGAACAAGGAAAGGTAGGAAGGGGAGTAAGACAGGGATGCCCACTTTCACCGCTACTGTTCAACATATATATAGAGGAGATAATCAAGGAGGCATTGGAAGAACTGGAGGAAGGGATAAAAGTGGGAGGAATGTGGATCAGGGCATTAAGATTCGCAGACGATCAAGCAATGATGGCAGAAAGTCAGGAAGGGTTACAAACAATGATGGACCGGCTGAATACAACATCAAAAGAATACGGAATGAAAATCAACATAAAGAAAACAAAGGCTATGAGAATAAGCAAAGGAGAGCAGAAGGCAGTTAAAATATTCATAGATGGAGAAGAATTAGAACAAGTCAAGGAATTTGCGTATCTCGGCAGTACGATTACGGAAGATGCTAGATGCCACAGAGAAATACAACGAAGGATTGTATTAGGAAAAGATGCATTTGAAAAGAGGAAAGAGCTACTGAGAAGAGGAATCAATAAGGAGCTGAAAAAGAAAATGATAAAAACCTTAGTATGGAGTGTGATGTTATATGGATCAGAGACATGGACTATGCGAATGGAAGACATCAAGAGAATTGAGGCATTTGAAATGTGGTTATGGAGAAGGATAGAAAGAATCAGCTGGAGGGATCATATCAGCAATGAGGAGGTATTGAGAAGAGTCGGAGAAAAGAGAGCGATGATACACACAATTAGAGAAAGACAAAGAAGATGGATCGGGCACACACTCAGAGGAGACTCGATGCTGCGAACAATCATAGAGGGGAAAATGGATGGAAAAAGAACGAGAGGCAGACCAAGACAAAAACTGTTAGACTGGATGATGAAAGAGGGCTACCAGAAGCTGAAAATGAAAGCGCAGAACAGAGAAGATTGGAGACGTCAAACATTCGAACCTGCCTAAGGGCAGAGCACGAAAAGAAGAAGATGCACGGTATATTGCAACCCATGCACTTACTTATGCATAATAGGCCTACCTCATATAAACGGTGACACTACGTCAGAGAGAAGATATTTAACACTCCCTCTGCTCCTCCTTCTTCTTCTCCTCCTCCTCCTTCTTCTCCTTCTTCTTCTCCTCCTCCTTTTCCTTCTCCTCCTCCTCCTTCTCCTCCTCCTCCGCTTTCTCCTTCTTCTCCTCGTCTGTCTATAGTCTTCGGTCTCATGATTAGCTCATATATAGTGTTGACAATCAATACGATTGAATTGGATTTGCGAATTTATAGAGCGCCACCCAGGAGAGAGTCTTCCATGCACAGTCGGTTCCAACACGAACAGATCAAATGAATTGTTACAGTAATCTGCAGATTTCTATTGGCGACACTCGAAAACCGAGCGCAGGGCACCAGTTCATCTACGAGCGCTGTATAATATATATACATATCTACATATATAATATTATATATATTTATATATTGTGTGTGGAAACGCTGCATATATGAAGTTGGTTGACATCCAGACTGACGAATAATTTATTGCGCTTTTGACAAAACACAACCTGAGCGGATGCATCTTGTCTGCTTTGGCGTGTCATTGCCTATACTAGGTGTGCTCCCGTCAGTGGCGGCGCTAGGGCGGCTAGACACCGACAACCACCGTAGCACCACGCTGTCTCCTCGGCTTGACCTCCCCGGATTTTGACCTGGCACCGGAACGAAAACGGCAGCTCTGGCTATTGCGGACTTGATTTGATATAGCGCCGGTGAATAAGCTGGTCTCCCTGACGTGGCTTTTGTGGGCGCTGAGAAATTCTCGAAGATTTACATTACATTACATTACATTAGAGGGGCTAAGTCCCCTATTTATAAAAGGCTAAGCCACCCTAAAACAGGTCATCCGGGTTTTTTACACGCAAAACTGAAATATTTCACGATTTTCGGCCGGACGACTAAAAAAGGTCGTCGGAAATTTTGGCGGATGAAAATGAAAATTTCCTCCTGGAGGCTTCAGCCCCCAAAGCTGAAATCCTTGCGCCGCCACTGGCTCCCGTATGCTTGTATGAGCTCTATCAATCTACTCTGGGTGTATGCAGAGTCGTCGGGCTCTGCGTTCCTCCACTTAGGGTGAACTCCTCACTCCCCGAGCACGAATCGCTCTTAGACCTTGCCTTCTCTGTTACATGTATTGACTCCATGAAATGGTATGCGCTCCCATTGTACAAGTCTAAATTCGCCTTAATATGGCTAGCACTTGCATTTTATCGCAACCTTAATTGCAACCGTTCTTTTCAGTCGAGATTGGATCGGGAGCGCTCCAGAGTAGTAATCTTGAAAAGGCGTTATATAAATCTCCACAATGAATGAATGAATTTACAACGTTTTGGCGATATACGAAGAACGGGACCGACGTTGCCATAGAATTCAGGATCGTCAAATTGGACCTTGCTGCGGCTGCTGTTGATGCTGATGCTGCCGCGGCTGATGCTGGTGTACGCATCTATATTTCGTTGCCTAACCCCGCCACTGGTTGCACTCTGCCAGTGACAGTCCCAGGCCTCAGGGCTTCTTTTAACGTGCAGTTGTACACAAAATGTGCAGTTCTAAATAGGTTCGTGCAGTTGTAGAAGCACTTCCATCACGTTCCGTGCAGTTAAAACAAGTGACAATAGGCCATTTTCCCCAGATTACCATGGAGGACGAGAAAATAGAGAAGAGGACGTGCAGTTCTAAAAATTCCTTTAAAACAGCCCTGACAGGCCTGGATAAAGGAGGAGGGCGTCGCTAATGGTCTTTGCTACCACACAGTGCATGACGTTACACTGCAAATGCCATGCACCACCATTTCGCTGACCAAGACTGTTCTCATGAGTCTCTCTAGCCACAACCTGTTTCCGCACCTGCGAGACGTCACCGCTGACGTCAAATTGGTAACCATGGTGATGGATGACCGGAGGACGCGATTGGACGACGGTTAAGACGCTGCAGTGTTGGCCGATGCGTCCATCAATCGCACTCCCCCTCCCTCCGCAACTTGACCTCTGACCCCGGTGCAGCGAAAACAAATTTCCCGTCTAGTTTTCTTTTACGGCTACGGGTCGGCTGATGTATGGCCCCCTCCAACTCTCAAATAAGTTCATACCGCTATGGACCTATAACCCCCCGACGTGATCTTAAAGGGATTTTGAGGATAAACAGAGTGGCGCATACACGATGGTAATTGGCTTTTCGACATTTATTAGCAATTCCTATATATGTCTGTATAGGTCGCACGTACTCTCATTTCTTTCGGCCGTCGCAAGAGGGCCGGCTCCTCTATGGTTATGATCCATACTCTGTGCAGCACATGCATGCTCCCCTATATGTGATCTATATATATTATACTCTATGCTTTACATGCTCGTGCTCCCTCTATGTAATCTATACTACTCTATGCAATACATTCTCATGCTCTCCTCCACGTGATCAGTGCTTTATGCTCTATGCCGTACATACTCCCCTCTATGTTATCTATACTCTATGCAGTATACATGCTCATGCTCCCCTCTATACGTGATCTATGCTCTATGCTCTATGCTGTACATACTCCCCTCTATGTTATCTATACTCTATGCAGTATACATGCTCATGCTCCCCTCTATACGTGATCTATGCTCTATGCTCTATGCTGTACAGTGTACATACTCCCCTCTATGTAATCTATACTCTATGCAGTATACATGCTCATACTCCCCTCTATACGTGATCTATACTCTATGCTCTATGCTGTACATACTCCCCTCTATTTTATCTATACTCTATGCAGTATACATGCTCATGCTCCCCTCTATACGTGATCTATGCTCTATGCTCTATGCTGTACAGTGTACATACTCCCCTCTATGTAATCTATACTCTCTACAGTACATGCTCATGCTCCCCTCTATACGTGATCTATACTCTTTGCTCTATGTTGTAAATACTCCCCTCTACGTGATACATGCTCCATGCTCTATGAGAACGCTGCGGCCTCGGGACATTCGATCCCGAATGAAGCTAACCGAAGTAACGATGCGTACGGAGCTATTTATATAGCGCTGGTCTCACAAGACGTAAACTTAATAAGCCAGCGTGACTGATCTCCTTTCGACGTGCTTAGCGGTCATTGGTCGAGACGGCCGAGGATTATAAGTCGAGCAAGAGGCATCACCGGACTAATAAACCCTCTTCAGACGCCATTGAGAATAATAAACGGTCTCTCCCATAGAGCTGTGCTTTCGACCTCTATATGTATACACACGGCATGCAGTTAAAAAGCAGATGCGACTAATACAACAGTGCGTATTATATAACGCTGACATGCATTTTTGTAGCTTATAATTAGCTTACGATCGGCTGTTGGATTAACCATGCCCTCACCCTTCCCCCGCCGACAAGTGATGTATAGCCCGGCTTAATTGAAAAAAAGAGTGTTCTATTTAGAAAAAAATCTTTTGCAAGCATTAATTAATGATCGAAACATTTGAGAGTGATTTATAATTTCTGGTATATACTTATGCTTTTCAGTTCGGGTTCTAATATTTTCTAGTAATAATTTATTGTTTGGTTGTTTTGTTAAACGCTCTTCTTTTCACACAAACACGAAACATGTCTGTCGTATACGGTGCATATTTGTGATGTTTACTTCGGGAATAAGTGAATGATGTCGATGTCTATATCTATGACGTCATCTCTCAGGCTGTAATCATGTAATTATATACACAAATATATCACTAGAGATACTATCACGTCTCCACGTTGAAGCCGATCAAATATCATATACCGAGCAATCACAGGCGATTTCTCATCATTTATGATCGTAAAATGAGAAATCGCCTACATGTGTATGTAATTATCGACGTGAACGTGGAGTGTTTAATCTAGTCCCCCTCCTCTGGGGGGGGAAAATTGAGGTTTCTGGGGGAGTCCGGAAGACAATTGAGCGTCCGAAGGACGCTCGTGATGCGCGTAGCACCAAGACTGGGAGGGGAGAGGTATGGGGAGGGGATGCGCCCCTCCCCATCAGAAACTTTTTGAATTTTCACATTGCAATAGCAGCATTTTAAGGGGTCGTCTTAACAAAATAGCTGTACTTTTTCAGTGGCCCATTATAAACTTTTTCAATTTCCACATTGCAATGGCAGCATTTTAAGGTGTCGTATTAACAAAATAGCTGTACTTTTTTAATAATAAATAATATCACGGTATAGTATCACACTTCATGTAAAACAATGATGAAAACAGCAACTAAAACAAATATCATATCGTCAAATTTTTCTGAATGGGAAATGTCAATCCTGGGGGGAACTTCCCCACCCCCCAGAGACGTCTAGATTAAACACTGGTGAAAGTGAACTCGTAAACTCGCTCAGCGATTGTGACTACACATCTGCCTGCATACTCTTTCTAGCGCTTATAATATATCTCAATGATCATCGCAATTTTTTTATTACGACGTCTTGAACTGTGACGTCATCGATTATGGCGATGATGTCTGTGACGTATTTAATTGTTGGGTCACCGTGGAAACCTATGCCATGCATACAGCGGATATTATGTCGAAGCCACCACGAGGAAAGTGAAATAATAACATATTAATTCATTCATTAAGTGCATTTATATAGCGCCTCTTCAAGGGGCTGCTCAGAGGCGCTCCCAACCTCAGCGCATGACTTACTTACTTACTCACTCACATACTTACTTATTTGTTTAATTTTTCATCTGTGGAATATTCGATTCGTGTCCTTGATCGCATACTTATTATGAACTAATTATTAGGGCTAACAAGTTGTCACTAAATTTGTCAAAAACTAACTATATTTTATTTAGAACCTCTAAAAAATTAATTCCAAATTCGAAGAGGGAAATTATAATTGATGGCACAATAATTCCTTCTGTTTCATCAACAAAATTCCTTGGAGTTCACATAGATCAACATTTAAAATGGAACACACATATCCTAGAAATTACTAAGAAAATCTCAAAAAACATAGGAATACTCAGAAGAATATCTTATTTGCTTCCACCACACGTTCTGCGGCAATTACATTCTACGTTAATCCATCCTTACTTAACATACTGCAATTTCATCTGGACTTCCACCTATGACAACCACTTGACCAGTCTTAGAACACTCCAGAAGATGGCTATAAGAATTATCACTAAGTCTCCGTACAATGCCCATACAAAGCCTTTATTTTTAGAACTAAATCTCTTAAATATAACCCAAATAAGAACAGCTCAAACCCTGGAATTTATGTATAAACTTAATAACAACCTAGCTACTACCTACTGCCTTTACAGACTACTTTCCTACAGTCAAACACACTCATCTTACTAGAAGTGATCGGGACTACATAAGTGTTTATCCAAGAACTAACATACGGAAATTCTCCATTAAATATCAAGGTCCAAGAATCTGGAATAATTTACCGGCTACTTTTAGAACTGTAAAACCCTTTTCCCACTTTAAACAATTAATCAGAGCACACATTGCAAATAATGAAGAATGTCTCTAGGAATATAGAAGTTAACTGTCGTTTACACTTTTCTTCTTCTTTTTGTATTACATGTTCATTATAATTTTTTTATATAATCTTCCAGCACTAACTGCTGAACTCCCATCATCTTAAGGTTAATCTTGAGAGTAGGGCCCCTACCCAGCGGGATTTTTTTCCCTTCAGGGGTTCCGTTTGTTTTCCTTTAACTGTTAGTTGCATTAAATTGCTTATGTTCTGTGATCATATTTGTAGTATACTGAACTGCTTAAAAATAGAACCGTGTACAATTGACTTGGGAGCAATAAAAAATAAAAAAAATAAAAAATAAAAAAAACTTGACCGATGGGGAAATCTTGTCCATACGGATTGACACGCATAACCGGACGGACTCTGTTCTCAGCCTCCGTATCTTCCGCATCAGCAGCTCACATGAATTCAACATCACCAGATGACGACGATGAAGACGGGATCCGCACGCATTGAGTTAGTGTGGCCATGCATGGGCGCATTGGCGGGGAAGGTGGCGCAACTGTATATGTAGTATCGGGGACCTACATGTAATATCGTTTAGAGTCATGAGGCTATAGGCATCGTGAAGGTCCGCTATAGGGTTAGGATAAGGGTTCGTGTCGTCCAGTAGCGGCGCTAGGGGGTAGGGGGCTAAGCCCCCCCAAAAGGCCATCCGGTTTTTTACATGTGAAAAATGTTTCATTTTTCATTTAATGTTTCATTTTTATTATCAGCCCCCACCCATAAAACTGAAACCATATGCACGAGATTTCGACCAAACGACTAAAAAAAGGTCGTCAGAAATTTTGGCGGCTGAAAATGAAAAAATTCCTCCGCGGGAATTCAGCCCCCTCCCCAAACTGGAATCCTGGCGCCGCCACTGGTGTCATCATCAGATACTGTCCAATGATACTTGCAAATACCGGTTCCCGATAAAATAGTTTTGACGGGAAGGCTTCATGTATAATGTACAAGCACCACCCTGGAAAAAGTAATAGTTTCAAATTATTTTGCTAATTCTTTGCGTTTTGCCACCACGACAATCGGAAAACCACGAAATAAAAGTCCCCTAAATGTTTTTCTGGCTATGCACGCCTACATCCATGTGGCCAGGTTCCAGTCAGCATTTGAGGGGGCGGTAGCGCAGTGGATATATAGACAGCGAGAGGTAACGAGCTCGAACCTCTGTTGCCAGCTGATTTGCTTTGTAGGATTGGCGCTGATTATTGCAAGCTGTCTGTTCTGTTAGTATAGTTAAGATTTGTGTCTTCTGTAATTTGCATTCTTGTAAATTGTTTAAATTGCATAATTGTATACACTGTAACCGGTTGCTGTCTGTCAACCGGGTTATTTCAATAAAGAAAAGATTATTGTTACTACTTATACTTTGAAACGTTGCTGCTATATGTAATGTCGCGTGCAACACGTCTCGCAACAGCAACCATGGACAACCAGACAACAAGACAACCACAAGTGATGGTTTGACAACATACTGACAACTGAAACGCCGGAAGATTCATCGAGACACAGTTGTCGCAGTGGCAGAGGACGAATTCAGTGGTGCCTGCTATCTGCAGACATCATTTCCTTCGTCGCCACACTGACTGTGTGCTCCCAGGAGTATTGCTCTTGCTTCCTGTCTTTGTCTGGCTTCGTCTGGCTGCATGGCTGCATGGTCTCTCTATCGACGAAGAACTAGTAAGAAGTCTCGAGTCCTCGGAGACCCTTTCAATGCATCAGTTATTCTCGACTGAGGAGGAGGAGGAGGAGAAGAAGGTTGAGGAGAGGAGGGACGAGAAGAGCCTGAGGAGGAGGAGAAGATGGAGGATGAGGAGGAGGATGAAGTGGAATGGAACAGGATAAAGGAGGAGGAGGAGGAAGATGGAGTGGGATGAAAGAGGATAAAGGAGCAGGAGGAGTAGGAGGAGGAGGAGGAGGATGGAGCAGGAGGATGGAAGAGGGCCAGACGGAGGATGGAATGGAATGGAAGAGGATGCAGAAGAAGGAGAAGAATGATGGAGAAGAATGATGGAGAAGAATGATGGAGAAGAATGATGTGGCAACGAGGATGGAGATGAGAGATTAGAGACAGTTAAAGACGAAGAGTGGGAAGCAGAATCATAAACAATAAGAAAAAATAAGAGGAGGAGGAAGAGGAGGAGGAAGAGGAGGAGGAGGATGAAGGCGGTGACGTGGAGAAAGGGGAAGCATGAGAGACAGACAGGAATTCAAAAATTTAATAGTTGAAAAAGCATAAAAATAAGAAAAATGAAAGAAGGAGCTATATATACCTCCTCAAGGAGAAGCGGGGAGATAAAGAGGAGAAGATCAAAAATGGACATTAAGCGCGTTTTCTGTGTGTCTGTCTCTATCTGTCTGCCTCTTATTCTCTCTCTCTCTCTCTCTCTGTCTCTCTCTCTCTCTGTCTCTCTCTCTCTGTCTCTCTCTCTCTCTCTCTCTCTCTGTCTCTCTATCTCTCTCTCTCTCTCTCTCTCTCTCTCTCTCTCTCTCTCTCTCTCTCTCTCTCTCTCTCTCTGTCTCTCTCTCTGTCTCTCTCTCTCTGTCTCTCTCTCTCTGTCTCTCTCTCTCTCTCTCTCTCTCTCTCTCTCTCTCTCTCTCTCTCTCTCTCTCTCTCTCTCTCTCTCTCTCTCTCTCTGCCTCTCTGTGACTCTGTCTGTCTTTCTTTGCAAAAACGTCTGCGTCAAACGTCTCTCATTGCAACACAGGAAAACATGTAATCATGGTGCTTCAAAGGGCAAAATACCTACCCCACGCCACCCCAAACCACCCCACACCACCCCACGCCACCCCACGTCAACCTACGTCACCATACGTCACCCTTTCATGAAGACCACACAAACGCTTATCTGCATACTTATGCATAGTTGACGAACCTTGGGTTGGACATCCAAGGCTCATGTCTATCTCTGCCTCTCTATCGATCTCTTTCTTTGTTTATGTTGCTGTCTATGACTGTTGGCCTGTCTGTATATCTTCTCTTGTATGCACCTGTATCTGTCTGTCTGTCTGTCTGTCTGTCTGTCTGTCTGCGTGTTCACATGTATACATGTCTGCCCTCTCTGTCGCTGCTTCTTTGCTTGCTTGCTTGCTCACCCGCCCGCCTGCATGCCTGTATACACAGTTACACACCCGCCCGTCCACACGCCTGTCTACCCCACGCCTGTCTGTCTGTCTTGTCTGTCTGTCTGTCTGTCTGTCTATCTCTCTGTCTATCATCACTCTACATCTACACGTCTTTCTATCGTCGCTTGTTAAGCCTCCGTTATCTTCCGTTGCTTCTGGTGCAGGAGGAAAGATCTCTTCGTAAATCGTCGAACGAAGAAGAGGAGAAGAAGAGGGCGCGTTTTCTCAACGGCTTCTAACATCACGGGCGTATCTTTCTCGCACCTCTTCCGCAGTAAACCGACCAGACCTCGTCAGAACCCAGCGCCAGCTGCAGAAATCCTCTCACGAAGCAGATGTCGCCCTGTCGACACGTGCGCTCGTAAACAGACCTCCTGCATGCAGCAGTCGTTTCTAGCCTTCTCAGACATTAATTAATTCCGAACACAAACTGGTATGCACGGCGAGTATGCGAGAAATGGATCACAGCTGTTGCTATTAATTTGCTCTGTGACGTTGGAACATCAAAGGGGGAGTGGGGGACATGGGGGTGATGGTGGCACTCTGGCACGAGAAGCATGGGATCAGCGTCAGATCAGCATGGTCGTCGGGTCGCTTGCAGATTCAGCCTTGCAGTCACCAGGTGGCGTATATAGAATGAGAGGTAGGATGTGGTGCGAGCCTTGCGCGGATGCCAAGCAGGTAAAGTTTTTTGCGATCATCGCGGTAATACTGTAATTGTGATCATGTAGAATCGTCATCATCATCGTCGTCGTCGTCGTCGTCATCATCATCATCATCATCATCATCATCATCATCATCATCGTCATCGTCGTCGTCGTCGTCGTCGACTCGTCGTCATCACCACCATCATCATCATCATCGTCATCGTCATCGTCATCGTCATCGTCGTCGTCGTCGTCGATGTCATCATTATCATCAGCGTCACCGTCATCGTCATCATCATCATCGTCGTCGTCGTCATCAACAACAACAACAACAATAACAATAACTCATCAGCAACAGCTTCATCATCATCCATAGCATCACCGTCGTCATCCTCATCCTCATCATCATCATAAACAACAGCAGCAGCATCTTCTTCATCATCATTGTCGTCGGATTACAAGGTCGCTGCTGCCACTGCTGCAGCTGCTCCAAAGCAGCCACGTCAATCATCCGCAGTCATCCGAATGCTGATGCTGCTGCGTATGATTCAGATGATGTGCTCAGCTGCTGCTGCTGCTGCTGCTGCTAATCGCTTAACAGGCTCAGCAGCAACGGTCCGTCATTTCCGCATCACGATGAGCATCATCGGACCCGCATCCGAACCGCACAGGAAGCTGATGCTGCTGAGAACCAACTCCAGCATCCTAATGAAGTAACGGAGGAGGAGGAGCAGAAGGAGGAAGAGAATGGAAAGAGTAATGGAAGAGAACAATGGGGTGGAGTGGAGGATGAACAATGGACGAGGAGTAGGATAAGGAGACGGGGAAAAGAGTAGTGGTTGACAAGGGGAGGTGGAAGAGTGGAAGAAGATGGTGGAAGAGGAGATTGGAGAACAGGAGTTGGAAGCGGAAGTGGAGGAAGAAGAGGAGGAGAAGGAAGAGAGAGGGAGGAGGAGGAAGCAGAGAAAATGCGACCGGAGATTAGGAGAAGGTGGAGGAGTAGGAGGAGGTGGAGGAAGCGATGAAATATGAATATGGGAAAAGAGGAAGTGAAAGAGGAAGAGGTTGACGAGGGCAATTGGGTTGCTTGTATTTCTGGAGGCGCCCTTGTAACGGCATGTGTTGTGTTACGGCGCCGAAGCAGGGCTGTTTTTAAGGAATTTTTAGAACTGCACAACCACTTCTTCCCCTTCCCATGCTTCCAATCGGATGACAATGACCTCTTTTGCTAGTTTTAACTGCACAGAACTTGTGACAGAAGTGCTTCTACAGCTGCACAAATCCATTTAGAACTGCACATTTTGTGTACAACTGCACGCTAAAAAAAGATCTGCGCCGAGGAAATTGTCGTCGTTATTTTTATTATTACTATAATTATTTTTTAAATTATTATTATTATTTTTATATATTTTTTAAATTGCCCGAGGTAAACAGGATCCCTCAGGGACTTCACTACCGCCTAATATAAAATCACAGTCTGGAAAGGCCCTATTCATATTCCGTATTCTGATCGGCGAAAGTGTAGCCGTATTATTATTATTATTATTATTATTATTATTATTATTATTATTATTATTATTATTATTATTATTATTATTATTATTATTATTATTATTATTATTATTATTATTATTATTATTATTTTAGAACTATTATTATTATTATTATTATTATTATTATTATTTTTTTTAAATTTTTTTTTGGCCCTGAGGTACTTCATTCCCCCAGGGGCTTATGGACTATTATTAACTAAAGAATGTATGTCTGGTGGGTCAGGCCTCGTCTTCAGGTTATTATTATTATTATTATTATTATTATTATTATTATTATTATTATTATTATTATTATTATTATTATTATTTATTATTACTATTACTATTACTATTACTATTACTATTACTATTATTATTATTATTATTATTATTATTATTATTATTATTATTATTATTATTATTATTATTATTATTATTATTATTATTATTATTATTATTACTGGGAATGAGGAGGTAGTGGAAGTAGATGAGGCAGTGGTGGAAAAGAGCGAAACGGGGAATGAGTCGGGAAAAGAGGGAGGGTGGAAAAAGAAGGAAATGCTGTTATTCCTCCCAACAAAAGCACTCCATTAGCGCCGTTTGAGTCTGGTCGGTCGGTCGGTCGGTCGTTGGCAAAAACCAGCAGCGCTTCATAATCCTCCATCTCTTTCTTTGCGCTCCTTTTGTCGTCAGCCATTTGCTCTGCTTCCTGTATGGAGAAAGTGGTTCGCCTTTCACACACGACACGGTTCGAATCTCGACTGCCATCATCCACACACATGTCATCACTCTGATTCACTCATCTTTCGTATATATATATATATATATATATATATATATATTAGGGTGTTTTTAAGGTACATGTGAAATTTTCAAATAAAAGATTTTTTAACGACCAAGTGAAATTTTTGTGCCAAATCATGTGTAAACTGAATATCTGAAATTATATCACAATAGCTGAACATTTAGGACTTGCTCAAGAGGACTGAAGTTAAGGACACGGTCGCATTGCAAGCATTAGAATCTACGATTTCAATACATGCGAGCTGCATGCTATAGAACCCTTCTCAGTGACTAGTTCCCAGCAAATAAACATTCATGATCATGTCTTTACTGATGTGATGTTGTTTTTGTCACTGATCATGTGTTGCAAATGGCGGGAAGTGGTGCTTTTAAATAAATATAAATTTGTAACGCACGCAAGGTCACACCGAAATGTGAATCTGAGGCGCAATGCAACATTTTAATTTTTTAATTCTTTTAATTTTTTAAATCTTGTATCATATAGCAGGCGCAATGCAAAATTGATTACAAATAAACTGAGATTTAGTTGATAGGCACTACTGATATCACTTCGGCTATGCGAAGCTGTCTTCACAAAGGAGAGGTTCCCATGCAAGGTACTGCTCAATTTATGCATACACCACGGAATCAGAATCAGTCAGGATGACAACGTATAAGAGAGAGTACCAATTGTACTTTTCTATTTGGGAGAGATGACCTTGCAGTCCTGGTAGCAGAGATTCTTCTTAGTCACAAGTTCCTCTTACTCTTCACTTGAATAACAAGTTCATGCCAGATTCTACAGAGATAGGACGATAATGGTATATTTCATAAGGATGCTACCAAGCTATTGGCTATCCCCTAACTCCAATCAGTGACAGCTATTGTCATGCCAGATTCTTGATGGCTGAGATCTAAAGCTGGTGATCTGAAGACAAAATCCTGGCCATGTGTTTTGACACAGTGGCGAGTAAAACGAGTTGCAAGAGCGGCATATGCATGAAGCTGGAAGCGAAATTGGGGGAAGGATCTCTTGAACCTTGCCATCGATGCCATACCTCTGAAATTGTTGTAGAAAAGTGTTTCACTGCATGATTCTGCAAGGACTCCCGTATTGGGAGTCTTTAGTCAAGAGCTGCCAGAGCTAACAGCCATTTTCCAAAGATGAATTCCACCAAAGAGAATAAAGTTCAGGTAACCAGGTGCATTTCACCGAGGGCGTTGGATGTCATATGCGATTTGCATGATCGAGTTGTGGTTTTTCAGTTATCAATTATCCATTCAGCAACATCAGAGCACAAAGAGGATAATCTCGACCATCCTACTCTGAAAAGGTATGGAATCATTTACTTGAGGTGTCACTCTCTGTGACAGCAACTTAGTCTCACGTGAAGTACTATTTTACTTGTATACTTGAAACAACGAAGCCCAAAGGGGAATCCATACTTACCATGGTGCACGCCAGAGAAGTCTTACCTGTTTCTCTAACAGTAGTTTCTCGACACCTTTGATTTTTGTCATAAACCCTGGATGGCCACAGCTTTTTGACGAGTCATAGACTACAGCATGCGCAACGAATTTGATGATCTGGGATCTGATCTCATGAGAGGCTTCCTACTGTAAGCTTACCAAAAGCCACCACAAAAAATATTCAAGATCCTCGGATTGGGCTACTCTCTTCGTGATTGAGACTCGCAACAATGGCAGTCAGAACAATCACACAGTGAGGCTAAATTAAATCATAATAGCTTACCCGACCTAAGAGAGACGAATGATCTGGTAGAGTGACTTTTATGCAGTCCTTTTATGAAGTCAATGAAGTCGTGGTCAGAAATAAAGGAGAGAAACAATTTGTTCTGCAATGGTCAAGTTGACTCAAGTAAATCCAGATTTTTTCAAATGTACTAAGAGGAATAAACTATGACAACTTAGAGTACTTCTTTGGATTTTGCCTTATATCTGATGGCTATGCGTTCAATTTTTCTTGGATCTGTGAAAATTACAATGTGTCACAATGTCGCCCAAGTGGCTATTCTTCCGGTGCTTTGAGCAAGTCCTAAATCTATTCCGATTATCACCTAATTTGGCAGGTAACTATATTTCAGAAGGCGGAACACAAAATCATATTGGTCGATATTGACATCGACATTTTAATTTTTAGACACACCCTAATATATATATATATATAATGAATATATATATATATATTCCAATTTCCAAATATATATAAAAATATGATTATGCGTGTGTGGTCTGCGTGTGTGTGTGGGTGCGTGCGTGCGTGCGTGCAGGCATGCCTGTGCGAATACTATACTGTGGGCGGCGTTCGTTTTGATGTAATGGATTTTAATAATGTATAGCAGGGGTTCTCAATCTCAACCTTTTTCCGCACGCGACACACCTTAGCTTAACATAACATAACATAACATGGGTACTTAACATGAGTACTTCTTTGGATTTTGCTTAAAGTGGTTCAGAAGACACTGGGTCTGAGTGACAATAATAGCTTGTAACCAAATTTGGCGACACACCATGCAATCCAGCGGCGCCCGCAGACGTACGCACATACGTAAGTGCGTACAGCGCGATGACCCAAAAGATATATGTTTTTGGGAAATTCTAGGTTGATGAATAAAAAAAAACGAAAATTTTTTCCTGTTCGCTCCTCCTTCGAAAATTTCTGTGCGTACAAGAAAAAAATCCTGCGGGCGCCGCTGATGCAATCGCCATATGCTAATATAATAACTATAGGGCTAAAATTAAAATGTGCTAATGTTAAACTAACTTGTTTATTCTAAATTGGTAAAAATTTTGATTAATGAATTATGTTGACACTGAATGCTTTCTAGTCTCTAATGAATAATGATTCTAAAATTCTTTATTCCACTGATCAAAATCTACGATTCTACGTCGTTTTATGACTGTAAACCTACGTTATTTTTATTTGACCTAACAGTTAGGCTAAATGGGATTTTTGTTCCTGGATTTTCTTTGGATTATAGTTAAACGAGGATCCACAGTTTTAGTGAGTGCAATACGTACAATTGGAAGAAACCTAGCCAAGTGCCCTGGACACTGTAAGCTTGCCCGTTAAAGAGACTAACGAAAAAAAATAATAGGATAGCTATTATAACACGTTCTTAGGTAAGCAAAGAGCATGAAAGTTATCATCAATAATAATCCATAGCCCAAGCCATACCGTCCATACGAATAGTTCAGGCAAAGCAAGAAAACGTGGGAAAGAAACAGCTATAAACACTATCGAAACTTAAAGTTGCCCCTCGAAACGTTCAGTTATTGTCACGGAAAACCGGAGAGAGTGCAGGAATTTTTTTGGTTAAAACTCTTGGGGTCATTTGAACCTTTTTTAAGTTGTATGTTTCTCACGCTCTGAATACACACATCCGACCATTCCTCTTTATAAGTAGGACCTACGGAACTGTTGTAGATTCGCAAAATTCCCGTTTCTGTGCGATGATGTCTCCATTTTTTCTAAAAACTGTAACAATGACCATTGGAAAAAGTTTTAAAAGTACCCCTGTAGGTCTGTAGTCAATAATAATTTGAAAAGTTCCAACAATACGAGAGCATCATTGGTCAAGAGGTCCCTTACTTGCAGCTAGGCCTATAGCAATCGTAATCGTAATCTCCAAATTTCTAAAGCGCTACTCGAAAGCCATGCACGACAGGGGTGGATCCAGGGAGGGGGCCAATCCGGCCATGCCCCCCCCGCCTTTTTAAAAGTGCATGGGACGTGGTCCTCCATTTGCTTTCAACAAGCATCAAATCAATGGCTTGCATAGATGCATAGATTACGTCGACCAGATGATTGATGACTAAAAACGGTCATCAGTTATTTTGGCTGGGAAAATTGGATATATTTTTCAGACATTTCGATCAAATGACTAAAAAAGGTCATCAGAAATTTTTTGTGGCAAAGATCATCGACAAAAATTTCTGTATCCGCCCTTGAAGCACGGGGCACCAGTTTATTCACGAGCGCGTGCAGTTGTGCGCCAACACGGAATTCCCTAATTATAATTATTCATGGTGATCGTTTGTGAGTTGTGACGTAGCTACAAAAGTAAGTAAAACACTTCCTATAAGTCGAGTCGAGTCGAGGAAACAACGATCGACTCGACTTGGCAAAGCTAACGGTCGACCCGACTTGCAAGTCGATCGAGTCGACGATTTTTAGCCTGTAGGGCGACCATTTTCTCGACATTAAAAACTGGGACAGTTTTTGGAAAACTAACAATGCTAATGTAATTCGACGGATTTTTTATTAAGGCCATGCAGGTATAGCGGGAAGAACAAGAAGCAGAGGAAGAGAGACAAATCATTAATGATGAATGCGATGGAATTAGATCCGATTCTAGGGACACAGCATAATTATATAACAGGCTTTTTTAACGTGCAGTTGCACACAAAATATGCAGCTGCAGAACACGGATCTGTGCAATTATAGAAGCACTTAGCCTATTCTGTGCAGTTAAAATCGAAAAGGTCGCTGCATGCCATCCGATTGGGAATAATTTGCTATGGATGATGAAAGGAGGAAGAAGGTTTTGTTGTGCGGTTCTAGAAATTCCATATGGAAAGAGTCGTGCAACAAAATCACTGACATGAGATGAGTGGATAAAATCAGGAACAGAACGACACGAAGGTGTTTTGTTAGACCCTCATCGTCGGCACACACCTGGCGGGGGAGGTGGGGGAGGCAGAAAGAAAATACAGAACCATGCCTATATACGAGGGCTGAGCCCAATAAGGTTTGGGCCTCAGTGGCGTATAGCCAGGAATTTATGATGGGGGCTTGGGGGTTCATGGCCTGGTCGGATGATTTTTCTGTCACCAACCCATGCATGCGACAGTATATTACAGTAAATAAAGAGGGAATAAAGTAACAAATGGAATAAAGTATAAGACAAACAAGTGTTACTATACAAGTAATTGTTTTGTTTTTCTTATTTAAGTGGATAGATAACCTTTAAAAGAACTTTTCTTCTAGGCCAATGAGGGCGTGTTTAACCCTCGAAACCCTCCCCTTGTCTACGCCACTGTTGGGCCTAATATATAAAGAGGCGAAAATCAGAATGGCGATATCGAAATGGCGCAATCAAGATGGCGAAAATGAATGAAGCATAAAAAATTTATGTTCAATAAGCACAACAGAAGATAATTTTACTATAGGCCTAGGGCCTACTTGCATTTCGTCTTAATGCCTGCCAACGGGCTAAAGTATAGCCATGCACGAAAACAAGTGCAAGCTTTGTGCTGGTGATGTGGTTTAATGTGTCGATCGCAAGCGACACCAAATATATTTATTGCACTGCATGGTACTGGAAAATAAGCTTATGTCCTATAGAGGATAGGATTGTTTTCCCAATTTCTTGATTTGTCTCATTTAAGCAGTCTCTAAATTGTAGAGTAGACTGCTGAAGTAAGCCATCCGTCCCATATATTAGGTTAGACCATTGGAGTTACATGTAGCATATAGGCATGCCGGAACAATATATCTTATAAATGAATCCGCGGGACTGCAGCAGTCGCAGCAGTAGCATATTATTTACCTAACAGTGCATACATATATGTCACAGTATAGGCCCACAATCTCGAACATTTAATATAAATTGACATCTTGACTTTCGTTAAAACTTCTTTTTAGGATACAAGCAATTCTTTGCTCAGTCATTACAAAGAACTGACGCTTCCAGGATCCAAGTTGGCAATTTTTTCCTTCTTGTCTCCTCGCATTGTATACTTCACTATTCAAACAAACTGGAGGCGTTTTATAAAATTGTTTGAATACAATCAATTTTATTGTATCATCATATAATATTATATATGTGCATATGTTATATATGCATATAAAATTATACATACATGTATATGCATAAAAACTGTTTGACATCTGCATCTGATCAGATGTAAGTATAGCCTAATAAAAAGTGAGTAAGTATGTAAGGATAGTCTTTATCACTCCATTTGCAAACGCACAACGGGACATCGACAAATAATGCAAGTAGTAATAATAAAAAACAGCCTATAGGCCTATATTTACTTGAAAGGTAACATAAGACAAATGCTAAAAAGCCTAAAGCATTATCTATATAAATAGAGAGAAGATTCTGTCTGTCTGTCTGTCTGTCTGTCTGTCTGTCTGTCTGTATGTCTGTCTGTCTGTCTGTCTGTCTGTCTGTCTGTTTGACCGGGATGCATTTCCACAGTTTTGAGCTTTTCACTCCAAGCCTTCACTACTGTGTAGGTCTCGGCATGAGACACCCCAACGAGGGGTTGGCAATTCTCTACCACCATGGGGGCCAGGGTGGGGGCGAAACTCCCAATTTTTTCACTTTTTTCAGCAATTCCTCTGAAACTTTGTACCTAGACAGAGGGCCATCAGAGCCACCCGGTGGAGTGGTTGGCGAATCTCTACCACCATGGGGACCACGGTGGGGTTTCCATTCCCTTCCCATGGTTTCACAGTTAGACAGATTTTTACGCGGGGCACCTCGCCTCTACTCAACCCACACCTCGGTCCGCAGGGGCCGGGTGGGCATGGGTGGGGGTTGGGGGGTGTTGAGGCGGAGGGAGAGAAAATTTTCCCGAAAACAGAAATTTCACGGGTGGCGTACCGGTCGAGGTCAGAGTGTGGTGTGGTGGGTGGTGGGTGGGGTGGAATGGGGTTCGGTGGGGGTGGGGGTGGGGGATGGTGGTGGGGGAATTTTCCGAATATATAAATTTCACGGGTGGCGTACCTACGGTACCTGTGAAGGTCGGAGTGTAGTGTGGTGTGGTGGGGTGGCGGGTGGGGGTCAGGGGTGGGGTGGGGTGTGGATGGGGTAGGTGTGTGGGGTGGGGTGGGAGGATGGGGTGGGGTCGGTGGGGGATTGGGGTGGGGTGGAGTTTGGAGAGGGGGTGGGGGTGGCGGGTGGGGATGGTGGGGCGGGGTGGGGTGGGTGGGACCGTGGGAGGGGGTGGGGAGCGTGGGGTGGGGTGGGGACGGGGAGGGGTGGGTAGGAGTGGGGGTGTGGTTGGCCTTGAAGGAGAAGGTGGGAGGAGTGTGGGTATGGCGGATTGGGGTGGGTAATTTTTCCGAAAACCCAAATTTGGGTTTTCGGAAAAATTACCCACCTCCACAGGTATGCCACCCGTGGAGGTCGGAGTGTGGTGGGGGTGTTGTGGGGTGGGAGTGTGATGCGGTGGAGTGTTGTGTGGTTGTGGCCGGGAGCGTGCCGTATCCTAAGTTTCCCGGGCAACGCCGGGTACCCCAGCTGGTATAGTATAATGAAATTCTTTCTTCTGAGAAAGTCAGAACGAGGAATTTCTAGGTTGTGTGATCGTCGACGCAAAAAGTATTGCGACTCAAGCACCGAAGGGAGTAAATCATGGAGGACATGCTGCATGCCCAGAGTTAGCCAAAACAGTGGAAAATAGAGCGCCGCCGGCATTCACGCACAACTCTTAGGAATTAAGTATAGGGAGTTGGAAGGCAAAAAGACAAGCTTTATAAGTTTTTTGATGCATTTGCGCTGACTTTCTCGGCGCTTGACGTTCGTCTGCCTGTCTGCAGTTGTTGTCTGCTGTCATTCTTACATAGAGTTATACATGTAGACGACTGCAGCTGTGTGCAGCAAGAAATATCCTGCATTGAATCCTGGCCGTTGATATAAGAAACCGCAGCGTTCTCCAACAATATGACGCTGTAACTTTGATCTTACTGTTTGAGTTACGTCCAATTTCGAGTCTAATTTCCTCTTCACAGCGCTACCGGAAACGTCTGGAGTCAACGTCGCTACAAGGTTGCAACATATTATCTTCGTTTTCTAAATAAAATAAACGGACCAACGATATAGATTCTATTAGGATAATTTGTGCAAAACAAGAAAATACGAGTAGCCTATATATGGGCGATTTTTAGATATAATATTATAATCTATCGTTTTAGCGTTCTAAATTATTCGCCATTGTAAAGATAGGGTTGGTCGCATACAAAATTGAATCGACGAGGGAATTCTTTGTAGGCCTAAATAGGCCTAGGCCTATATACCTATAGAAGTCGGATGGATGAATACAGTTTTTTTCTCTATAGATCTACTTAAATAGAAGAGCGGGATCGACGAAAAGGTTCTTGCTGAAATTGGAGCTGCATTGATAAAAATAATTGTTATTTAAATAGAAATTGGATCGAGAAAAATAGTTACTGTTCGAAATAGAAGATGGATTGATGAAAAGAATTCTTGCTCTAGTTGCCTGTATGATATGACATGCGGCTGGATTTACGCAAAGCATTCTTGTCAAAGTAGAAATCGGACTAATGAAAAATGATCGTGCTGCGCCGGTCGAATACTTAGTATATAAGCTAAAACGATAGATTGCCGACTTGTCTGTGTGTATAGGCTTATAGGTTATAAATAACTGTCTGGTCGACAGTTTGCAGTTTTTATGCTAAAACAGTTTCACAGCGATTAACGAATTGCAACTGGTACACGCCTGTCTTTGACGGTGTCACGATAAAAGTACCCCAACTGGCCTCGAGGGCCTGATACACAGTCCCCTCAAACAGAGTCACCTCCTGGCTGATACTATGTATTGAAAGAAATTTTATGACGTAAGAGTATACCGTATATATATATATATATATATTCATGTTAAATAATTTAACAACGTAAACTAACGGTTTAACTTGCTCGTCTATAAATTTCATACGACAGCAGCCGATTTCACGCCCAACGGGGTTGATTTTATAATTTTTATTTCGTATGCGGATGAAATATTCTCTCTCCCTCCAGATACTTTATTTCAGTCTTTTCAGAATATATAGTCTCGGGGCGAATTTATTCTGGAGCAGATCTGGGGAATCTGTTTCGAAATACAGTCTCCGAGCCAATCCGGGGAGACTTTTAGGGAGGGACTCTGTCACGAGACACCGGCGTTCATCCGAAACTCTTCGCCTGATGTTCACAAGTCTCTTATATAACTAGGCTTATATAATTATATAGGCTACTGTGCTTGTAAGTCTCTCGCTCTAAACTTCAAACTTATAAGCCACCTGTTCATGTGGTCTGTTATTAGTCGTTGCTATATTTATTAATGGTTGTTCGATTTCAATTGTACCCCTCTGACCTTTGCAAGGACATCACCAAATTTCAGTTGTATTGCATTGTCATGGGCGGAGGCTTAGGGGGGACAGTCCCCCTCAATAGATGTGGTGGGGGACGGCCCATGCATTCCCCCCAAGTGTTGTTGTTAGGTGATCATGTGCCCACACGGCGAACAAGAAACGAGACGAGGTGATGACTAAAAAAGGTCATCAACTTTTTGGGCAGACAAAAGAGGTTTTTCCATCGACATTTCGGATGGCTGACTAAAAAAGGTCGTCAGAAATTGTTGCTGGCAAGAAGATGGAAAATTTTCGTCGGCGACACGGCCATTCGTCCGCCAAAAATCTTCGGCCGCCTTTTCGTTCCCCGCAAGTCTCCGCCCATGTGCGTTGTATTATTGTATTGTGTTAAACTATAAATCTTTCCTCGTGTTCATCAGAATTTTAATAATTTTTCATCGTTCTGTGAAGATCTAAGCCTTGCTTTGCATCTTTAATGAATCAGACGGATTTTCTGCATCGATCTTTTGGGCCAATTGCTTATTCATATTTCGTTCCACCAACGATGTTTATCTTCCGCTGTGGACTGGACCAGCCTCCACCTCCACCCCCTCTCTCTCTGTCTGTCTGTCTGTCTCTCTCTCACTCTCTCTCTCTCTGTCTCTGTCTGTCTCTCTCTGTCTCTGTCTCTGTCTGTCTCTGTCTCTGTCTCTCTCTGTCTCTGTCTGTCTCTCTCTCTCTCTCTCTCTCTCTCTCTCTCTCTCTCTCTCTCTCTCTCTCTCTCTCTCTCTCTCTCTCTCTCTCTCTCCCTCCCCCTCACTCTTTCTCTCTCTCCCTCCCCCTCACTCTCTGCCTCTCCCTCTCTCTCTGCCCCTCCAATAAATACCGCATAATCTGAACGGATCAACAAGATAAATCTTTGCAAGAATCAATTTCGACGGACGAGCAATAGAGGGCGTTTAGCGCACAGTTATGGTGACGACCTCTGTCGCTGTTTTCGCTGTGGTTGAAATAACTATCGGTGAGATCGGTTGGGACCGTTGGGACGAATGGATGAACGCGGTGGACTGAGTGCAAATCTGGGGTGGGGGTGGGCCCGGTGGGGGCGGATGGGGGGGAGGGTTACACGGCGCAGCGAGCGATACCCTTAGAAAGAGTTGGTGCCAATGATATTATAGGTTTGCAGTCAGACAGGTCAACGCACAGAGACTGTGTCTGATTTCATTATCTGTTTCTGTGTTTACCTCTCTATGCTGGCACGATTATCTGCCTCTGTCTGTCTGTCTGTCTGTCTGTCTGTCTGTCTCTATCTGTGTCTGTGTGTATCTCTCTGTCTCTCTCTGTCTGCCTGTCTCTCGCTGTCTCTGTTTGTCTCTCACTGTCTCTGTCTGTCTGTCTCTCACTGTCTGTCTCTCACTCTGTCTGTCTGTCTCTCGTTCTAGCTTTGTCTTTCTGTCTGTCTGTCTGTATGTTTCCCTCTTTCTGCCGCAAATAGAGACACCTCTGCCTTTATTTAAGCAAACAATTTATTCTACATGACGACATCGATGACCATCATGTGTACGACGCATTAAGATCGAACTCAAGTACTTCTCATCTGATCACAGATTTGACATCGTCTATTGCCCCTTGACCCTTTGACCTCAGTCACCTCACAGGTCATGCGACGGTCGAGTGCACTGAACGACTAGACGGTCTCTCCGTGTTTGTCTGTCTGTCTGTCTCTGTTTGTATCTCTGTCTGTCTGTCTCTCTGTTTGTCTCTCTGTCTGTCTCTCTCTGTTTGTATCTCTGTCTGTCTCTCTCTGTTTGTATCTCTGTCTGTCTCTCTCTCTCTGTTTGTACCTCTGTCTGTCTATCTCTGTTTGTATCTCTGTCTATCCCTGTCTGTCTCTCTGTTTGTATCTCTGTATGTCTCTGTCTGTCTCTCTGTTTGTATCTCTGTATGTCTCTGTCTGTCTCTCTGTTTGTATCTCTGGTTGTCTGTCTGTCTCTCTCTGTTTGTATCCCTCTCTCTGTTTTCTGTCTCCGTCCCTGTGTATGCCTCTGTCTCTCTCTCTCTGTGCATGCCTATGTCTCTCTGTGTTTGTCTCTGTCGATCTGTTTATGCCTCTATGTCTCTGTCATTCTCTGCGTATATGTCTATCGTCGACAGCATACAATACAATACAATACACGAACGATGTGTTAGTTCATCTCGTCCACTCAATCCATTGAAGTGCTTCATTCGGATGGACGGCAGTTCGAAGAGGCAGCAGCTGAGTAGCTATAGAGAGCAGGTATAGAGACAGAGACAGTCAGACATATGGACAGACAGATAGGCAGAGACAGTCAGACATAGAGACAGAGACAGTCAGACAGATAGGCAGAGATAGTCAGACATAGAGACACAGACAGTCAGACAGATAGGCAGAAACAGTCAGACAGACAAATAGACATACATAGAGACTGGGAGACATGATAGACAGAGATAGATAGACACACACACAGAGACACACAGACACACACACATGTTTTCAACTGATCCGTATTATACCTATACCACATCCACTTAACTTCCTTGTCCCTGGATCTCCGGTTTAGTCGTTTCTTTCCACCCATAATGCACTAATGCACCTGTCTTATCATTCTATGCAGGTTGAGGCTTCTTCCACTCACCCCTCCCCCACCCCATCCCACCCCATCCCACCCCTCCCCGATTCCCGATTACATGCACGCAGCTGTGTAGGCATCGCTAAAAAGCATATACTCTTAAAGCATTTTACAGTTTTTAAGCGTTGCTATTTCCTTGCTTTCACTGGTGCTTGTTACATGTTTAACGACACTGCCATTATCAAAGATGATTAGTGTCGCCCTCCTCCTTTATCCAGGCTTGGGACTGGCACTGCCAGTGGCCGAGTTACCTTCACTGAGATCCGTTGCATAATTGATTAAAGCGCTTTGCATGTATACGAGTCCAGGAGAACGAAATTGTGATTCTACCAAGTTATAAAGATGACACACAAACTATAATAACTTAAAATACTTAATTTACTTTACAGACGATAATTTCTTGCCAACTCTCATTTCAATGTTAATAATTATATTATTATTCGTCTCTATATATATACGGTCACTGAATGCGGTTTGTCACACAGGTTTTAATAAACGAATATGTATACATGTATATATATATAATATACATATACATATATATTATATATTATATCTATATAAATAAAAATGTAAAAAGTTTGGTCCTAATGGGTTATCTCGGAAACTTCATCACCGATTCTTTTGAAATTTTTCGCAAAACGCTCCGTTCGAATAGCATCGTGTTTGTAAAAGGATTTCCTGGAAAGAAACAAATCTTTTACACCAAAAAAACACAACTTTCTCCTCGAGTTGACCCGTTTATACATTATAACTTGAACGCATACTCCGCCATTTTGGCCCGTGTATTTATAACGTACAGGGATGCCACTCTGAATTTTGAATAAGGTCAGGGATGCCACTCTGAATTTTGAAAAAGGTCAGATCCGGTCGAAAAAAAGGCTAGAAAAGATTGACAACTTTCACGTTTTTATATGCTTTTCTCGAAAAAACACAACATTGCATTCGATTTCAGCGAATTCAATTTATTTGCATTTGAATGCGGCCGTGTGGGAGGAAGGGAGCGGGAGGGAGCGGGAGGAAGGAGAGGGGAGGGAGCGGAGGGGATGGAGGGAGGAGAGGGATGGAGGGGGAGGGACGGAGGGGAGGGAGGGAGGGGAAGAAACGGGAAGGAGGGGAGGGATGGAGGAGGGAAGGGGAGAGGGAGGGGGAATGGAGGTAGGGAGGGACAGAGGAACGGAGGGAGGGAGTCAGGGTAAGTGAGGGAGGGAGGCAGGGGAAGGGAAGTAGGGAGGGAGGGTTGGACGGTCTTTTCAGCCACAGCAACGCGTGGCCGGGTACAGCTAGTAATTGATAAATATATAATATTATCTACACTGTGTCCCGATTTAAAGTAGATCTCAACAAAAGATGTCATAACTCTGTGATTTTTTTAGTATTTTACTGAAATTTGAGTGAGTGACCTTAACCGCGGTCTACACGTCGTCTAGAGAAACAGCTGACGCCAAGGTCAGACAGTTCATTGTGCAACTTTGACACTTTGCACATGTATATACACAGAAACTGTATTTGACTTTCGCGTGTCTGTCTATAGTTTTACCTACATCTCTGTTGGTATGTTTTCAACAGAAGGATGGCTAAGCAGAACTCTGGTTGCGGTGGAGTTTAGAGTTAGTCTATATGTTAAACACCCGATGGCACGAAGAGCGCATGCACGGATGCGGGGTGGCCTCCCGCTATACCCTCCCAAAAAGTCCCCCTCAACCTTCCACTCGGCAGACGGCTTTGGTATATAAACAGAGAAGTAGGACGTCATGGACGCCTTGCATGGCTGCCAGACAGTTGAATTTGACTTCTGTAATAACTTGTGATCATATATATATATTGCATATAATCATATCTAAATATAATTTTATATATATATATATATACTAGCTGGGTTACCCGGCAACCCGGGAATTTTAGGATTCGCCGCGTTCCCGGCCAATCCCCTACTTCCCCACCCTCACTTCGCTCCACTCCTCCCTCCATCCCTCCCTCCATCTCATCATGGTGATAACGCGGAAGGTGCCTTAGTCGTTTGATTCGATTAATTGTCGGTTTGCTAAAGATCTGATAAACAAACATATATTATAATTATTTAACCCCTCGAAACAAAATCATTGCATTCTGCATATGGAGGCTGGCCCCTCCACAGCGAGGGAATAATCCTAGCCAGAAGGAAAAGAAAAAAGAATACGAATTATTGAGGTCACACGTCGTTGTGTCAGTTTGTAATTAAAAACTATTGTTATTTTTATTGGAAACAGCGGAGCGACGCTGCTTGGTACCGGTAATTATTTTCCGCTGAACAAAATCATCCAACATCGAACCCCGCTCCCCACATCGCCCCCAGTTTCTGTACAAGATGTCATTTTTCTTTGTCATATGGCTCTGACGGGGACGACAACCTTCCCTCTCCCCCACCCACCCCATCCACCCGGTGGGGGTAATTACGAGATGAAAAGACTGCAGAATGGGGCGGGGTCACCGGGTGGGTATAATACCCTGGGTAGAGGAAAACAACAACCCCTCCCCCCACCACCACCGTGTGACCATCCCCTTTCGACGACGCCATCCATAACCATTTCGGGGACAACACGGCGGCGGCGTCGACCAAAATCTGGCTTCTTTCCCGCCATATATGAACAATAGACAGCACCGTCCAAGAAGACAATAGATCTTTCGACAACAGTCGCGTGGTAAGCCCTCTTGAGTGTGTCGAATCCCGCCAGGGTAGAAGAGGTCTGCTTTCAGGTCTCTGTATGCCATGGCTTCCCCCGCTCGTCCACCACCGCCTCCCCTACCCGTCTCATCTTTAATAATGAGCGGCGCCCTGACCGGCGTGCGTGTGAAGATTCGACGGCCCGGGAGCGGACTGGCCACCCGCCGCCCACCTATATTATATACATGTATGCCGAGTCTGAGAAAATGGAGTTGCTCGCACTTCACACCGATGATGACTGCTACATATGTCGCAGTGAGACTGTTCGCACGTCACCTCGTCGCCAAAACTCATTACTTACTTACCAGCTTACTTACTTACTGTATATACGAAAGGTTTGTTGACTGCTGCTTTGGTGGCATTGTTCTGCTGGACACGTTCGTTGTTTTTCTCTTCTTCGCATCGTCGTCGTTGGTCATATTCAGTAAAACGTCTGATTAGGTATCGACCCACGAAGCAGGTGGCATCTAATACATCACCATCATCGTCATCTGCAACATCAACAGCTCACCAGACGACCTCTGTCTGTCTGTCTGTCTCTCTGCCTGCTTGTTAGTGTGCCTATGTCTGTCTGTCTCCGTTGGCTTTTGTCCGTCCGTCCGTCCGACTGTCAGTTTGTTCGTCGTCCGTCCATGTGTCTGTGCTTGCCGGTCAGTGTACGGCTTTCATTTCGCCATTCTTACTATCTGTGTGGCGGTCACACAGATTACTCGCTCTCTATCTCTCTCTGTGTGTCTTTGCTTGTGTCTGTGTTGGTGTATGTGTCTCTGTTTCTGCCTCTCAGCCACTCTGCGTGTCTTTGTCTCTATGTACCTGTATCTATGTCTCTGTCTGTCTGTCTGTCTGTCTGTCTGTCTGTCTGTCTGTCTGTCTGTCTGTCTGTCTGCCGAGACAGGCAGAAAGACAGAGACATGCCTTTCCTGCCTATCGCTCGCTCACTGTCTCTGCCTCTCTCCGTGTCTGTGTCTGTGTCTGTCTGTCTCTCAGCCTCTCTGCATGCCACTGTCTCTGTTTCTCTATGTATCTGTCCCCATGTACCTGTTTCTGTCTCTCTGTGTATATCTGTCTCTGTCTCTGTCTGTCTCTCTCCCTCTCTGCATGCGGTCGCCGCTCCCATCGGTCCTTGAGAGAAAGAGAGCATCGCTGAGGTCGCCGATTGCGGATGCCAATGAAGTCAGTTGCTGAGTAAGTAGGTGTACATCAGCAGCAGCCGCAGCAGCTGCAGCACCAGCCGCATCCCCATCATCATCATCCAATGGCACTGACAGCGCGGTCGCCGTCGTCGTCGTCGTTTTTCTCCTTGTCGGCGCTGAATCTGGCTGCAGCGGCAGAAGAAGCAGGAGCCAATTACTAAGGCAACCGTCGCTGAGGATGGAGAGAGATGCTCCGAGAGAAAGACGTCGCTTCTCATCCGCATAACTACTGCAGTCAATCGGGTTGAGACTTGAGAAGAAGAGACCTGCGCCCTGTCTGTCTATTTGTATGTCTATCTCCGTCTGACTGTTTCTCTGTCTGTCTCTGTCTGTCTCTGTTTGTCTCTGACTGTCTCTGACTGTTTCTGACTGTCTCTGACTGTCTCTGTCTGTCTGTCTCGGTTTCTGCCCGTCTGTCTTTCTTTCTCTCTTTTTAGCGCTTTGTCTGTGTCTGTCCCTCTTTCTCTCTGTCTTTCTGTCTCTGTCTCTCTACCTCTGTCTGTCTCTCTCTCTCTGTTTCTGTATAGCTGTATGTCTCTGTCTGTCTCGATCTGTCTCTATCTATCTATTTATCTGTCTGTCTGTCTGTTTATCTATCTATCAATCTATCAATCAATCTTTTTTCTGTCATTGTCTCCGTCTGTCTGTCCCTCCTTCTCTCTGTCTCTGTCTGGCCGTATCTCTCTTGCCGTTTCTCTCTATCTGTCTCTGGTTCCATATGTCTATCTCTGCTTCTGTCTGTCTGTCTTTCTGTCTCTCTCTATCTCTATCTCTAACTCTATCTCTATGTCTTTCTCTATCTCTATCTCTATGTCTTTCTCTATCTCTATCATCTCTATCTCTATCTCTATCTCTATCTCTATCTCTATCTCTATCTCTATCTCTATCTCTATCTCTATCTCTATCTCTATCTCTATCTCTATCTCCATCTCTAGCAGAGACGACGACGACGACAACGAAGACGAAAAGCAGCGAAAGGAATAAAAAGAAGAAGAGCTCGTCTTTGTTCGTCGCCGCCGCCATCGTCTGACAGAGAATCTCAAAGGCCGACCGCTCCACCGACCGACCGACCGATCGACCGACCGCCCGACCTCAGGAGAGATTCAGCGGCTGATGAAGGATCAGTTTCAGCATCATTCCATCTCAGGTGAGTTCGTCCGGAAGAGATGCTGCTGCTGCGGAGACAGATGAATTGCCATAAAAGACGGTGCCACGGCTCATGCTGCTGGCATTCTGCAGGGCATCTTCTTCTTCTTCTTCTTCAAATATAATGTCGTCTTTATTGTAAAAGTCGGTTTGATGGCTTAATATATAACTGTACTGTAGCTGTTTATATCGCTCTGCAACAGTTGCTTTTACGGATATTGAGGATTGGTCTTGCATGCGCGGGTTGATTAATTAAAAAGCGTTTTTTGTTGATGCGCGGCCGAGGGAGTGCATGGTCAGTTGCTTTCGGTGGATTGTGGGACAAAAACGCGTCCACGGATTACATGGAAAAGCAGAGATATATAATATTTATGAAAAACAGGTGCATATAATTATACACTGCATAGAATAATTGATTATTCTTATGCGAAATAATGGGAGTGGAGGTTATGTGAGATGACAGAAGTGGAAATAATATGAGAGAATAGAAGTGGAGATTATAGGCCTATAATATGGAAGAACAGGAGAGCATATATAGTAGTGGAGATTAAAATAATGAAAGAATAGAAGTGGAGATTATATGAGAGAATATAGGAGTGGAGATTAAAATAATGAAAGAATAGAAGTGGAGATTATATGAGAGAAAATAGGAGTGGAGATTAAAATAATGAAAGAATAGAAGTGGAGATTATATGAGAGAAAATAGGAGTGGAGATTAAAATAATGAAAGAATAGAAGTGGAGATTATATGAGAGAATATAGGAGTGGAGATTAAAATAATGAAAGAATAGAAGTGGAGATTATATGAGAGAAAATAGGAGTGGAGATTAAAATAATGAAAGAATAGAAGTGGAGATTATATGAGAGAATATAGGAGTGGAGATTAAAATAATGTGTATAGAAAATAGGAGTGGAGATTAAAATAATGAACGAATATATTAAGTAGACATATCATCAAAGAACAAGAGAGAAGATTATTATTATATGAAAGAGCAGAAGTGGAGATTGTAATGAAAGAAGAGGAGCGAAGATTATAATATTTGAGAGAACGAGAGTGGGGGATTATGTTAGAGATTCTAAGAGTGGAGATTATATGAAATGACAGGAGTGGAGATTATATGAGAGAATTGAGATGAGTAGAAAATATATGAGAGAACAAAAGTAGAGATTGCAATATATGAGAAAACGAGAGTGCATGGGATTATATTAGAGAATGTAGGAGTGGAGGTTATATCAAAGAACAAAAGAGGAGATTATATGAAAGAACAAAAGTGAAAAATCATTCAAAAACAACATTAGCGGAGATTAAAATATATGAAAGAACATTAGTGGAGATTATATGAAAGAATATAGAAGTGGAGATTACATCAAAGAACAGAAATGGAGATTACATGAAAGAGTGGAAGTGGAGATTATATAAAAGAATAGAAGTGGAGATTATATAAAAGAATAGAAGCGGAGATTATATCAAAGAACAAGAGCATGAACATTAACA